>CM034234.1:49631136-50231136 GCA_019916065.1 Vitellaria paradoxa | reverse complement strand
TGTGTAGCAGAATGTGTCTGTCTTGATGAAAGATATGGTTGCCTTTAATGTAACCCAGTCCGGCTTATCTGATCTACCCAAGCCTTCATCCTTGATCTCAGAGACAGTTTTACGTATCTCATTCTTTGACCCTCCTGGGACAATGTCTCTAGAAATTGATTCGGAAGCAGTATCTTTTCCGCCTCGGTCAAACCAAACTCTCAAGCTATGTGCCTCTGGAGAATCTGGATTTATGAAGAGCTGGGTGGATGAAATTGTTCCAATAGTTTTCCCACTGAAGTCATTTACTTTCCCAGCTTTGATAGCCAAAACTGGGAAAAGCCCAGAGCCAACCATTTCTTGCAGCTTTTGACCTTCCCTATTGCAGAAATCACCCCATAGAGTTAATTCCACACTCCGCCCGGATTGGTCCTTCAGATTTACATTTCTTCTCTGTGTTTCCATACCATTCTTCCTCAGTATAGGGACTGAAGGGTTCACAGTTATTACAACACCAATAACGTCTATGATGGAATTATTTTCAGCAATCTCAATTTCACTGATAGGTCTGAAGGAGAATTGCTGTTTTGGTATAGAACCATCTTCATCTAGGCAAAGGTCAACTGTTGAAGTTGCCTCCAAAAAGATCTCCCATTCATTTTTGAGATGGTTAAAATTCTTCTGTGCAGGTTTTAAGCTACCCTTTGATATCAAATAAACTTTACCAACCTCAATAATATCATAGAACCGGTCAACAACAGCATTGAAGCAGGTTGCTCGTATTTCACCTCCATCAGAGTCAAGAAGGTCAAAGGAGAAGACCTTCCCGTCTCCCCGGGCATTGTTGTAACGACGAATGATTCCTTTTGCAGTTACTCTTGCCTTAATTGCCCACCGACCTTGATAAGGATTCATGCAAGCGATTGGAATTATGCGAGCAGGTGCTTCATTCTTCATGATTGCCCCATGGTTTCTGTAATTTGGAGGAGGTTGGTATGGTGGTTGAACAGTTGGGCGGAAACTCTGCATATTGTTTCCAGCATTTTGAGCATTCAAATCATTCTTGGTAGACATAGTCGTGCACCCAAAGTTGTTATCAGGCACTGGTTTTTGAGGAACTGAATTAGATTCAGTGAACATTGTTGGATTCCCAATTATTTCACAATCTGGTATAATAGTTTCCATGTTTAGAACAACAATAATCCTGCAATAAGAAATCAAAGATATAAACTCAATCCAAAATATAAAATCAGAAACAGAATCCGGTACAATATAAAAGCAGCAATCCTACTTGGATGGCATGATTCAAAAGGCAAAGAATGTTTACCAATCAGTTAAGAAATTTAAGTACTTTCTCTCTCTCTCTCTCTCTCTCTCTCTTCAATTTCAACAAATTTATATTATTAAGGCTCTGTTTGTTTCAATACAAAATGTTCTCCAGAAAACAATTATACATGTGGTTTTGGAAAATGTTTTCCTACAACACGAGTAAAATTGTCTTCCGGAAAACATTGTACATTGAAATAAAGAAAGGCCACATGATAAATGCTTACAATTAAAATGATCCATCTAAGTCATAACATCAGAATGTAACTTACAAAATTGTCCCTGCCTTCGAAAAAGCCAATGTAAAGAAATTGCAGCAAATGCATGCTAGCTAGCAAGCTAGCTAGTTTGCAGCCCACTAAGGAAGAAGTAATGTAACCATCTGTATGGTTGTTTTGCAAACTGAAACTGGAAAAATCATTGATGGAAAATTGTAGCCTTAGTGATATAAGTTATAGCAAACTATCTACTGTGAAACCCTTAAGGATGATAGTGACTTCATCATACACGCTTGTGTTTCACTCCTCAGACGTTAAATCACTTTCTTCTTCTTCTTCTTCTTCTTCTTCTTCTTTTAATCAGTGGCAGACATCAATCACTGCTCATACTTAAAACCAACTATCCAACTTCAAATTAGGCATCCTTAAAAATCATCAGTAGTGCAATTCGAACTCCGTAGCTTACATCACAACGATGCAAAACTGATAGACAAGTCAACATTTAATAGGCTATGTACTTGTGCTATGTATATAATTTACATTTATATATATATGTGTGTGTGTGTGTGTGTGTGTGTGTGTGTGCGTGTGTGTGTGTGTGTGTGTCTATTGAATCCAAATTTCATTGTCGAATAATCTGTTAACAATCTAATAACAGCCTCTTCAGATTATCAATAATAAATTCTACCTACTCAGCTGACATTCCCATCAAAATAACCCGGGCAAGCATATCAATGACAAATGGCCGTATATATACACATGAATATACGCACACATCTATATGTGTGCAATTGAGCCAGGCATAAATTGCATCAATGTGGCTCGGAACGGACATACATATTTGTTAGTGTGTATTCAATTGAGAAATCATTACCTGAGTCGTTAAATGATTAACAGCTGAAATCGTAGAGTTCAGGTTATAAGTTATAACAAACGAAATTCTAATTCCTAAACCTCCACAGGCACACTGCGTCAATCTCAAACACACAGACATGTGCTAATAGGTAATGAAGGCATTAGAGAGATAAGAGAGAGCTCGTACTTGCGATTCTGAACCGTGCTACAGATGTAATCAATCAACTGAATGACAGAGCCCTTGCGGACTCGGCTGGTCTTGATTCGGTCGTTGAGCTGAGTGGCCAGCATTGCGTGCTGAGTGGACGCTCCATCGGAGATCAGAAAACGGTAGCGTTCCTGAGAGCTACCGATGAGTTTGATGTCCAGGACCTGAACCAGCGGCTTCAAGTTCACATCTCCGGCGTTGATCGCTGGAATCGCGTTGGCCGTAAGATTCACCGCCATTGCCGAAACCCTAGGGATCGAACGGAGTGGTTGAAGGTTTGAATTGGAATTTGTTGGAACTGAACGAAATGGAAATGAATTTGAAAAGAGAGTACCAATCGAGAGCGAATTGTTTGCCGTGATGGGGAAAATGAATCAGAAATTTGAATCTGCGATGTTGTGTATATACTGGAATTTGAAGGGGGGCAGGGGGTCAGGATGAGGAAGATTTCTTCCGTAATGGACGGGAATTCGGGGAAAAGGGGCAGTTATTAGGGATGGCGGGGAGACACCGACTTGAATTAATCCGAAATGAGGTCATAAACCTGCCTTTTTTATTTTTATTTTTTTAACACGTCAGCGGCTCGCTCAATATTAATTACAATTTAAAACAGTTTAAAAATGGAAAAAAAAAAAATAGACTTCTAATAAGCTAAGTTCCCCTTCATACGCACAATCTTGAGACTCAGAAGAAGTGAATATTAAAAATTTTTAATTCTAAACTTATGAATTTTAATTTTTCAATTAAAAAATTTCTCAAAATACCCTTAAACATTTATTCTAACAATTCATTTTTTTACACTTACTTGAAGATTAAGAAGAAGAAGGAAAATGAACAATTCTCGTCTACACAATAAAATGAATGTCACGAATTGAAAAAAAAAAAAAAAAAAAAGAAGATGAATGTTCAAAAAGTCAAATGATTGCAAAAATAAAAATAAAAAACTTGCTAGGTAAATTGCATGAAAATGTTAGAATAAAAGAGCGTGTACACTTTCTCTTACATTTCTTTTTTAGAATAATTAAAAGTATTCAGCCTAATTTGAACGCACGTCAATTAATTCTAGAACCCTTTAAAATTAACGATCGGATGAACCTCCAGTTATCTTGAGTAGAATCAAACTAGTAACCACTAGAAAATAAATTCAAGAATTTATCAATTGAGTTACCCCTCGAGTTTATCTCTCTCACACATAACAGTTGTGTTAACTGAGTTTTTGTTTGGGTGCAACTCATTCTGTATCAAATGTTGCTACTAGAACGGAAGCCCTCTCTTTTTCTTTAAATGTAAATATATTAATTGGGCTTTAATTCGGATGTAACTGATTCTACACTGGGTGCAACTCATCATACAGTTTTTGCATCAGGGGCAAATATCAAACACAAGAAAAAAAGGGTGCCGAGTTGAGGCTATCACATGACTCTTCTATAATTTGTGAATTTTGTCAAGTATTGCGTGTTGTCAAATGCGACACTTTTTTCCTAAAAAAATTTTTAAAAGTATATATATATATATATATATATGTGTGCGTCATACACATACATATAAACAGGGATTTATTTCATTCACATCTTTCGAGATTTTGGCTCTTCATATTTAAATTCTATAAATTTCATAAATCTGCACTTGGTTCTTCATATTTAGATTTCATAAGTTTCATAAATCTACATTTATATTTCTTGAATATTCATTCCCTTTGTTAGATTTTTAATTCAAAAATAACTTTTAATCAATTTAATATTATAAAATTACTTTTATATCTTTACTATTAATAAAAAATATTTATTTTTGATATGGTGTATTTTTTTCATATAAAAATTAAATTATAACTAATTTAAATTATTACACTTTATATTAATATTTTAAATTTATATTATATATTTATGAAACCAAAGTGTAATTATACAAAATCAAAAGCATAGGAGGTGTTTGCATAATAATACAAAATCAAAATCATAGGAGGTGTTTGCATAATAAACCCTATAAACAATTAGGATTTGATCTTTGAAAAAAAAAAGAAAAAAAAAACCAATACATCATGAGAAGAATAATATTTGAAATTATTTTTGATATGAAAATCAATGTTCATTTATTGCCTCTTGTTTTTCTTCTTCTTCTTCTTCTTTTTCAACTTTAAATTTGTGGATATTAAACAAGTTTTTAAGGAAAAAAAGGGACAGGTTAAATAAAATACACACTTTGGATTCAGACCAAAGAACAAATATAATAGAATGTGCCAAAGAAATTGCAACCAGTAATAGAGAACCAACCAAAAACGAAGCTAGGAATTATTAAGAGAGTAAATCTGGTAACAAAATCAGAGCAAAATTAAATTAGGCTGATACGCTAAAATAGAAGAGAATCCTCATCTACAGTAGTAGCCAACAATGTCAATGAGCTGAAAGAAATCAAATATTCAGGAGGAGGCAATAACATTCAAACTAGATTCAAAGAAAACTACTTGGAAAGACAGCTGACGCAAATGGTTGGTTTAAACCACCATGGGCGGCGGCTCAATCTCAGCCGGTATCAGTGCTGGCCTGAAGTCTTCCTCTTTAGGATTGTGAATTGTGACTACATCTGGAAGGGGCGTAGTCGGACCATGCTTTCCCTTTGGATCCCAATCAAGCATGATCTTCACCTTGATACCAAGCACTCCCTGCATTCACAGAGCCTCATTATCAAAGAACACTTCAAAATGTAATAATAATAATAATAATAATAGTAATCTGAAGATGATGGAGTTGAAGCAAATGGCGCACAAACCTGTCTGAGGAGAACATGTCTAACTGCAGAATCAATATATTCGTTAACTGGCTGACCGGAAGAGATCATGTATCCATCCTTAAACTTCATGGACTTGGCACGCTGTGCCCTCAATTTTCCACTAACAATCACCTGCAGATTGACCAATTATCATATTCATATTTAAGAGCACAATAGAGCACCAATAACTGGACAGCCAAAGGAATAAAGGCTTGTGCAGGAAAGTACCTCGCAGCCCTTTGCCCCACTCTCCATAACGAATCTCAGAACACCATAGCAGGCCCTGAAACAAGGAAAGAACCATCAGTTGATCAAAACTGAATAATTTAGGCCACACAGGGAGAATACTTACAGGTTGAAATGACAAGGAACAAAACTCTTATAAGTGGCAAACGAGCAAATATAAAATGAATGAGGGAAATAAAGTCAGACGAAAGGGTAATAAGATCAAAAACAAAAACGTCTCAAAATGTTACAAAACACAGCGAGTCAATGACCACCCCAGACATAAAAAGGAAAACAGAAGATCAAAGAGCTAAAGTGCTACTGATGCAACATATACTGTAAAATAAAAAAATTTATTCCAACAGGAGTGTAACCCAGCATTCAGATTCTGACAAAGCAATAGTTGCAAACTGTGGGGGATGTTACATTACATGATATGTGGATGACGAGCTAAATCCCACAAAACTAATTTTTATAAAATTACTATCAAGTAATGAACATCAAACGTGGTTTAAGGAGCCACAGTGAGTTTAAAGTGCACATTTTAAAAAAAAAAAGTGCACATAAACAATGAAAAGAAATCTGTAACAAAGATCCAAAACAGACTTGTATGGACAGTGAAACAGAAATATCAGAGTAAGCTTTATTTATCTGTGACATGTACCCTCTCTATGGTTACCGCATGAAAACCAGAAAATTTCACGAGGATGATGACATTGAGGAACTTAATGTAGTCATCTTCCGACACAAATTTGGCACAGAAAGAATACCAATCTGCTTTGTAGATGACATACAAATAGAATACTAACACTATAAATTGAAATTTTTAATTTGATTATTCGATGTTTGGAGAAGTAACAAAAAAATGTTCGTCCTCACTTAAAACACCTTCTGGAATAAAATTCCGGCAATTGTTTTCCTAAAATCCAAAAATTTTCAATCAAACTTTTTTTTCCCAGGAAATTATTTCTTTCCTACATTCTCAGGTGAAACAACCTTGTATCTAAATCGATGTCAAAAACATTATTATATGACAATACTAGCAGTAACCGTACGATGCTCGGGCAATGTAAATTTTTTCAATTATTAATTTTAAAAAAATAAAAATATCTTCAAAACAATCAAAATAGATACTTATATTTAGAAATATTAATAGTCATAAATCCACATGTCAAAATAAATAAATATAATATATAAACAGTAATATATTTGTAAATCTATAGAGAAAATTTAACATACCTGTAAAGCGGATTGAAAAAGTTTACACAAAATAGAAGGATCCAAAAGCTTCAAGTGAAGGGTGGATGCGTGTAGAGAGAGAAAGGAAATTGGAGAAGAACCCAAAAGTTATCTAGCAATGGCAGGAGGATTATAAAGAGAGAGAGAGGAATTTTGAAAAGAAATTAACTCTTAAGTTTCAAATTTTTATTTTATTTTTTTTGTTTATTTTTTTCTAACTATTCTTTAATGAATCTTTTATTATAATTCATTTCAGATGGGCAGAATACTATGCAAAGAGAGAAAGGCTCTTTTAATGAAACATTTATTATTACTCATTACAGGTAGAGAGAGAAGAATTTGTTTTAAAAATAAAATCAAAATTCGTTAAAAAAAAAAAGAAAAAGAGAAATGGAGAGCTAATAGCTATGCCACGTAGGATGAGGGTGAAGGAGGTGAGGAGAGAGATACATAGCTTTAGTATTATAGTATAGATTCCAGTAGATACAAACACATAAAACATGCATACAGGCAGATCATTTATCTGTGAAACAGAAAAATCTGAGGAAGCTTTACTTATCTGTGACATATACCCTCTCTATGATTACTGCATGAAAACCAGAAAATTTTCACAAAGATGATGACATTAAGGAACTTAATGTCGTCATCTTCCGACACAAATTTGATACAGAGAAAACCAATCTGCTTTGTAAATGACATACAAATAGGATATTAAATTCCTAGCAAACTGACTCCTTCGAGACAAATTATAATGAAATTCAAGCAAGTACTGATTGTCATCCATTTGCTGTCAACTATGAAAGCTAATCAGGCCAAAAAAAATACAATTTATCTTGCACTCTTTGTTTCACCCCAAAAAAAAATCCCAGATAATTTCCTAGAAGATATTTCCTCTCAAAAGTGTTTAGTTGTTTTGGTTAAAAAAAAATTTTTAAATACATCTGGAGCTTTTTTTAACGAAATTTACTACATATAATCATCAATAACACGAGTTCTTACTGTTGGATATGCAAAGAAAAGACAATTGACCCAACTAAAGAGAGACTAAACATGGGTATTAACACTATTTACATTGAAATTTTTAGTTTGATTATTGGATATTTGGAAAAGTAACAAAAAATGTTCATTCTCACTTATGGAAAACACCTTCCGGAATAAAATTCTTGCAGTTGTTTTCCTAAAATCTAAGATTATTTAATCAAACAAATAACAATAACTTTTTTTCTCCAGGAAATTAGTTTTGCCCCTACATTCTCAGGTGGAACAAACAAAACCTTGTATGCAAATTGATGCCAAAAACATTATTATATGACAATATTCCGGTAAACATGCATGCATGCATATTATTTATCTGTGAAACAGAAAAATCAGAGGAAAGTATATTTATCTGTGAAATGTACCCTCTCTAAGGTCACTGCATGAAAACCAGAAAATTTCATAAGGATGATGACATTGAGGAACTTAATGTAGTCATCCTCAGACACAAATTTGGTACAGAAAGAAAACCAATCTGCTGCTTAGATGACATACAAATAGAATATTAAATTCCTATCAAACTGACTCCTTCAAAACAAATTATAACAAAATTCAAGCAAGCCCTGATCGTCATCATTTGCTTTCTACTATGAAGGCTAATCAGGAAAAGGAAATACCTTACACTATTTGTTTCACACAAAAATAAAATCCAAGATAACTTTCTAGAAAATATTTCCTCTCAAAAGTTTATAGTCGTTTTAGTTAAAAAAAAAATTGAAATACATCTGGAACTTTTTTTAAATGAAATCTACTACATATAATCTGTTGGATATACAAAGAAGATACAACCAACCCATCTAAAGAAACACTAGATATGGGTATTAACACTATTTAAATTGAAACTTTTAATTTGATTATTGGATATTTGGAATAAAATTCTTAAAATTGTTTTCCTAAAATCTAAAAATTTTCAATCAAACAAATAACAATACTTTTTTCCAGGAAATTATTTTTTCCCTGCATTCTCAGGTGAAACAAATAAAGCTTTATATCTAAATCTATGTCAAAAACATTATCATATGACAATATTCCAGAAGATACAAGTACAAAAACATATAAAACATGCATACAAGCATATCATTTGCAGTTGCAAATCAAAAATAACATCTAGCTCCACACAAGTCACATTGTATTTACATGGCGACAATAAGATTAAAGGACAAAATAACAATACATATTACATGAACAAATGAATACTATGCTTATACCTCCTAACAGCAAGGCCACCGAGGAGCTTGTAGCGGAGAGACTCGGCTTGAGCAATAGCACAAAGCCCCCTATTGTTGACTTTCTCAGCGTAGAGCTCCACACTCCCTTCGGGAAACTTGAAGCGTTTCTGTACAACAGAGGTTAGCTCTCTGATTCTCCTCCCCTTCTCACCTAAAACCAATCCAAAACAATAATCCACCAACATTCCTACAATATCGAAACCAATCAGAGACAAATTGTGAATCATCAAAGAGGGAATCATCACCGAGAACGTTCTGAGTTCGAGTGGCTCTGATGATAATCTCAGTTCGCATCGGAGTAACCCTAACCTCGACTCCTGAGTACCCATCTTCCGCTAACTCTCTGGTCAAGACCTCGTTCAGCTCCGCGAAAAACACTCCATCAGCCACGAACTGCAGCCAAACTACATCTCAGCCAAACTATATATATATGTATAGATCGAGTTTGATGTATGAATAAAGAACTTACCTTTCTCTTTTTGCTCATCTGGGTCGCCATTTTTTTGGGTGTTTTTGAGGGAAGAAGTGCAGCCGCGTCGTCGTCAGTTACAGAGACACGATCTGAGGGTAGCTCTGGTTTGTGCTCTACAAACCCTAATTTCTGATTTAGCACAGGTTTATATGCGAGTGAGAGAAATGATCCGACGGTGGAGATTAGATTTAAGAATGCGATTATGCGGCCCTCTTTGGAGGTGGGCTCAGAATTATTAAGGCCCGTTTATCTACGAGCGAAAGGAAGGGAATGAAAGCACTAGGCCTCCTTTATGACAAATGGAGGGTAAGTTTACAAATAGGCCCAAAACTGTTATTCTTGCTATTATTTTGGGCCCAACATGCTGCTCGAATATTGGTGTGATATTAAAATATTAATTTATTATTTATATATATTATAAAATTTTAAAAATATACAAGTAAAATTATGGGTGCGTTGGGAGTGATAAAAAGTAAGATAAAATGAGATAAGTTGTGAGTTCGTAATTCGTGTAATGAAATAAAAAGTAAATAACTTTTAAAGTTTTTTAATATTTTTCACCGTTTTTCAGAATTTTTTGTTATCCCAAACAGAGCTTATACGTACGAAACATAATTTTATTATTTGTTAAATTATTGGTTGGATATTTACACTTTGTTTAATTATGTTTAATTTTATAGATTGTAAAAAAAAATATGAAATAATAATATTTAAAAAATGAATTTATAAATTTGATGAATAAAATTGAATGACTTGGAATTAAAATATTAGGCACTTTCTGCCGCTTATTGTCCAATTTTATATGTTTAAATATATGAACACAATTATGAATTAAAACACATATACCAACACGAACTGTTACCCCTTGTACAATTTTTCCTTTTAATTTCTGAATTTTGATATCGCTAAACGTATATATCTATAATATTATAATAAGGAAACATTAGATGCAGTTTGTATAAAAGCATATATCGATATTATTATAATAAAGAAATATTAAGAGTAGTTGGTGAAATTATAAATTTAATGAAATTAATTATTTGATGAAATTTTTATTTCCTTTCTTTAACATCTTTTAACTACCAATGCCCACCCATGATTTGAAAGAGGCGTATAAATAATTTTCAAATTTTTGTAAGTTATTTATGTTATTTAATCATTTTATTTTTTATTTTTTCTAAATACTCTTTAACTACTTATTACTTTTATAATTATTTTTTATTTTATTTAAATACCCTTTAATTACTTACTATGTGTTTAAATATTTTTAACTAGTGCTTACTAATTATTTATGATTTGAAACAAACTTTTTACTTTTTAAAGTTTATTGTCTATGCTATTATAATACGAAAACACGAGGAGTCGTAGGTGAAATTTATAGATTAATGAAAATAACTACGCAGTGAAGTCTTTATTATCTCTTGTCAATATCCTTAACTACCAATAATCACTTACAACATAAAAGAGTTACGTAAGTTTTTTTTTGAATTTTTATAAGTTATTTAAGTAATTTTATCATTTTATTTTTTTATTCTCCTTAAATACGCTTTACGTACCCATAATTTATTATTTTATTTAAATAATTCGTAATTACTTGTTATCTATTTAAATATCTTTAATCAAAAATTACTCATTAATTATTATTTAAAATATTTTTAATTTTCTTGTAAATAAAATAAAAAGGGTCGTGAGTGTCGTGGGACACTCATTAAAAGCCAATAAATACATATCCACATAAATAATATTTCACATTTTAATGAAATTATGCATGAGAAAAATACAAAAAATTATTACATTACATATTTTCATTAACTTTTAATGGGTTTTCCCTGGTACCTGTTAACAAATGCAAAAAAAGAAACTAAAGTAAATATACATTGTATTTCCCGCTTCTAGTTTATAAATTGATTGTGATTTATGGGGTGTTCCGATTCTTTAAAAAAAAAAAAAGTTCAAAAAATTTTATTTTTATTAAATTTTTTTGAATGTTGTCGAATCAATTTTTTTTTCACGTGTCATTTTTTAAATCAACTTTTATTTTATTTTATTTTTTTTGCAAACCGGACACCACATTATTGGTTAACACATCAATGTGTTTGCCATTTGCCGACTACTGCATGAGTGGATAAACCAATGAAAGAAAAAAAAAATGGAAAAAAAAAAATCAAGTACAAGAGATGACTGGGGCCGGTTTGGCATACTAAAAAATTACAAAAAAAAAATTTTATAAATCTCTAACAACTCCTCAATTTCTAATTTTTCCGTCATCACTAATTTTAAAAAATTCTAATATTTCACTAAAAAAAAATCTGAAAGTAGGTTAACCGAATGTATAAATTTTTTATACAATCATATTCTTTGTGTCGAAAACTTTTAACGAGTACCATTATCACTATTTTTTGTGAATTTTTTTGAATTCGTAGAAACAGATTTGGAAAATCATTCCCACGGTTTGCTACTTTTTAAAAAAAAGGAGACCAAAATTAACCCTAAATTACATTTTATCTCAATTTATTTTTTTCTGAAATTATGTTAAAAATGTTAGATATATATAAATATATATGTTTTATATTTTACAATTTCATGTGAATTAAAACTCTTTTCTTTTTACATGTATTTACGTTAAATACAAAAATTTTAAGTCAATTGAGTTGCAAATATGTGCATAGATTTTTTAATTGCACGAGAAGTAGATTTTTATAGTTTGCTTAAAATAAGAAACAAATCGAAATTTTAAAATTAGTTTTGATCCAAGGTTTTTTTGGGTCATACATGAGTTGAGGCTTGTAAGGAGAGAGGAATTGAGTATGTGCTGTTCTACGGCAGTAATGGAATTTATTCTCTTGCACTTATGATTATAGGCGAATTAGCACCAAACAGGAGCGGAGGTAGAATTTTTATTGAAGGGGCATTGAATACTCAAAAAAAAATAACAATCGAGTTACTTTTAGATTAAGAATAGGAGAAAAATGATATTATTTTTAGAGAATAAATAAATTATTCTTGAATGTTAATCAGTGAATATATTTATCACAGTTAATGGTTCAAGCACCTTAAATTTATTAAAGATATCTCTCGCTACAAAAAAAAGAAAATATCATTATTATTAAATTTTATTGTCTATAAAATTTATTGCGTTATATGCTAAATTTATTGATAGTATGAACAAAAGTATGCAATAGTGTATTAAAAGAATACACTTTATTTTACAAAAAATACCAAGTTTAATTCTTGTAAACTTCTTTTATGTTAAAAATTTTTTAGTTAACTTTAAATTTTTAATAAAACCAAAATATTTTATTTTTTAATTAATTTAATTTTTAAATAAAACTAAAATAGTAAGAATGATATTTTAATAATTTTGTATTAAAATTGAGGGGGTCACTTGCCCACCTTACCTCCATGTGGCTCCACCTCTGGCGCCAAACCACATTAAATTTTTGTATATTAAATTTTTATTTTTTAAATATATTTTGGTATATTTATTTTTTAAATAATTATTAAAACTCTTACACTCTTTTATAGGAAAAAAAAATGCCTTAATATTTTTTAAGTTTTTGGAGTTGTGAAGATGAATTAATATGCATTATTCATTGGGCGTTTGAATGTTAAAAAAGTACAAGAAAAATATAAAAAATTGATGTAAAAATTTTGATAAATTAAAAAAATTTGAAAAAATTTAATGAGAAGAAGTTGAAAATTTTTGATACATTTTTATAACTTTTGACGACTTTTTATGTTTTGTTTGTATTCCAAACAATCGCCAAGTTTTTTCTACGGGAGTTCACCCACTCAAATCTCCCCTGAATCTCATTTTGGGAGAGAACCTGAATGCTTGTAGTACGAAAGGGGTGTTTGGGCTTATCATACTTTACAAAAAATTATAAAAAGTTATCAAATTTTTTTAATTAAATTTTATTACATATCACTTTTATATTAATTTTTTTATATTTTTCTTATATTTTTTTAACATTCAAATACTCCCGAAGTTGGGGCTATGCCTGATGAACCAAGATCTTAAACCTCGTTGTTACACTTAAGTCTCAAATCTACACTTCAATCTCATCCCATACAGCTCGCGGCATTAACGGGTCCTTTTCATTAATTTTAAATAACAATAAAGACCATTTGGAGTATAAAGAAATTTCAAGATTTCTTAGAAGTGAAATTTTCTGGAATTTAGAGTGTAAAATGTTATTTTAAAATAATGATTAGATGCTTATATTTGATTTGATATAAAGTTATTAAAAATTATATAAAGTGACATGTGATAAAATTTTAATAGAAAATTTTAAAACTTTTTGGGTTTCGTTAGAATTTTGTAGAACTTTTTAGTATAAATGTCAGTTCAACTTTCTAAAAAATTTATCAAAATTCGTTGGAACGTACTATAATAATTTGTTCTAACAAATTATTATAAATTTTATAAAAAAAGTAAGAATTTTTTGGAATTCGAAAAAGCAAAAACTTTTCAAAGTTTTTTGGACTTTTTTAAGAATTGCAAACAGCCCATACGGTTAGTAATCTGCTAAGTTCATTTTGTTTTGCGACGCACTCTGTTTTGTGATCTGTTTCGTGTGGATGGAAAGTTGAATAGCACTAACTTTGATTGTATTGGGCTGATTTATTAGGAGAATCAATAACGAATGCTCAAATTTAATGGCCCAAACTCAAATTTAAATTATAAAATTAAAATAAAATTTTAAGATTTCATCACCCGAATTTTGGAGAACTTTGTATTCCATTGTTACTCATCCATTGAGATCTGGTTTTCAGTTTGTAAATGTAGAGCCAATGGTGCTAAATTGTGTCTCTCTGTTAATTTTTCTTGCATTACAATTTTTTGCATAAAAAAATATTGTAAAATAAATTATTAGAAATTGTCTCGTAAGAAAAATAAATTCTCCTATATAAGAAATGTACTTTTCTCACTTTAATAATTAAGTTTTAAGATTAAAACTTCTTTATATATAAATAGATTTCTTTATATGATATTAGAACAAATTTTTAATTGTATCAGCATGAGAAAGACTGTTAAACCCTTTCGTTTACGTGTAATCCGACTACTTCGCAGTAATTAATAGCGAAACTTGGCATATGTAGTTTTCGAATCTACGATGTCTCCAACAAGTTGGCTCTCTTAGATTGCAATAATGATGGCTTCAGAACATTTTTCTCTTCATTTGAGGACCCGGATGACATGATGGGGTTTAGATGTGTGGACCCATCATGCAATTCACACGATCATGTACATTTCAAGCCTTTTCTCTACCGATCATAACATCATGATGCAAACCTCCCATAGTTTGCCGAGGCCACAACAACAAAAAGCACATGCAATGCTTCTCTCATCATTTGTCCAGTTTTGTTGCCACTCATCCTCATACATAACACCATGGCAAGGGTATGGCACCCTTGCCTAAACTTCACGTCAACAATTTAAACATTCCAATAATGAAGCGATTTGATTTATTTATTATTTTGGGGGGGGGGGGGGGGGGGGGTTGGAAACCAAAGAAGGGGATTAATTAGTTGAATTTAGGACCCTTTGGCCTAAGGCGGAGAATTCTTTACCATTTGAATAATCAATCCTCTCATAACCAACCATTAACGATACATTTGGAATGATGAAAAATAACGAAAAATATGATTTAAGTAATTTTTTGACCTTTGACGCATAGTGACATGGATGTGACATATTATTTATTTTTATTAGATAGTTTTATTTAATTTCCTTAGATAGTGGGATTTTATTCTATTTTATTTTATTTTATTTTAGCCCTAATTTATATAAAGGTTAAGAAATTGTAAGAAATTAAAGTTTTCATTATTAATTGAATAAAAAATTTTCTCGAATTTTATTTTCTCTAACTTTTGCCTGAAAGATTAAGATTTTACACTTTTTCTAATTTCTTACAATTTCCTAACCTCTATATAGATTAGGGCTAAAATAAAATAAAATAAAATCCTACTATCTAAGGAAACTAAATAAATTATCTAAGGGAATCAAATCAAACTATCTAAGGAAAAATAAATAATATATCATGTCTACGTTATTCTCTTCCACTTAAAAAAAAAACTCGACCTCGAGTTATCTAAAATAAGATTTAAAAAATAATAATAAAAAATAAAAAATGAAAGATCATCACGAGCAAGCACCTTCAGTGTAATATCAGTTGCTGACAAAATTATGTATAAGTCTAACCTGGGAATAATTTTCATTTCTACACGTGATAGTGATCTAATTTTATTTTTTGCGAATAATTCTTCGAGTAATTCTGTATGTTTGAAAAATTCAATCATATCAACCCCTACTCCCTCAACATAATATTTATCCACCCTAGTAAACTTAATAAATTTCAACAAACTTTCATATTTGACTCCCAAATGATAGGAGAAAAAAAGAGATCTCCTCGAGTTGGGTAGGATCTCTCCCCTTGTTGGGGGAGGCGAAAAAATCGAGTTGAGTATGCAATGGAATGGACTAGACGAGATGGACATAAAGATATGAGGAAGGTAACATTCTTTTTGTCTATTTGAAAATTAATGAAGCCACTAATTTCTTTATCATTGAACAATAAATCCAAATTATAGTGCACATCAACAAAAAGATTAATAACTTCTAATATTATGAAACTTTTTATCTTTTCCTCTTGAAAATCAATTATAATTTTGTTTTCTTCCAAAAATAACTGATCTAAATTATAATTGTTTTCAAAAATATTATTCTCAAAAACAAGATTCTCTTTTACTTCAATATTTTCTTTAAACTTATCACAATTTGTTGAAGGCTCAGTTATCTCTTCTATCTTAGTCTTCTTAATATCTTGCCACAAAATTATTTCAGACTCTATCAAATTAATCTGTTCTGTCTGCCTATAGAATTCAGCAGTATATTTACCCCTACTCTTCTTGTTTTGCGAAGAGTATTGATGCTGCTGGAACAAATACTACTCATAATCGGGTAGTAAAAATCGGTTTCTTACTATCTTTTTCATCTTGCTCCATTATCTAATTTTATCTTTTCCTTTATACCTGCGATTCTCTTGTAAATGATCCCACCAAGTCAAAGCATTTCTCCGAAGTCGAAACGCAACATATTTAACCTTTTTGTTTTTCAGGAATAGAAGCGAAATCAAAGTACCTTTTAACTTCAGCAACCCAGTCTAGAAATCCCTTGATATCTATAAATCCATCAAAATGAAAGATATCAACCTTAAGGGGAAAATCAGATTAATGGACGTAGTTTTATCGTTACCTCCTTCCTATGCCTATGTAAGCCAGCTAATGCAACTAGAAGTAACCAGCATTTGCGTAACTGCCAATATTGTCTTGTGCTATTTTATTAGGAAAAACCTTACTTTAATGCCACCTGATGCAACCAAAAGTATGTAAAACTCTAATCTTTTAGGTGAAAGTTAGATAAAATAAAATTTGGAAAAATTCTTTATTCAATCAATAATGAAAACTTTAAGGGTCCGATTGGATGATACTAAAATTTCAAGGGATAAGTTTTAGAGAGGGTATAAGATAAGAGAGGGTATTATTTTTAGAGGGTTGGCCCATATAAATGTGATGTTTATGGAAGGGAATAACTTTTGACTTGGTTTGGTTGTTTTATAAATAAGAGGGGTGAATGATGAAAAAAATAGTCAAATGACTCTTTTGCCCTTGTGGTGTCCCAAGCTTGATCACCCATTAAATTAAATATTAGATTGTAAAACCCACTCCATTTAATTATTTTTAGACAATTTGAAGTTATACTATTTATTTCATTGAAAATTTAATTTTTTATAAATTTATTTAAACAATTTTTTTTAAATATGTACTTTTGAATGGTTGGTTATTGTCTAATTTTATTTTTAATTATGTTTATTTTGACTTGTTGGCTTATCTATTATTTTTTTACTAACATTATATCTATTTTGATCAAATTAATGAGGGCTAAAAATGCCAAAATAATACCCATTCCCCCGGATAACTTTCGACCAGGGTTGAGCCCGCCCAAAAATTATCCGGGAGAAGCCCGCGCGAGAAGCAAAGCGTAGACCCAGGAGGAAAGGGGTTGCGGTTGCCAAACATTGGCAAAGGTGGGACCCACTAATGATGACTGGGTATTAATTTTAGCCTGGGGCTTTGCCCGCATCCAAGCACAGCCTAATTTCTTATAATTTCCTAAGTATATAGGCTAGGGTTGAAATAAAATAAAATAAAATTGCATTTCACTATCTAAGGAAACTAAATAAATAATCTAAGAAAACTAAATAAAACTATCTAAAAAAATAAATAATATATCATGTCTACGTTACGTAGCCACCAAATCACATTTTTTTAGAGATGAATAATTTTACTATTTAACTTTTGTGTTAGTTTTTTTAAGAGAAAGACCGTCAGAACGGTTTTTTGGGTCTGTCAGAATGATTTTACCTCAAAATTTATTGAAAGTCATTAAAAAATTTTTTGAGATTTGTAGAGGTTTGTGGAATGTTACTAAGGTTTGTAAAAAAATTATTAGGATATGTAGGTATATATAAATTTATAAAAAATTTTATGAAGTATGAGGAATGCAAAATCTGTTATTAAATTTTAGAGGTTTTCAGAGATTTTCGGAGATTTTCAGAAATTTTCAACAATTTTCATCGCACCAAACATCCCCTAAATCATATGTTAAGTTCTAATTGCTAAATTTTTTAACAAATTCTCTTAGTTTTTTCATTACACCAATTTTGTTCCATTTCTCTCTTTCTCATGATGATAAGAAAACTCCGTAAGCCATATCATATTAGCCCACTTCTAAAATAATTCGAAGGTCTTCGGGCCAATGAACTCTTACAAGACCTATAAATTTGACGAATGAATTGTAAAATAAACCAAACTATTCAAAACTCAAGCTCAAGTTCAATTTGATTATAGGCTCACTTGAACTTGATTTAAAATATAAAAAAAACAAACTCGAATCATAAATTTAAGCTCATTATACGATGGAATTCAATCAGAATTTGGCTCGATAAACTAATATTTGATAAATTTAATATGAGATATTTAACTATTCGATCTCAACTCTAAATTAATTCAATAAAGGCTCATCTGAGTCCCCCCTCCCCAAAAAAAAGAACCAACTTTATTAAAATTTTTAAGCTTTTGGGTCTAACAAACCTGATTCAAGTGCCCTGACACTTGATACAACTTAGTTCATTTATGTCTCTAAATCTAAGTTTACACTTTTGTAGGTTACTTTTAGGGTGTGTTTGGAGTGAGAATTTGGTAAAAGAAATGAATATGGTAAGAAAAAATAGAAAGAAAAAGATTGAAAATATAAAATCCAAAATGCATGATTTTATTTGAATAAATTAAAAAATATAATACAATAAAATACATTTATCAATACATTATTTTTCTATTCTAGTTATTTTTAATATCTCAAATCTTATATGTCTTTCATTTCATTTTTCATGACAAATCAAATATGAGAAGTGATATTGAATCCTTATTCCTTTTATTTTTCCTTGACAAATCATTGATCCAAATACTATACACATCTGGTTGAGCTATATATTATACTTTTGAGAATAGCTAAGCGCTTAGACTTGTTTTGGTATAAGGGAATAAAATGATCATTCCCACACTTTCATTTCATTATCACATTTGGAATGATACAAATTGTCATCTATATTAGAGGTAATGTATGTATGTTGTTATGCTCTTAACTATGTATTTTCCCTAACACTTTAAATTGATATATAGTGTTTTACTAGTGGGAATGATAATGTTAGAATTAATTTAATTTTATTATGGTCAGAAAATTTATTACATCATTCATTTATCTTATGTATATTGATGATTAAATATTATTATATCTTACAAAAAATAGAGAGTACTAGTATTGTTACATGGTTCGATAGTGCGTCTATAATTGGAGAGTAGTTCTCACTATAAGAGTAATTGTCATACCCTTATTTTAGGATACAGATTTAATTCCTTTAATAGAGTGGACACCCATAAATTCCGTAGCACAATAATCACATTTTATGTGTAAACAAATAAATATAACATCCCACAAATTGTAATTCTAAGTTATTTTCACAAATATTAAAAATCAACACAGGAGTACGATTAAAATAGAGAAATAAACAATTTGAATTTTTTTTTCCAGCACATGCAACCACGCCTAATTCAATCTGAAAAATCTAAAATTTAGGTATGGGTGTCACACACTCAATGGAAGCATTACACTTAAAATAAAAGATAATAAATTATTCACTTTTTATTTTCATTATATAATTTAATGTCACTTTTCATTCTTGTCATTTTTCATTTTCATCATATACTCGTTAGAACTCTTCCTCACATTTTACCCCAACTGGCCATCTTATAACATATATATATCCACAATTAATTACATAACCAACAGTCTCACAAATAACCAAGAATTAAATTTAGCAATAATAATATCACTTCATATCATTAACACCATGTTTTATTCATCAACTTTTAGTATCACATTATGTCTCATCTAGCAATGATATGTCACGCCTCCAACTTAATTATCCAAGACGAACGACATGGGAATATAGGATTTAATTAAAAATAAACAAAATCTGTTCTAAAATCAAGTCATAATTTAATAACAACAATCAGAGTCACTAATATCGTCCCTCATTGCCATCTAGAATAATGAAAATAATGTCACAATAGTAAAAGCTGATGTCACACACTGGTGACACAATCCAAAGTCTACACAACCATAATAACATAATAATTATACAATCTCAAGTATAAATAAGTCTGGAACCTATATCTCGGGCCGTACAAATAAGGATACATTGATCTAATAATGAAACAAAATAATAAGTTAAGACAATCCATTACTCTTAGCTAAGCTCCGGGTGACTACTCCTTAGTCTCGTGGGATCACCTGAAATAAGGATGAGGTGAGCACTACCGCCCTGTAGGTAGAACCGTACAAGTATGCACGAGTGAATAGTAATCAAACATATAATATAACTCAGAACAATATTTGCCAAAATACAATATGACAATGCACATGTGATGTAATGTAATGGCCAATACATTCTCTAATCTTCACCTACCCCCAATCTTATCTTAGGACGGGTGACACTTAGTAAAGCACGCGGGGTCACCAACCGTACCGTTTTACGCTTACGATGAACGTATATCTCAATATATATACATAAATCGAGTGGGAAATCGTGTTATACCCCCACTAATGTAAAACTCAGGAGAACCTTGTTACATCATTTACCCCTTCTACTAGGGAACTGTATTACACTTCTAGTCAGACATCTCCTTAGCTCAAGTAGGGTCTAGCTGTAATCTGGAGAAAATCTTATAGTCATATCTCATAATTAACGTCCCAACTCCAAATGACTAAGCTCTAGCCATATATATCAACTGGGAATCATTCGGTATTTTCAAAATCTTACTTTATCATTTTTCTCAAAATTAAGGATCCCATCCATATATATAACTCATACCTCAACACGTTAATAATATCAATATAACACTCTCGGCCAATCAATAATCACAACATAGAACCGGATGGTGCAATTTCAGCCCCCATGTACATGATATACTCAATTATGTAGACAAATATTATTTTAATATAAACATGCATTCCCATTAGGTTTGATGATGATTTAGGATTCATTTTATCTTTCAAAATCAATAATAATTAAGTTGCACAAAACATATGTTTTAGAAATCAATTTTGAAATTTTCAGAGATTTTCCCAACTTAGTGTCTAGAGACCAGAAACTGTAATCTGGACATCGCCATCTGGACACCTTAGACTGTGATTAGAACACCAAAGGCCAATTCCCAATTTCTGGGTTCGTTTTCAACGAAACCTAAGTCCAAAATATTCCCCAAATCACCCATCTAAATCTCAATCTTAACAACAAATCATATATAAACACTTGAACGCTTAAATCATATGTTTCTATAGTATTTAATCAAAAAATACCTCAAATACATGCAAGATCTCTACATATATATGCACATATATATACACACATTCATATACATATATATATACATAAATCTCATGATATTTAACCAAATCAAGCGTACATATACATCAAAATCATCCTAACAATATCTAAAATACAAATATAAAATACAAAAAAGGTTTAAGTTTTAGCCTCCAAAATTTCGGTGTCAATTTCTCTACTCTCTCTCTCTCCCTTTTGGTCTGGAATGGTTGAGAGCCACATGAGAAGAAAAAGAAAAAGAAAGAAAAAAAAAAGAAAGAAAAGAAAAGAAAAAGACCGAAACTTTACCTCAGATGTCCAACCCAATATCACTTCGAGCCAAACCCAACCCCAAAAATAAATTAACCCAATCTCATTTGAAATATTTTATTGATCCAAAACAACACATGAATGGCCAAAATTAACTACCAGTTATCACATGATACAAATATCTCATCACATTATTATTACTATTTTTCAATAATCAACTTTATCACATCATCGTACCATATTTGAGAATGGTAAAAAAAATTATCACATCACATCATGATCGCCATATGTCCCATTTGGCAATGTTGTGATATGTATGTATGATGAATAATTTAAATGTTAATGTAGTATGTCGTTGCCTCCATCTGGCTTATGAGTTGAGCACTCAATTATAGACAGTGGCTTTAATTAATATGTCTCTTTAGCTCCATCTGGTTTGGCCTTAATTTCTAACCCCATTTGGCCTCATGTTAGTGCCATTTCACTTGGCCTTATCTAGCCTTAATGCATGTGTAATGCACACAATCCATGTGTAATGCACACAATCCATGCTATACAATGGTATTTATTATTATTATTCTCAAATAAAAGATATTACTTCACATTTATCAAACTATAAATAATCATAGTTCAGCATTATCATAATTAATTCACAAATAATAAATAATTTCTTAAACAAATATCAATCCACCCGCTGATATTTCATAAATAGTCATAAATCGCCATCAATACAAATAATCCATAATTCCTATAAAATATAAACTCTATTAATTATCATTCCATATATACTCACAATTTAACACAAACACAATTAATTTATAAACAGATAATATTTTTTATCAGCATAAATAATTCCCCGAATAAAAATATTAGTGCTCATATTTATTATTTCAAAGTAATCGTAAATCACCATCACATAATTAATTTATAGACGGTCAATATTTTTATTATTACCACAAATAATTTCTTTTATAAAAATATAAATTTTTACATTAATCATCTAACATTTCTCACAAATAATCCTTTAAATAAAAATCACTTTTATTATTCCATAACTATTAATATAATTATTTCACATATAATTAATATTATTATTTTTTATCCACATAGATTATTTCATAAATAATCACTACTTTAACATCAACTAAATTACTACATAAATAATTAATATTTACGTATAAATAATTTCTCAAATATAAACATTATTTCTCCGTAAATAATTACAATTCACTAATGAACTATAAAAACAATCAGTTCACAATTATTACTCTATAAATATTTATAATTCACTGTCAACATAATAAATTCACGAATAGCCAATTACTCTACACAAATAATTATACAAATAAAAATATTAATTCTTATAGTTAACTTTTCCTAAATAAGTTTAATTTTCCATTAACAAAATTAATTTGCAACAGTTAATATTTCTTATCACAAATAATTAATATTAAAGAGATAAAATTTATTAAATTACATTTATTACTTTTTACTTTTAAGTTTAACACATCTACTTGAACTGCAAATATTCTAAAAAAATCAAATTATTGATGTGGTCACGGTTGATTATCCCTCGATCCTAATTTTAACTCAAACAAATTATATAAATCAAATATTAAACAGTTAAAATATAAATACAATCAATTAATAATATAAATCTAATAAATAGAGCACAACTATTTTATTTTTAACACACTTAATTTATTTAATCTTTCCTAAAATTAATTTTAAATTAACAAAATAAAATAATTTACCTTGACAGATAGGTCTAAATTCATAATTTTCCTCTTCTTTGCTATTCTCTCTTCCTTGCTGTTTTTTCTTACTTTCCTTATTGTTCTCTTGATTTACTACTTACCTATGCACATGTATGTATATATATATACTCACCCCACAATCGAAAAGTACATTGCCTCAACTAAGTGCTGTTTATATATATATATATATATATATTTTTTCCTCTATCTATTCTTGGCACGTAGCCAAGCTAAACTTATGCACACACCCATGTGTAGCCCACGTCCCCTTAAGGCCATCAATTACCCTACCTTAATTAAACACTAGTAGTTTAATTATTCTACCTAATTAATTTAGATTAAGATTGAATAAATTTTAAAAATGTTATAACAATATGCAAACTACTCTAATTAAGGTTAGTAAAAATTAAAATAATATCAAATTAATATAATTAAAATTTTCAAACATAAAATAAATATTAAATTAAGAACGCATTTCAAAAATAATAAAAAAATTTAGAATATCACAGTAATCAATAAAAATATGATAGATATATATTATTATTATTAAATTATTTTTTTTAGAAGAACCTTTTCAGAGATTGCTAAATGCCAGAGCTAATTTTCCTTAGTATTTATTTTCTGGGTGCGGAAAATCTATTCAATAATATAATGGAGAAGAGATATTTTATATAACATATTGGCACCGTTTAGTTTGTTAAAAACTAACAAAAATATTTGAAAATCTCTAAAATTTTTTAAAACTCTCTAACACATTTTAGTCACCTCATATTTCGTGAAATTTCTATATGTATAGATATTCCAACAAATTTTTACAAACTCCAACACTTTTTTTTATAAACTCAATAACTTTTTCACAAATCTCAGTAATTTTTCAAAATATTTCAACGAATTTGACATAAATCCATGGGAACGGATTGAAAAAAATGTTCCCACAGTTTCTCTCTCCAACTTTTTCATGTTAAAGTCAAAATGCTCAACAACTTTGAAAAAAATTCTGATATAAATTTATGGAAACAGAACAAAAAAAACTGTTTCTACGTACAGTTTCTTTCCTAACTTTTTATTACCAAAATTTAAAAGTTACACTATTCATTTTTAAAAAATGTGATTTGGGTTAAAAATACCTAACGCTAAAAGTTATCTCAAATTATATTTTTTTGTTATTTTTTCTTATTTTTTATCACTCACCATTGTAAGTATAAAACCCGTATTTTAAGTAAAGAAATAATGAGTTAATGTTTCAACTAATATGCGCCCCAATATTTTATGTTGAAAACTCCAAAGCAGTGCTGTAATCCTTCATTACTCTCTCACTCCAGTCTCTCTGTAGTCTCTCTCTCTCTCTCTCTCTCTCTCTCTCCCCGCCCCCCTATATATATATAGACACGTATTTGATAATTAGTCAATTATCAACGTTATCATATAATAATAGTTTTAACTAGTAAGCTATTGAATTTGTGTCTTTGCACCAAATATTGCACATGTATTGTGTTTTGTGTTTGTGATGTAACAAATAGTTCAATTGTCGAAAGGGCAGGTGTCGTAGGATGTTTTTTTTTTTTTTTGGGTATACACGCTTGATTTGATACAAAGCACACATATATATATATATATATATATATATATATATATATATTCCAGGTACAAAATGAATAAACTGTTAAAATTGACAAAATGTTTATAGAAAAAAAAAGTAAAAAAACTTTTTTTTTTACATTTTTTTGTTTAAATTTTTATTTTTTTAAAAATAAAAAAATATAAATATATTTAATAAATATGTTTCTGTGTCAGTTTATAAAATTTTGAAAGTATAAGCAGAAAAACAAAAAATTAAAGCGTTACCAAACTGGGACTTAATAAATAACTTTATCACTGTTATAAGATTACCCAACTTTAACAACACTAATTAGGGAAGTAAACAAATTATGCAATGAGCTGTGTAAATCAATTTTAAACACACTTTTCTTATAGTGCAACCCAAATTGAATGTAAAAACAATATGAAAACTAGCTACATGAGAAAGAAAAATATTCATTAATCAAAATATTATTATATACAATATTCATTATATCCACCATCATCATTGTTATTGTTATTAGATTATGGGCCCGTTTGGTTTGTCATTTTTTGCTGAAAATCTCCAAAAATCTCTATAAATCTCTGTTAACTTTATATCACATCAACTTTTTCTCTCACTGCACGCATTACGAAATCTCTCCAAACCACAATTTATCTCAATTTATCTCATTTTTTCTTACTCCAAACAAACCCTATATATCATGGATTGTTCCAAGCATGGGCAGGGATTAATATAGTAAAAACAAAAATAATTGGATCCAACTAATGATGTGGGTACCCCCAAGATCCAATTATTGTATATATAGGTGTAAGGCTCAAACTAGACTCTGGCTTCTTTCCAACCTGTTTGCTGGAACTGCAAGGAACAAAAGGAGAGGAAGGAGAAAAAAAGCAGATTCCCACTTCACATGTTATGTTGAGAGCATGTTTAGTTTGTCTTGGCTTGGCCTTTGGGGACCAACTGTGATCTGATCTTCTAGCCACTCATCATTACCTTAACTAAGCCACTGATTAAACTAATTGATTAAATTAATTATATTGTACGGTTGGTGCAGTTTGATGTGCTGTGTATTTTAGCAAGGTAATACAATATAATCAGTTTTATTTACCAGAATGGTGTGGTTGTATTGTGAGTGAATTGTTAATTTTAAAAGAAAAAAAATATATATTAAAGTGATTTTTGTCAAATATATTTATATATATTAACATATCATTAGGATATAATTTTCTATGGAAGAAAGTAACATTTTCTATTTTAGCTCATTCTTCATAGTTGGAGTGGTGAAATTTCAAAGTTTTTTTGGTTCAGTCAAGGTGTCCATTCTTTATTAATCACGTTGTTGATTATTCATAAGATACCCTCTTGAGTTGGGGGAGAGAAATCAAGAGACTAATTATGTTTTGATTCACAAAGAGAGATTAAGGCAGTTGAACAAAATGGGAGCCAATTGAGATTGCTTGGCTCATGCATTCCTTAGAATTTTGGGCAAGTTTGGTAATGAGTATGACAAAAACCAATTTTAGGAATTCGTAAGATTCATCAACTCTTTTACAGTTCTCCATCATGAAGGACATTGCGAAGTCTTTTCTAGCTACCAACCCAATTCATGATGATTGTATTTGTACCATATAATAAAGGGATTATGATTTTTTGATCCAAAGTCTCGCAAAGGTCATAAATGGTGAAGTTAATTTAAAATTAATGAGAAAATAAGTCTTGATGCGGCCAAACTCGAATATGGAATACAAAGCTAGAAACTAGCCATTTCTAGCAATCACTAGTGTGGAAATCTCCCCTAATATCAGGAAATTAGGACGCCATTTGCGGGGTCCACAAACACAGCCACCTGCTCGATCAGAGAGAAAGAGAGAGAGAGAGAGAGGATGGGGGGAGTGTTTGGGGGAAGGATCAAGTTGGAGCCACTACGAAAAAGACAACTCTATGTACAAGACTCGTATTGTAGGGTTAGAAAAAAAATTAAATGTAGATAATCTTTCTTTCCGAGAAAAACTAATTTTAAGATTCGAAATAGAGAAATTAATTTCAAATTTTGAACCCTTAATCCCAAATAGTAATAGAACAATCTTACCACTCCTCCAAATCACCTTTTTAAACATAAACAAAAAAGTAGAGGGAAAAAAAATAAAGCAAAGAGAGAGAACCTAGGTACAGGGGATAAGCATGGAGTTCAGTACCATCCCAGCAAAGAACCTTGGGTCCCTTGTCATGTTGTTGGGGGGTCACTGTTTACAAATATGTCCGTCTCTTGGAACTGTAGTGCTTTGTTTTGAACTACCCAAAGCTACTTTTTATTCCCCAATTGATTTCTTTATCTATTTCTTTCCCTATCAATACCATCCAAGAGATAGTCATTGGTTAGTACCAAAAAAAAAAAAAGTTCAACCCAAAAAAAAAAAAAAAATGGTCAATAGCCTATCATCCCTTATCTGAGATTCTGTTCCTGTGGTGGTGTGTGATTGGGAACCAAAAAGATTATCTAAAGCTGCTTTTTCCCAATTGTATCAGAGCATCTTTCAGAGATATATGTAAGCATGTATGCTTAGTTCTTTCTATACATATACTCAACTTAAGAACAGTAATTTCCAATCACAGTGAAAGAAAAAGGGCCTGTGTTCATGGGAGAGAACTGATCAAAAAACAGTACCTGTCACCTGTTATTTGAATTCACAGCTAAGGTACCGAGAAGAGAAGGGCATTGGGCTGAGGTTGAAAAGGGCATAAAGAGTGTTTCCACTAAAGTAGATGGAAGAAACTCCACCAAAAGAGGTTGATGGAGAAAATCCATAAAGACTCAAATCAGATTACAGCCTTTTTGACAAACTGAAAAAGTGAAATGAAAGATAACAGCACATAAATCACTTTTTAATGTAATCAAGAAACTTTTTAAGTGGAGAAAAAATTGATTATTCAAGAAACTGTATAATCCATCAACAAGTACATTTCTATCATCTATTTTGAAGAACAAAAAAACAAAATTGAAAAAGATCATATGGCACAAACATGGTTGATTTCAATTAGATCCACAGTTACACAGGAGTTACAATGTGACAGAGAGTTTGGAGTTGGAACAATTATTTCTAAGGAAAATTAAAAATAACCGAAACACTAAAGACAGGTTACTAATACAGCTAGCAGAGAGAGACTTACACAAGCTAATCATGTTCAAACTACCTCAAAACTACTGTGAATTGCTTGTTACCAACAATGCAAAAGAATTAAGAACAGAATTGGTCTGAGCTTTCTTTTTTTTACCCAGGCCTATTCCTCTTGTGGCCGGCTTTGCCATCTGATTTCAGACCACTTGAGTCCCCTTCAGAGGAAGCTTCCATAGACTTGGTGAAAGAAGTAGAGAGATCAGCATAGAGGTCAACCACCCTCCTAATGTTGTTGTTGAGTTCTCGGATCAGACCCACATTCCTACTGAGATTGTCTGGGATTTTCGACTCATGGTTCTGGTTGATCTCATTGATTAGTAGCCTGTTCTGATCCAATATGTTTTGAACTTGAACAAAGTTCTTCTGGAATGTCTGCACCACCTTGCTATCTAACTGTGTGCCATTACCAAGGCCTGAAAATGTGTCCCCCTCCATTTTTTTTTTAATAATAAAAACTCAAATCAAATCAAAACCAGCTCTGCATCAGAGAACACAAAGAAGAACATAAAAACAGGAAGATGATGATGAGAAGAGGGACAAAAAAACAGACAAGCTCTAAAAGAATTAAAAATTTTAGAACAAGAGAAGAGGCATCATCATATCTCCTTATTGTACTTGCTTATACTACCGGAAAAATCCAGACAGAACATGATAATCTTTGGAATTGTTTAAGCCATTTTTGTACATAAGAGACATTGTCTAATCTACAAATCATAACATCCATGGGGTTCTTCTTTTCACACAGAGATCATATAACAAACATGCCTTTTTTTCCCCATCATTATTATCATTATTATAATTATTATTGTTGGTATGATGAAATGAAAAAAAATAAAAATAAAAAAAGTAGATCCCATTTCCATAAAAAGGAACCTTTTTAATATCTACTCAGAAATACCCACCTAAAGGCAAGCTCTGAGCTTCAAAAGAAGAATCTCAGGACCCCAAACAAAAGAGTCAATGATGCAGAGAAGATGTTACTCAAAAGGGCACTCCTCAAGGCGCCATTCTTACAAGCAGATACACATAAATATGGATATGTATATATTTCTTTTTTTTTCTTTTCCCTTTTTTTTTTTTTAACATATACAAGCGAATATGACTATATATGTGTATATAGACCAAAAAGAAACCAAATAACTGATCACTTAAAAGAAAGCCGATTTCCAATTCACTGGAAATTCTGGAAAAAGCAGTAGACAAGGACGAAATTGGGAATTCAAATGTCGAAACCGTACATGAAAGCTTGCAGTTGCAGAAGCATAAATTAGGAAAAAAAATTAACTCAATAAACTCCATGTAATTACGACCCATTAAAGATGATTACCCAAATAATGAAAAAATCAAAATCAATTTGCTCATGAAGATTTACCCACAAAAAATAATAATAAAAATTTATTTCAGATATTATGGGAATTCAATATAAATAGACTATGCCAAATATCCACTGTTTGGGCAACGAACAATTTTGATTAAAATAAATAACACGGCTTTTGGAAAGATCAACGTTTTTGGTGGTGAAAGATTAACGAAGCTATCAATGAAGACTCCGCAAAAAAAGAACAAAGATTAAAAGAAGATACTACTGTTTCGTGAAGTCATCACTGTATATATATATATAATACTATATCTGTATATTTGTGTATGTATATATGTAAATAATATTGTGTGCGTTTCGTACCTTGAAAATCTGGGAACATTACTGGGAGAAGAGGAGACAGAGATTGAAAGAAGAAGACGAGGGATTCACCATCAGGAACAATAGAAAAGATCGCCGATTGAATCGAATCTCCGGAAAGAGAGAGAGAGAGAGAGAGACCCCTCCGAATTCCGAACTCTAGAGAGAGAGAATGTGTAGATTTGACAGTCACGCTCCAACCCACCTCCCTGTCCAAATATATATATATATAAATTATATTATATATAATCTTATTTATTGTTTTTTATTTTTATTTTTTCCACCAGTATGTTATTCTGTAATTTATGATTGCATTTATTATCAATCTTGATTGGACACGTGTCATATAATTATTTGTTCGTTCCTTTCAAAGTTAGGATCGAAATTTAATGATGCGTTTATAACTTGCAAAAGGAATGCAGCTGGCCAAAGTGTGAGACTTCTTTGGAAATTCATATGTTCAGAGTCCTTAGCCACAAATATTCAAAAATATTTTAATATTATTTTTTTCTAAATTATTCTCTGTAATAGACAATATCAGTGGGCCTTTCTTTTAACTTGTAAAAAGGTCAGATGAAGAAATAATAATAATAATAATAACAATAAATAAAAAAAATAATAATAAAATGATGAAACACCGATATTTTATTTTAAATGATGCTTTGTGAATAGGGGTGAAATCGAACCGAATTGAGCTGATTTTTAACTTGTTTGAATTTGGTTTGAATTTTTTATACTGAATTTGAGCTCGAGGTCAAGCTCGATTTGAGTTTTTATATAGGCTCGAATTCGACTTGATAAAAAAGAGCTCGAGTTCATTTGAGTTTTTATATAGGCTCGAGTTCGGCTTGATAAAGAAAAATTTTGGCTCGATTTTAGTTCGCGAATAATTCAGTTAAACCAAAACGATTTAGTTTTGATTTAAAATATAAAAAATAAAATATTTAAAAAATATAATATATTATTTTAACGAGCTTACTTGCGAGTTTTCGAGCCAAATTTTTTTAAGCTCGAACTCGAACTCGAACTCTAGACGAATCATAAATCAAGGTCGGTTTGAACTTGTTTTACTTACGAACCGAGCTCGAGTTGAACTTTTTTCCAGCCAAACTCGAATAACTCGTGAATAGATCGATTCGTTTCCAGCTCTACTTGGAAACTTATTTAACCAAGGTTTAAGCCCAAGTAGCAATTCAAATTTGACCTAAAAAAAATAGATATTTTATTATTTAACGAGCCAAAGTAAGGTTTAATTTTTTTTTTCACATTTCTTTATTTTCACTGCAAGTAAACAAACAATATACTGGAGAACGGAAACGAGAATACAAATGAGAATGAGAACAAGAATAGTTAAAAAAAAAAAATTAATGTTTGGTGTACGTGAAAGAATTAGCCTAAGAATTCGTTTTAATAGGGATTGGCATATATGAATACATTTAAGAATAGAACGATGGTATAAATTGAAAAATTAAAATACATTTTTTCTTAAAATATTCTGATGATGCAGTTATCTTGTGGATGATCCAAATGTGAGTCTGGGTATCTGAACTTGACACCGGTGTGATACATGTCAAAGAACCTCCGATACTTAAGTTAGCAAATAAGGGAGTTTCAAGAGATAATCCCGGCAGAGTCACAGCAGTGCCAAAGATTAAGCATGCTTATGCGTACCTTATTTTTTGAGATGTGATATATATATTTATAGAAGTATGACACCTGCATGGTTATGATGCATGCGCGTCTCACGTAATCGTAATTTTTCTCCAATAACGTTGTGCCACGTGTATTTGTAGATTCAAGATGATTTTCATAATTAGTTATCAAAACCGTTATACAACAAGCATCCAATAGATAGCACCTTTATAGGGATGAATTACGGGATGTGTCAGAATGTAGTTATGAGCTCGTGTCTTTTACAGTGACGCTCGGTTAGATCGACCAAGCATTAGAATACTCAATCGCTCGGGTCGAGCCGTGGTTGATCGGATAACCCCTAGTCAGGCATATCCTATCATATTCTTTTTTTTTTTTTAACTTTGATAAATAATGATAATTCTTCTCCAATAACGTTGTGCCACGTGTATTTGTAGATTCAAGATAATTATCATAATTAGTTATCAAAACCGTTATATAACAGAAATCCAACAGATAGCACCTTTATAAGCATGAATTACGAGATGTGTCAGAATGCAGTTATGAGCTCTTGTGTTTTTTAGAGTAACGCTTGGCTAGACCGGCCAAGCATTAGAATATTCATTCGCTCGGGTCGGGCATGGTCGGTCGGGTGACCGGCCAAGCATTAGAATATTCATTCGCTCGGGTCGGGCCATGGTCGGTTGGGTAACCATCCCCGGTCAGGTATATCCTATCATATTCTTTTTTTTTTTTTTTTAATTTTGACAAATAATGATAATTTTTTTAATTTACGTTGAATGGTCAAATATTACATTAGACTCGGAACTTACAATTTTGTAATTTTAGAAAGATGAACGTTCCGGCTTTTTAGTCAATGATTAAATGGCATAATGAATTCTAGCTATGTTAAATTTTCAACTTCCCTTCAAAGCTATTATATATAATATATATGTATGTATGTATGTATGTAAGTGTAAATGCCCGCTTAGCTTAACTTGGTCTGTCAGCTTTCTGGGAGTTTCGTTGATTGGGTGAATCTAGTACCATCATGCCTTAGAATATATATAAATATATATTTGTTATATAAATATAAAGAAATTATTAATGTCGGAATAATTAATTCTAATATTAAAATAATACACAATCACAATGCTTGATATATAAACAATGATATCTCCAGTCCACTGTAGCTCAAGATTTTTATTTTACTTTTTATTTTTATTTTTATCATGTGAAATAAATATCGAAGTATCAACGCAATATAGAGTGCGGCAAAAGAATGGAAAACACCGGCAATGATTACTTTCATATGGGATTAAATTATTATTGGTGGGAGAGACAAGTAACAAGTAGTAATAGAAAAATTCTACCGTTTTCTTATTATTTAATAAAACATTCCTTTATATCCCTGTAAAAGTCTAGACAACGTTTTCTTTCAAATAATTATAATAAATATTATAAAATAATAATTTGTTTAATCAAATTAAAATTAATTAATTATTAAATTATCTTGTCAAAACAATATCTAACAAATAATTTATTATTAAATGATTTAATTTATTTTATTAAATCAATATTATTGAAATATTAATTTATGATTAAAATTATTTATTTTCTCAAATTAAAATTATTCTTAACAAATAATAATTACTTAATAAAATTATTTGTTTATTAAATACAATTGTTTTTCATAAATAATAATTTACTAGATTATGTCTTTGATTAATATAATTTATTAAAATTAATAATTTATTTAAATAAACTAAAATTAATTGTTTTATTAAATTATTTTATCAAAATAATATTAATTTTTAACAAATAAAATTAATTATTATAATTGATTACTATTGAAATATTAATCTATGATAAAATTATTTTTATAATTAATATTATTTAAAATCATATATTTTAATAGTATATATTTTATTAAAATTAATTATTATTGAAATAACAATTATTATGATGATTTATTTTATTATAATATTTTACTAAAATTAAATATTAACTTTTATCTTTTGGTTGATTTACGCTCATTTTAAACACAATCAATTTTTACTCCTTCAAAATTTTTAACCATTCAAATATAATATGGTAATTTTTATTTTTCAATTCAAATATAAATATCATGAACTTGTTACTCTAGTAACAATAACCCATGTAATCTTTCATTGCAAATTTTTCATCTCATACTAAACATTCCCTAAAAATAAACATAAATATTCCCATGGGAAGAGCTGGATAATATTGTGTGTAACGAAAAGATTTTATAATTCTCTTACCTCTTACGTTAAACACCCCTTACTCTTTTGAAAATATTTTTTATAATAAGTGTTATAAAATAATAATTTATTTTATTAAGACATTTTATTAATTTTAAACTAATTACCTTTAGAATAGTGATTTATTATTAGAATGGTTTATTTAAAATATTTTATTCAATTTAGTATCAATTTACAATATGAGCAAGTATCATAAGAATTAATTATTATTCCCAAATCAAATGCATTGATGAATTGTTACACTTACTTCAAATATAGTATAATAAGTATAAATTAAAATTTACTCTCATTGTTCAAATATAGTTAGAAAAAGAAAATACGTCACTCTTAGTAATTATTAATGAATGTAAAACTTACAATATTTTACAGTAAATACAAACACTTCTTACAATGATAAATAAATTCAGTGAGATGCTATTTAATTGCAAAATTATCATTATCACAAAAATCTAATTATAGTTTTTGATAATTTTTTTTAAGTAAAATATAACTTTTCTTTTAAGTAATTTTAAGCATATTAATTTTTTTAGACACATTGTATGGACAAGGATCCCATTAAAACATGCCACATTAATGGGGTCGAAAAGACAAACCTCTTGATTGTGAAGTGAGACAAAAGCTAAATTGACATGTATATGTATCTTCATGAGGATATGAACCAGTTAATTTAGTTTTTTTTTTTTAATTAATTTGGGGTGATAGCTTGGTAATAAAATAGAAAAATGGAGGTTGACGTCAATTTTAGTATTAATCTAACGATTTTAATTTTGATATCAGTCTAATGACATTTTGATCTGAACTATTAACTTAAAATTCAACGATTCAAATATATCGTTAAATTTTAATTAATTCAATAATTTATATTGTATTTTTACGTCAATTTATAAAAAGAAAAAAATATACAGGGGGAAGTCAAACTTAAGTGCATAGATATTATGACAGGCAAAGTACAGCTGCAGATTTGGCATTTCTAATAAGTTCCCATGATTAAAAAATTGCATGTGATGGGTTTGGGGTTGATTTGGGAATAATATTAATATAATAGATGGCAGGAAATGCATATGTAACAACCTCGTAAAGTTTAATTAATATATATTATGAGTTGTTAATGTCAATGTCATATATATTTGCGACACTACCAAGGATATGCATGTTTCTCTTCGGTGCAGGGAAGTACATGTTATATTGGCTAAAGATTGGATGGGGCTTGTGTTGTTAGGTATTGGTAAAAGAATAAACAACTGGACAACCCACTTTAAAACAAAACCCACTTCTTTTTCTTTTCAAAGATGCAAAGCGTTCAAATACACACACACACACACACACACACACACACACATATATATACATACTGGGCTAAAGAAAAATTAGCATCATCTATCATGCTTTAAAAATTACTTTGGCCCCATTTGATTTACAAATAAACTCCAAAAAATTCTATAAATCTGTGTTAACTTTATATCACATCAATTTTTTTCGCTTATTACACGTATTACGAACTCTAAATTTATCTCACTTCAAACTCACCCTTTATCTATGGACATGTTTAGTGTTTTCATCTTTGCAAGGTTGGTCGAGTCTAAACAAATGAGCATGAGTTGCATATGGTAAATTAACAACTAATTATAATGTTTAGCTAGAATTTTATCACGAGACCAGGAGTTTAAGTCATTAGTTAATATTGGCTGCTTTAAATATCGAAAAAATTATGCACTTTGAAATTTGGGATCCTAAAATTTTAAAACGTGTCAATTAATAAGGAGCGTTAAACCTACTATATAAAATTATTCGATTTTAATCACAAGATTATATAGTTTTAAGACTGGTCAACTAACATGTTAATCAGTGAGTGTACAACTCATTAGTTAAATTTATCTATTTTAAATCTTAAATTTGTACGATTTTAATATACGTTAACTAAAGAAAAGTGCCTAATATCATTATCATATTTGAAACCTCATCCACTAATTGAAATTGTTTACTTTAAAGTTTGGGCTTGTAAAATGATGAACTTTATACGATACTCAAGTTGGTTTCAATGAACCAACATGGAATGACAACAAGTACATATATACATCTTATACGTAACTGAAAGAAAGAAATTAATGTGATAAGTAATTGAACATTTTCTAATTGAGTGAGTTACCTTGTCGATGAAATTCGCAATAAAAAGAATTATAGCAAGTCATGCACACATTGGTTAATAACAATTCAACAATTAATTATGAATTAGATCAATTTAAGTAATTAATAATCAAAATTATACAATTACAAATATTCTAGACCTATCCTAATCATCACTATCCACAGCCTTGCGAGCTAGCACCTTTCTTATTTGCGATCCGTCTCTCAAATCAAGGTATTTTGGTCATCACCCAAAATCGTCGTGGCTGGTACATATGATGGTCATGGCATTTCGAGGACAAATCCTAGACACTATAGTAACTCCTATAAAAAAGATTCTCATCTCTATACATGTTCATCGCTCTGTTGTCCCCACAATCAATACATTGTCATTCATGAAATTATTTATCAATTTTATAAATTGGGCACCGTCAAACCTTACATGGACGAAATAAATTTTAAATATTTTTAAATTAACTTGCAAGTTAAATAATAATAATAAATATCTCAAAACGTGCTTAATAGTAGAATATATCACCCCAAATTACAATAGAACAACAAAGTAAGCAAAATAACTTAAATACTAGAAATGGTGTTCGGAACCAAAAAAAAAAAAAAAATAGTTGACAATAATGCATTACTTGGAAAAGAATCCATTTAGGCAAATCATAAGAATTTCTTAAAAATAAAATAAAAAATACAACTTTAAGTTTTGACGTGTGTATGAAAAGTACGTTATATAAGTATGAGACTCTGGCGCGAGCACGAGAAATGATTTGTCTATGCATGAATTCAGAATATCAGTTTGCGATACATGCTGAATTTTTGTGCTCTCTTTTCCGTTCTAACTATTATTTTGATAAAATTTGAGATAGACAAAACTTATATTTAACATATGATTACACTGAAATCATTTTGAGTTATATTTTCATATTGACAACCCATTAATTTTGGATCTAACATATACTTATTATAAAAAATCAAAGCATAAAATTTATTCATTAAGTTCATATACTATTTCTCCCACGGTATATCACTTGAACATAATTAAATACTTTTTTTTTAAGCTTTGGAGAGGAGCCATGGCATTAAAAAAAAATCCATACAACATATAAGCAGAAGGAAAAATCACCGTAGCTTATCTCTTGAAGCTTTAAATAAAAGAATCCGAGGAAACTAAACACCTAGAAGTATTGAGAGAGAATCGATCTTCAGCTACAAAATCACCCAGCAATGCTACGCTCCTTACTGCCTTAACTTAGAATTCCCACAATCAATACTAGAGTTAACTTTCGCTCCTTAACCACTCTTTCTAGCGAGCTTAAAATGTTAAGCTTCCCCCCCGAAACCAATGACAGGGCAATATATACACAACATTAGATGGAGCTTACAAGAGTTTGAATAAAAGAAAAAGGGCCAGTGTGTTGGTTAGTTTTTGGAAGAAGATCTAACAGTGATATAAATTCAAGCTCAAAATTAAATATGAAAATCACCTAATTTTAAATAAAAATTGAATGAAATTAAAAATAATTATGTTCTATATAGGGTGTTACATGTCCAAATAATGTAAAAATAAACCCAAAAATTTAAAATAATTAAGTGTACTTAAAACGGTCTTGTGACCCGGTGGCCACCTTTACCATAAGAGCCACTGCTTTTAAGTCATTTTACTTTCAAAATAACATATATTTGTATTTAAGTGCCCATTTGGAGTACTAAACAAAACACCAAAAATTGTTAAATTGAAAAAAAAAAAATAATGTTTGATGTGTTACTTAAAAAATTGGAGAAAATTTTTTAAAATTAAAGAAAGTTGTTAAAAGTTAGAAAATGTTAAAAAAAGTTGTCAAAATTTAAAAAATATTAAAGAAAGTTAGTAAATGTCAGATAAAGTTAAAAATTTTGTGTGTAAAACAATTGAAAAAAATAATAGAAAATTCGAAAATTTTGAACACTTTCTGTGTTTTTTATTACTTTAAACGGACACTAAATTTATAATTTATTTTTATAATTTTTTATTATTTATCTCGTCAAATTGCATATTTTATTGTGGAAGGTAGGGATGTCAACGGGGCGGGTATGGGGCGGGTATGACCTTTCCCGTCCCCGTCCCCGTTTAGTAATACCCTTACCCGTCCCCGTCCCCATCCCCGTTTCGGGGAAAAAAATTTTCCCCATACCCGTCTCCACAAAATAATGAATTCCCCATCCCCGTCCCCGTTTACCCGCGAAGGATATTAATTATTACAAATTATATATTATATGTATAAAATAAATATTTAAAATTATTATAAATATTATATATATTAAATAAAAAAATATATTACATATATATATTAAATAAAAATTAAAAATATATATATAATATTTGACTTTGACTGATGCATTTAACCAAAGATGAAGTGGTCTTTATTTATTACCTTACGAGACCTTCACTTCTTTGTGAGAAACCGATGTGGGACTTCTAAAAGAGTCACCACACTAACAAAATTAACAAAAAAATATTTAAACGAGTACGGGGCGGGGTGGAGACTACCGTCCCCGTCCCCGTCCCCATACCCGTGCGGGTAATATTTTAGATCTCCATACCCGTCCCCGTCCCCGCTATTAACATCCCCATACCCTCTCTAAACGGGGCGGGTGAAGCGGGTATCCACCGGGTACGGGTATATTTGACATCCCTAGTGGAAGGACTCGCACAGCCCAGCCTTGAACAGTAAGTAGTTCAACCGGTAGAAATAGTTAAAGTGCGTTTAAATATTGAAAAAAAAAAAAGAAAGAGAGAGAGAGAGAGAGAGAGAGAGAGAGAAAGAGGGATCGCACGGCCGGAGTCCGCCCTCGGATGTTCATTGTGGCAGGTTATTGAATTTTCTCTCTATTTGTTTATTTTTTTTAAATTATTAAAATTTCCAAACAGCGAGTTCTTCTTGGCCATTGAATTTAAAACACGTGTCATTAAGGCTCGGGAGATCTACAGGCTCGGTCCGAGCCTGCCGTTTAGCTGGGAATGTGGGACCCCCACACATTCAGCATGCGGACACGCTGTTCAACGCCGATGTTGTGCGCCTGACATGACCTACTACTGCTGCCAAGAACACAAAAATTTTGATATTTTTAGACACCCCTGGTGCCATATTACAAGGCTTTGGGTCTGGGGCGGGCCCATAAGGTATTGCGACAGCACTAAACATCACAAAAAAAAAAAAAAAAAACAAACAAATAAATAAATAAATAGATAAATTTACAAAATGCAGTTAAATTTAAAAAAAAATTAAATGTATTCCTACTTTTAGATTTCCCCATTCTAAGCCCGTCATAAAAAATAATTTTGTTTGGAATGTAAGAAGTAAAAAAATAAAATATAATTAAAATTCCACTTAACATTTTTTTTTACTTTAGAGAAATAATAATTTTACGATCATTTTTATTATGATTGATGGGGTGGTACAAACACGTGGTATCCATCCTAACACAAGACACTTGACGAGCTTTTATTTTTCTATTCTCTCATCACGAATGTCGTGGAGATCATATGTATGTTAGTAGTAAGTTGTTTCTACAGTGTCGTTTATGTCTTAACATGATAACCCACTTTTGAACGTAGTTCGATTATGTGGAGTAGTAGATATCAGTTTCATGTCTATAAATAGCAAGAAATGGACATAGGAAAAATGTTAAACATTGATTTCTTTCGCTATTATTCCCTTTCTTTCCTTCTTTACGCCTTCTACAAACTAATTTAATTGTTAGAGGTGTGTTTAGCCAAACCTATCCAACTGGCAGGTCTTCTTCTTCTTCTTCTTCTTCTCAGGTGGTTAGCAAGGAGTTAAGATTTCTTGATCATCATCCATCACTTAAGCTTAGCTGAACAGTCCATATTATCAAATAGTGTTGCTCGAATAATTAGAGTATTCATTTATCATTCATTTGTACTATAATCATTGATAATTATGGAAATGTTTGGTAAACAAAAAAAAAAAAAAAAGTGAGTTTGGTTTTAACTTTTTAGCTGATTAGTATAATCTAAAAATTTTAATTAAAACTATTTAAACGTGGTCTCGTGTACCGGTTCAAACGGTTTTAGTTAAAAAAATTGCCAGAAAGTTGACAAATATAAGGAAAAGTTGGTAAAAATTAATAAAAATTTATAAAATTTACATTTTTAAAACAAACCCACAGAAAACAAAAATGAGCAAATATTGGTAAAAATTAATAAAAATTTTAAAAGTTTGGTTACCAATGCTCTTATATATTTCTCTCTCATAATAATAATAATTATTATATAATAATAATTATTATTATTATTATTGTTATTGTTATTATTTACAAAAAATTAATTTTTTTTATAATTTAAAAGAAGAACCTATTTACATATAATAGTTAAATTTTTACACTCCACTTTACTCTTTCCATCAAATGAAGTGACACAACATTGCATAGTATATATGATTGTCAGTACATTGAATTGCATACCATGAAAATGTAATTTCATGATTACTTTATAAAATTTTATTGTCCGAAAATTGTTTGAATTTCTCATATTATAATTCTGTGTAATATATATCTTAAATTCGGAGGGTGAGATTTTTCATAGAATGAAAAATCTAACGTAAGACGCGTGGTAGAACAAACTGTTTCATAAAAAAAATATATATATATATTTTGGAAAATATTGTAGTTAAGTTTAAATAATTTTTATTTTGGTAATAGTCGCTAAAATAAAATATGATATTATTTTCTGTCGGTTTTGTTATGATTAAGTAGAATTATACTAATATCTTAATTTTTATTTTTATAATTTTTGGGATTCTTACATGTCCTTATTTTTAGTTTTTATCGTTAAAGTTTTTTTCAATTTAAATATTAATTTGTGGTAGCCACTTGACATAATTATTTTAGAATTAATAAATATTATTATTTGAAAGTTATCTCTTTTTTTTTTTGAAGAATTTGCATATTTTTAATATTAGAGCTGATCAAATTTTCTCCACATTCTTTATTTTTCTTAACTTTTATAAATTTTTATTAAATATATAACACGGATACATACCAATATTTGAACAAAAATTGTTAAAAATTGACAAAAATTTTTATGCCAAACAGTGTTTTAGTGAGCATTTGATTAAAAAAAACAAAGTTGATTCTCAATTTTTGATTTGTGTGACTATCTTTTTTTTTTTTAACAAAAACAACTGACTTTACTTCATCATTAAGAACAAAATAATTAATGAACAAAATTACATTAAAAGCTAGTTATAAAAAGTTATTTGTTTTTTATGTAAAAAAATTAATTTTATAACTGAAAAAAAAAACCTCTAATTTTTTTCCATTGATATCTCCAATTTTTGTTTATTCTCGCCTATAAATTCGATCTTTTGCTAGTTTTTGGTCCCAATTCTCTAATCAATTAGTGGAGCCCTTGGTTGGGTTGGTTAGTAGATCCCGGCAAGGTCGATCGGGTCGGGTCGTTGACCACATCAAGACAAAATGTTGATTACATCAAGACAAAAAATAGAATCCAACGACAAAGTTTTCCTATACTTTTTTCATTAGATCACTGAAAGTTTAAAAAAAAAAAAAAGAACAGGAGACAAATATCATCAAACGTCTAATGAAAACTAATGACTGCGCATATTTTAGTTGTCATTCATTGCCATTTTTCCACACACACATCATCCCTTGAACGATATCGGTTTGGTGAATAGGATTAACATGACATCTTTTCTATCGTAAGATGTGATATTACCCCTCTCTCTCTCTCTCTCTCTCTATATATATATATATATATATATACATATTTATATTATTACTATTATAATAGCAACGGGCATAATTTAATAAAAAAATGATATTTTTATAAACAAATAAAATAAGAATGTTGCAACCATGATATCTAAAAGAAATATATATGAATATGAGGATGGATATAGGTATAAATATGGATATAAATATAAATATAGATATAAATATGAATATATATATGAATATAAAGAATATAAAATTTTTACAAAAATAAGAATACAAATATGATAGAAATATGAAAAATAATAATAAATAAAATTATATATTTTATTAAAAATATATTTACATAGGTATACCTACAAATTTACCTAAAAGTTATTGATTGAAAATGTATTATTTTATCTAAAAGTAAATTTTTATTTTTACATTCTCACCTCAAATAAACACTAAAATTATATACCCTTGAAAAAAATTTAAAATATAAAATTTTTGCCTCAACCGATATGGAGACAATACGAGTGCGATCGTAAGCTGTGATACTACCCCTATTTATATATATATATATATATATACACACACAAAAGTTTATATTATTACTATTATAATAGCAACGGGCATAATTCAATAAAAAATATGATAATTTTTATAAACAAATAAAATAAGAATGTTGCAACCATCATATCTAAAAAGAATATATATGAATATGAGGATGGATATAGGTATAGATGTGAATATAAATATGAATATAGATATAAACATGAATATAGATATGAATATAAATATAAATAAAGAATATAAGATTTTTACAAAAATAAGAATACAAACATGGTAGAAATATGAAAAAGAATAATAAATAAAATTGTATATTTTATTAAAAATATATTTACATAGGTATACCTACAAATTTACCTAAGAGTTATTGATTGAAAATGTATTATTTTATCTAAAAGTAAATTTTCATTTTTACATTTTCACCTCAAATAAATACTAAAATTATATAATGACTCTTGAAAAAAGTTTAAAATATAAAATTTTTGACTCAGCTGATACAGATGCAATACAAGTGTGACACCTATCTTAGAGTATCCATGCTTCTTAGAGTGGTGTTATTGTAATAAAAATACATAGTTGTGTTATTTATTTTAAGATAACAAGTTTATAATCATGCTACGTCATTATGGTGTAAAATTTTGAAAAAAAATTTTGATTGTACAAAAAAATTTAGATATGGGCAAAAAAATCAACTTTTTTTTTCAAATATGTTAGATTTTTTCACCCTCATATTTTTAATTATTTTTTATAATTTTTTTGAAAGAATATGAATTGAAATTTTACGATACGTCCAAATACCTATTATGAAAATACTTCAAAAGAATAAACTACAATCGAATCTATAAATCCCAATTTAAGATTTAGATATCAGCGTGGATACAATATAAAATTCATTCAAACAACTCACACGAAGATACAAAATTATTCACTAGAGAAAATTCATTTATCAAATTAGAAAAATCTCAAATTCTTACTGCTGGTAATACTAAAAACTTCACTATGAATTAAATGTTACGAGTATCTTAATTGAGATAATACAAATTTACCTAATTAAAGTTTCTAGATCTACTTAATTTAGATCTCCATTTTCCTTATTTACTAGATGCACACAATTCATCTCTCTCGTGAAGTTTCACCCAATCCAATTACATCATAAACACTCTCCTAATCTAAGAAGCAGTTCTAGATCTAGGATTCAAAAATGAAGATATTTTATTAGAGAAATCTTTATAAATAGGCTTGAAAAAATCTAGGTTCCCTTGCATTTTTGCTCACAAGGAAATGATAAATTAGGTTTTGGAAAAATAGCTTAGAATACATTTCAAAAAAAAAAAAAAAATAGCTTAGGGTTTGAGAAATGCTTGAAGGTACTTATAGTTAGAAAACGGGTTAAAAAAATAGACTGAGTCACTATAGAAAACATAGGTTAACTTCGCAGACAAACTATAGGAACTATAGGCACTTTTTGCAGGTGCGAGCTGCTCACGAAGTATGGTGGAACTTTAAGCTTGAGATTGGAAAACTTCGCAGGCATAACCAAGGTGCGAGTTGCTCGCAAAATAAACTCGAATTATTGTCCATTGTAGAACAAGAGTTCATGAGCACTTTGCGGGCAAGTTTAAGTCGCAAGCTACTTATGAAAAACAATTTTTGCTTGACTCAAAACTCAACTATTCTCCATCTTTCTACGTTTAAGATCTTCATCCAAACCACCCTCAAAAGAACAGATGAAATGTTCAAACACTCTTTCGGATGTGTTTAAATGCTTGACTTGAAAAATCCGAATAGGTGGACAACATTGTGATATCCTAAACAATAAACAACTAAATAATTACAAGTACTTGTTCGAAAATTGTTAAATACAAATATATTCTATACATAATAAAACGTAGAGGAGGTCAATCCGTATCCACATGAGATCTATTGTATTAACCCTTCATATCGAATATTTATTGTGACTATTTGGACTCAAAATTTATAATCAATGAAGGTAAAAATTATTACGCATAATAGTCTTCCACCTTAAATGAAGGGACCGCGAAGAGGCATTTATTTCTTGATTTTTATTTCCTACTTTAAACAAACTGGCTCATACAGAGAAGGCATGCATGTTGGATTGTTCTGATTCAATCATACAACACAAGAAAGTTTTGAGTGGTACTTTGACATAATCTATGTATTTGTTCATGAATTTATGGGTTGTTAATTTGATAGAGATCAAACTGCAGTGATTTATTGATTTCTGACTCATACATGCCTTCCAGAGATTGGAATCATAAAAAAAAGGAAGCCAAAATTACTCATAACATAATAAGCTAGCTAGCTATAGGATGCCATATGAATATATATATATATATATAGCATCAACATAAAAAGGAAGACAAATTGCCTTCCAGAAACAACTCTAACTTCTAGGCATAAAATGGTTTTCTTCTTAAAATGCCAATAATCAACGTAAAAAAAAAAAAAAAAAGTATAAAAATATATGGGAAGAGAAATCATGCATCATATAATATGGATAAAAAGGGCCAGCAGTATCTTGGCGATTACGAAGTTCAAACATAGCAGGGACGGGTTAATCTATAACAATTAAGAGATCATATATAGTTTCAGTTCCTCCTTTATAAATCTGGAAGCAAACACACTGATTATATATATATAGTTAAGTACATAAATATCTTGAGAAGTTTATAATAAGAGATACATAGAAAATATATAAGCAAGCATGCATTAGCATTAGCATTAGCATTAGCACATACATGTTGCTGATTAGTTCTGTGGAGGGACCGCAGAGTTCCTCTTCCTCCGGTAACTCAACTCTATCACGAAATCCTTGGCCTCCAGCTCGTCAAGGTTTTTAGACATAAAGTGATTTTTAGTACTAATAACACGGTCTACCCAAATGTTAACCACGTCAGGAAGACTCAAACCTTGAGTTAGTGGTTCACCAAAGCAGCAAACCTCCACCTGCATGCACCAATATATGTCTTAATTGTCAATAAATTCTACTGACAACAATACTAATTTTAAAGCGACAAGAGTAACAAGGTGATGACTGTAATTAAGTTTGTAACTATAAGTAGCTGTATGGTTATATATATGTAGAACTTTTATATATATCCTCATTTAAAAAAAAAAAAAGAATTACCTCGTCTTCACTTTCAAGGCCCAACTTCTTCACGAGGTACCTATTGATCATGGAGGCTGATGATTGATCTCCGTTCCTGCATTCAAATTTGTGGCATTGTTTAATTATCTTATTTTTTCATCACAAGTGGTAATGAAAGCCGTGGTCTCAAGGATTGCCACTTATTTTTTTTTTTTTTTTTTGTATGTGAGAAACAGATACATGATAGTTGCGGCAAGCGATAAAACAAGTTTAAGGTGTTATATATATATGGCATCCTATAGCTAGCTTATTATGTTATAAGTAGTTTTCAGAGAACCATAGATTCATCCCCCGTATCACAGATATATATCCTGTTGAGGTGTTCCCACATTTTAGGTTATAAAAGAGATTGGTGGTTCATATATATATATATATATATATATATATATATATATATAAGTGTGAGGGAAAATCTCATCTCATGCATCAGTTTTTGGGAATTAGAGACTCAAGACCGTCTAACAACTGATATCAAGACTCAACCCGTCGAGAAAAATGAACTGTTATTTCTTCTGTGACTTAGGCCGATATATAAAAGGAGAGATTGTTAGCATAGAGAAGATCATTGGGATGTTCTTACATTGGTTATAAAAAGAATTGGTGGTCAATATATACGTATGAAGGATAATTTTATCTCATGATATAACTTTTGAGATGAAAGAGTCACAAGACCCATTGGTGGACGCACGAAGAGCCGAGTGTAGGTGAAAGCCTACATTAAAAATTTAAACCCGACCCGATGACCCAACCCGACCCGACCCGGCACTATAATATAATAATAATATTTATTATATTATAATAAAATATAATTATATTTTATTATATTTTTTTGGATCCACTACTACTCACCTTCACATCCGTCACATCCGCCACTGGCAAGACCCCCAACATATCGTACAAAAGTTCACATACATACGTATCATATGAATAAACTTACTTGACTCGGATATAGGGTCGTTCAAGCTGGGGATAAGTATGCCCTGTCCTGCAAGTAGGAGATATGGCAATTTCTTGTAACCAAAAATTATATATATATATATATATATACCAAAAAATTTGTATGGTTGATTTCCTTACTCGTCTTCTTGGGGAATAAGACTAAACCAAAGAGATTTGTCGCGTTCAACAACAGAATGCTGATTACTGCCAGATGCGGAGGAGGCTTCGGATTTTCCAAATATAACCTTTACGATTTTACGGAAGGTCTCATTTGGCCTGCCAACAAATTGAGAACGAGAACTAATGCATAAATATATACATATACATATATATATATATACATATACATACATATATATATATATATATGTATGAGAGTACTTTAAGTTAGTTACTTATTGAATCACCTCAGGTAGTTCTCAGGGGACATAGAACTTAAGTCCAGATGGCACTGCGGACAGCTTTTGATTCCTTCAGCTTGGAGTTTCCTATAAATGCATTCCTCACAAACTGCAAAACATAAAAGAAACATAATACCACAATATTGATATTTGGATAATATATAGGAACTTGATTTATTAATTTTCATGACCATTGCATTATGTGGTATTTAGGCTGTGTTTGGATTAAGGGTTGTCAAGTTAAAAAAAAAAATAATGATTCAAAATCCATTCTTTTGTTTGATTTGTGATAGAAAATGAGACAGAAAAATATGAAATTTGAGAAATTAAAAATTATTTTATTAAAAGATTAATTTATTAGTAATATCTTTTATTTTATTATATTTTTAATCTAGTCAAAGGAGGATATATATTTAGAATTTTATATTTTTTTTGGCCTATTTTCCTACACTTTTCTTTTCCTTTTCCCTTTCTTTTTTTTTTTTCCCTTTACAAAATCCCCATTTAAACATACTCTTAAACTATAGTTGAATCAAGAATTTATCAAGCAAAAAAAAAAACACAAGATAGGTAAAGAATCAAAATAACTTATCTTGTTTGGTTTATGATGGAACATAACAAATAAAAATGCATAGAATTTAAAAAGTTAAAAACAATTAAATTGATAAACTAATTAATTAATGAATGCCCTTAGTTTTATTATATTTTTACATTTATTCAACTAAGAACATTAATTTGAGATTTTTTCTTTTATAAGTATGTATTTGAAATTTTACTCCTTTTCTATATTAACTTTTCCTTTTACTTTAAACTTGCCAGTCTTTCTTTCTTCACCAAATACTCACTCGAAACACACACTCAAGTTAATTTTTTAAGGTTATTGAGATGGTAAACTTGAAAAACAGGCAAGAGGGTTCTAAGGTTGCCGATGGAAGCACCTTCTCTTATTCAAATAATTAAAAGAGATGTTCGAAAAATAATAGGAAAAAAAAATGTAAATATGGGTGTGTGTATGTATGTATATAAACTTGATTGAAAGCTTACATGTATGCATGCATTCCTTGATTGTTGTTGCTTCTTTCCATATGTTGTTACAGATTGGGCATGTCAACGTACGTTCATCTGTTGGAGATTTTCTTTCTGAAAATTGAGCACTTGATTATCCATTGGTCCCCTTCTGTTTCAACTTCAACCTACCTACAAATTGTGTAGAAAAGTTAAAAAAATACATTTAAAATTAATGAACATGATGAGTTTGAATGAACGGCAACCGACAATTAATGACATACATAGATATGGTAGAATTTGAACTTCTGTTTACCAAGTAAAAACCAAAGAAGAGAAACCAACCTCACTTCCAATATATATATACGGTGGGGGAAGCCTATTGTAAATCAACAGATCTATCCAGCCAAACACATCTCAAGGATGATTCCCCTGTACATAGAAGTATATGAAGTATCCATAAACTATAAGCAAAAGTTAAAATATATTATTACATTTATCATGTATAATATTAGAATATTATTACTTAACTAGCTGTTATATATAGTAATCATACATATAATATATACTCTTCTATTTTTCTCTCTCATTGTTATTCTTTTTTATTTTTTAATATAGTATCAGAACTCATGATTTTTTAGCCTAATCTCATTAATTTCTGACGAGTTTACTCTAAACCAAACATAAATTTTTCAACACTGTTACAACCGTTATTCATTACCAGAGAAAATTATGTTTGTCTCGTTTGACATCGAAAAATCTCTTATAATGCACCATCTCAAAATTGAAAAATCTAGATTTTTGTCTCAGGATATAAGGTTGTCTTTGTCGAATCCCTCTACTCATCTAACTTTGTCGCTGCCTATCATCTGTCATCCTGCCTCTTCACTATTTGTTGAACTTACCATATTCTAGCTATCCTTGTTATCTCTTTCATAGTAACTTTCGATCTTTGGTGAACTCTGTCAGACTAGTTGTCGTAGTTCCTTCCCCCACTATTAGCTGGCGCTTTTACTTTTGTCGTTTCTTTCTCTTCTATGATCGCTATTTTTTCCATTTCGACAACTTACGCAACAGATGCTGCTTATTTCAGTTCGAATTTCTTTTTTCTCCACTGCCTAGTAACTGCCATGCACATCTGGTGACAAGTAGTAGTTTTTTTTTCCTAAACCATTTTTTTCTAACATCTTCAACCGCCTATGACTTTTCAACGCGTTTCTAATTGTTCAACTCATCTTTGACTATTTAATTCACTTCTTTGCTCCTCTAATTCTTCTATGTGCATTCGACTGTTTAATGTACTTCCATGCATTACCACTCAAGTTATTCGGTTTTTGTGCCACTACTCTTTATTTGACTTTACCTTCAACTAGTTTAGTCTGGTCTTAGTCTCTAAACTCAAGCCGATCTCTCTTGTCCTTTTTTAAATTTACGAAAAATGTTAAAATATATTATTTCATTACCATATAATATTAAAATATTTTTATCTAGTTAGCTGTTTTATATATTGGCCATATATATAATGTACACTTCTATTTTTCGTTTCCATTATTATTCTTCTTCACTAATACAAACATTTACATTATCTAAAATTAATTATGTATCTATGAACATATCAAATGAATCAAACAATTCAAATTCGAGTTCATGTTTAGTTTGTTTAAAGATCATTTAAAATCAATTTTTTATAAAATAAAGTCAAACTTAAATACAATTTACATCTTGAGTTTGGTTTGATAAATTTAAATATAAATAAAACAATAAAGCTACTCAAGTTTACTTCGATTCAAAAGTTTAAAAAACAAACTTTTAACACATTTTCAAACCAATCTTAAACGAGCTATTGATTACTCGATTCGTATGCCACGATACTCACCCATGACCAAACAACTAACAAACTCCAGGGAATCAAGTTTTCACACATTAAATCTAACTCAAGGTTGATTACTTAAATATAATTAAGAATGTTCACATGCTGTGTACCAATGCAAACATATGATCAAAATTCCCAAAAAATTGAATGTGGCCACAAAAAAAATTACCTTTTGTCAAAATTTTATTATACATGTTGATATATACTGTTGAATTAGAGATCCACCAAAGACATTTCTAAAATACAAATCGAATACAATCGATCGATTGATACATAACAAATTGCCAATAAATTTAGTAATTATTGAATTAAATTTCTAGATTCTCCTTATACCTTGTTAACTTTGCAGTTATATCATGATAGATCTACAAGTCCTTTTTTATATAAAACAATCAAATCTAAATGTGTGCGAGGATGTGTGTGTGTGTGAGCAAAGAGAATTAAACAAAATAAGAGGAAAAAAAAAATCAAACAGTCTCTATCAAATTTAGCGTCAAGAATTCTATATCCCATGGCTATTCAGTCGGGTCAAATGGTCCCAATCATCGCTATTACCACTTAAAAAAACTAAGCAAAAAAGCTTCCCCTGATATCGATCTCTCAATCAGAAATTTGAGGTGCTTGTCTGAGATCACTGAATCAACAAGTTAGTACTTCATTTAGCTCTCTACTGTGTCACAAAAAAAAAAAATAAATAAATAAATATTGATAATTTCGGAATCGAAGTGTCACCTGAGATTAATTGATGAAGATGTTTGGAATGAAAAGAAAACAAAGAAAAGAAAGAAAGTATAAAAGGAAAAATATCTCACGAGTCACTAGGAGCGCGCACTATGTGATATTAAAGACAAATGGATTTGGAGGGTGACATCTGCTTCCAAACAACACTGTTTTGACTGTTCGATTAAAATTCAACGATTTAGATACATTCATACTTTTTTTGAATTAAAAAAATATAAATACATCTGAACCGTTGGATGTTAATCTAATAGCTGACCAATACTATTTAGAAACTGTCGATGTCACCTCCCCTATTTTAAGACAAATTAATATTAAATATTTTCTTTTTGCCATATAATGATATTTAATCTATGTTAAAAAAGTGCCTTTAACTTATCAACATTTGTCAAATATGGACATATATATATATATATATATATCTTGCATCACGATATAAAATTAAATTAATTAAAGTTAACTATTTAGGTATAGATATAATTGATGAAATTAATGGATACAATATCATAAAAGGAAAATTAGGATACCAAAAAAATAAAAAGATAAAATAAAATATGGTGAGTATCGAAGTTTGAGTATCACTAAGTTGAAGATATAGTGCCTATTTGTAATATCAAATTTTAGTTAAAAATAAAAAATAGATAAATTTTGAATTGTTGGATATTTGATGTGTTTCTCAAAAAGTGTGAAAAAAATTGATAAAAGTTAAAAGAATTGGTAAAAGTTAATAAAATTTGAAGAAAATTGGTAAAAAATAGAAAAAATTTTGTAAAAAGTTTGAGATTTTTGGTTTGGAGAAAATTAAAAATATTAAAGATTTTTGGACAAATTTAACCTTCCAGGTGCACATGTAATCATCAATAATATTTATTGGCATCTTAAATACCATGGTCAACAACTTATGAAAATAACAAAATATTTTTAAAAAATACTAAATGCGTTTTACTTTTATTGATTTATATTTGAAAAATATTATTAATTATGAAAAAATAAAATATAAAAAATTAAAAATAAAGTGTCTTTAAAATTTTTCAACGTTATTTTCCTTTAGATTTAGTAATTAAGTAATTTCCCATCACAAGTATATATATATAAATATATATATAATGGCACGAAAAAAATATGGTAAGCATGACATTACAATTAGGAATAAGATTTATTAATTGGCCCTGCCTATTGAGTTGTTAGTGAGCACAAAGAGGTGACTTGGACCACTTGGTGATAGATTTAGAGCCCGTTCAATCCGCACTTCTAAACTAACGTTCAATTGGTATCAATTTTTAAAGTAAAAAGTCAACTGAACATAAATCTAGTGTTGGAGTTGATCAAATAAATATTATTTGAAATATTTGGTAATTTGTTAAAAAATTATTTATTTTCCAATTTTTTATGCATAAATTGTTTGATATTCATTGAAATAAAATTCATTATTTTGTATAAAACTTATTGTATTATATTTATAATTAATTGAATAGTATTAATTGAGTTTGAGAAGAAAAAAAATTAATTATTTTATTTTATTTTATTTTTTTTTTGATAATTGGCTAGTAGATAGTTACTAAAAAAATATTTGTATTTGAAAAGGGGAAAAAAGTTAACTTTTTAATAACTAATTTTTTGACTTTTTGTTAATTTGACATTTTTTTTTTCTTCAAAATTTAAAATAAGTTTAAAATATAAGAGACTAAATTTGATTTTTTCAGGATATACCAAAAAACTAGTAAGTAGAAGATGAGCTACCAACTTTTTTTTCTCAAAGGCGCTATGAGCTTGGCTTGGAATTTTAAAAATATATATTTTTATTTAATCTATATATTTATATATCATTTGTTTGTATATTCTTGTAAACGTTAAGTTCATTTATTAAACAATTTTAAAAATATTTATTTTTATCTAAAATACAATTTAAATATTATTTTTTAAAAATAAATGAGTTTAGATGAACAAACTCAAGAATTAAGCATATAGCTGATAAAATAAAAAAAATATTATTAACTTAATTCGAACTTAGCATGATCTGTCTATTTTTTACTCCTAACTCCAAGTACAAAAGAGAAAAAGTAAGCACGGTCATTTAAATTACAACCAAATTACATTCTGTGCAAAGTATTTAAGAGGAATGATAAGTAGTGTAATGCGCAAATTCGACTATGTTACTATTCATGCAAGACAAATGAAAAATAAATATTCGAATAACAATGATACCACGTCATTTTATAATTTGATATAAGGTGTATTTGAAATGTCAAAAAAAAAGGGATAAAATTAAATAAATTATAAGTTCGTAATTCGTGTAGTGAGATAAAAAAAATAAATTTTAAAATTTTTTATTATTTTTTAAAATTTTTTCACCATCTCAAACAGAACATAATTAACAAAGATACTCATGTATATTAGAATTATTAATAAGAAGACAACTCCTCTTAATTTTAAGTGAAAATTTTAAAATTTAATTGATAATTAAGGTTTAAAGCGCACGTATCCATTAATTTTATTAATTTATTATATCTTATCTTATTAATGACATCACATCGTCGTTATTTCGAAAATTTACTCGGCTTGGGATTCTGATATGGCATCTATTTAAGGTTAGCAACAGAGTGGGCCTTTCTCCCAAGGCCATCCTTCCTCATGACAGGTACTTCGTAATATTTTATTATTTTATTTTTACAATTAAATACATATAAATTAATTATTAATTAAAAAATAAAAAATAAAATATGATATAATAAAAATACTAATAATAAATTAATAAAATAATAAAAATCAATATTTTAATACAAACATTTTAATTTCACAACATACAAATGGCCGGTTTGGAATACCAAAAAATAAAAAAAATTCTGAAAAACTTTACAATTTTACAATAGGCCTTTTTTTTTTCCCTCAAACAATGTGAAACTCTATAAATCTTTATAAATAAATAAATAAATATATATATATATATATATATATTCAAATTCCAACAAATTCTTAAACTGCCAATAAGGTTTCTACAAATTCTAATAATATTTTTACAAATCTCAATTATATTTTTAAAAATTTCAAAAAATCGTAACAGAAAAGTCAAAAAGTTTTTGTTCAAATTTATTCGAACAAAATTATTTTTTTTCTATTTTTTTTGTGATTTGCAGTTTACATTCTAAACGTTAAAAAATAATTTAAATCATATTTTATCTTAACATTTATAATTCTAAACGAGCTCAAAATAAATTTGTAAAAATATTTTTGTAGCATTAAATTTAATTGAAACAGGTTGAAGAATTTTACCTGCCTTCTCCCAAACTTTGTCGCACTTTAATTTTTGTTCTCTACTCTGTTACAAAAAAATAACATGGAATCGAGTTTCCTGTTACAGCCGCCCCGCGATAGTTTGGGTTGAAAGCCGACGGATCCGAGACAAAGCCCATTTGAGAAATTACACGGTGAGCAGCCGACCGTTCTTTTTGTCTCGGCCGTCACAGTCTCTCTCTCCTCCCACTCTGAGGCCTCTACTTCGACCCTTGGAACCCTACTCCTCATCCCCACCCTCCAACTCTCCCGATCACAATGTCCACCCAAATCGTCGAACACATAGTCCTCTTCAAGCTCAAACCAGAGACAGACCCATCAAAGATCGACGCCATGGTCAGGGGACTCAACGGTCTTAACTCACTCGATGTGGTCCTCCACCTCACCGCCGGTCCACTCCTCCGCACCCGATCATCTCCTTTCGCCTTCACCCACATGCTTCACAGCCGTTACCGGTCCAAGGAGGACCTCAGCACCTATTCCGATCACCCGAACCACCTCAGCGTCGTCGCTGAGTGTGTCCGGCCTATCTGCGAAGAACTCATGGCCGTCGACTGGGTCGCCGACGGTTTGATCGGACCAGTCGTCCTGCGGCCGGGTTCGGCGATGAGAGTGACGTTTTTGAAGTTGAAGGAAGGTTTGGGGGTTGGAGAGAAAAAAGGGGTTTTGGGCGCGATTGGAGGAATCAAAGACTGTTTTTCGTCGTTTGATCAGATCAGTTTTGGGGAAAACTTCTCGCCAGCGAGGGCAAAGGGGTTCTCGATCGGTTCGATTGTGGTTTTGCTCGGTTTGAGCGAATTGGAGGCCTTGGATTCGAATTCAGAGCCGGTCAAGTTACAGATAGACAAAGTCAGAGATTTACTCGAAAGCGTTATCGATTTGGATTATCTGATTCCGCAGGAGCAAAGCACAGGCCTTTGACGATTCAAGGTTGTCTCCGTCCTTGATTTCATTGTTATGAACTAACTTGGGGGAAAACTGTTTAGTGCCCTTGTAATGGGTAGTGTTCGATTTGGTGAATAAATTGCAGTTTTCTGGTGCGCTTCCAATGGCTATAATTTTGTAAAATTCGTGCTTTGGTTGCTTGTGTTAAACTCTTGACTTAATCATCATTATCTATTTCATAAAAGCTCATAGAGGATTGCTATATTTGATTGAAAATGCGTGATTTTTTTAATGCAGAGAAAAGAGTTTAAATTCCTGAGAGATTTTTTGATATTTTTACCGTTGCTTGTTAATGATTGATTTGGCGCTTGTTAGATGATGAACTTGCCGCGGCGTGGGAGAAATTGCTTTGTTGCATTATTTGTGGAGTGCATTATCGAGGTTTTGTGATCTTGCTTTTCTATATGCAAACACGCACAATTGTTCTATTCTTTGGTGAAAATGTGACATACCAGAGGGATATTCGGGGGCCTAATAAATTTATAGTTCGTTTATTTCATTGCGAACTGGGAAATAGAACGAGAATACAATGAGCTGAGGCAAGGAAGAAGTTGAGGATAGCAATTTGGAATTAGTTGTTCTTTGAAAGATAATGAGCATCGAGTGTAGAAAAATTAATTTGAGGTTGCAACAGCAATGTGCTTTGATTATTTGTTAGTCTTTTTAGAGAACTCGGCATTTCCCATAAAAGTAACAAATTAACAAAAATTTATGACCGTCAAGTAATAATATTTTCATTTGAAAAAATATAGAGTGAATGCAAGAGAAGCATCAAAGAAATCAAATTGGGATTTTGATGCATTGTGTTGACTTGGTATGGAATTGATTCGATGTTGATGAGGTTAATGTGGTCCTGTTCTCTTCTATGCAATTGATTTGGCTTAAGTTCATCTGACAATAAACTGATTGCTGAGCCTGCAACCAAAACTTTTATTCCTTTGGCCCTAAGAGCTTGCGTCTCGGTATTTGGGTTCTTAAAAATTTAGCAGTGTTACTTTCTATCATATAACTTATCAGCCAAGCAGATTATTCACTACCACGTATATTCAGCTTGCAAATTAAGTCTGTGATGTGATTCAGTTTCTTGAGTGCTCGTGATCTGCAACTTCCATTAATCTCCACATTATGGCTCTTTCCTAGAAACAGCTAAGGAATTAAAGTCCAATGATACAAATATTGTTACTGTTTTTCAAATTGAAGTCGGCTAGGATGGAAAATTGATTTTGTGCTTAAATTAGAAGTAACTCTCTAGTTTTCTCTTTCGCACTGGCTATCTCATGGCAATAATTTTTATTTTGTTCTTAATTATTGATATCTCTAGGTCAATAATGTTCACAACTCTGTAGCTTATAATTGGGGGAGACTGAATGAACTACGTATAACTGGATTCCTTTTATTGTCTTTAGTAAGTTTTGGTTGTTGCAGAAGTACATTTGGTGGTGTTGTATGTAAAGTAATTTTTGAATTTTGAGCTCTTAGCTAGACTTCTGTCTTCTTCGTAGATTTACGAAGTTGATAGAACTTGTTTTCTGTGGGGTGGCCGTAATTTGTGTTTGACGTGTCATATTTAGATTCATAATTGTGTCTATTGATATATGCTCAAATATCGATTTTAAAAATAAAAATGTTGAATAATTGATTTGTTTAAAAATCCGATCAAATTGTGTCAATTTCATTTTAATGAACCTTGCGTTACGTTTGTATTTTTCCTTCATAGTTTCGAGTTGCATTTAAGGTCATGGATGTAAATTTATTTATTTTAAATATATTTGGAAACTATTTTTAAATATTTTAGAATATTTATAATATATTAATGTTAACACATTTAATATAAAATGCTTGTTAGAATATTTTATAATATATTTAAAAAATATTTTTTAACAATAAAAAATATTACAAAATTTCATGCATCACGCGGGGAAGCACCAATTTTAGGCCTATGGAAAGGGCGTGTATCACAGAGAGTGGGAATTAGGGCTATCCGTCCATCTCTGCGGTTATTTCAGGTTCTTATTAGATTATGTTTTATCAAAAGTGTGGTCTCCCACTATCCGTAATACTCATCTGTTTCGGAGCTTTCTAGGTTGTACTTAGATTAAGGATTTGTTAAAAGAAGATAAATAAATTAATTTTTTTTTTTGGATTGTAATAAAAAATAAAAATTATATATATAATTTGAAAAATTAAAAATAAATAAATTAAAAAATTATTACCTTAATAAATTAATATCTTTATTTTAACCCATTCAAATAAAAACATATATTTAAAATTTTAATTTTAATTTTTATTTATTTATATTTAAAATTTTATATTTAATTGTTTATATTTTTAAAATTTTATATTTAAAACTCTTTTGTTAAATTTTTTATTTAAAAAATAACATTTGATCAATTCGATATTATAAAATTATCTTTATACCTTTACCCAAAAAAAAAAAAAAAAACAAAGCATGAAAAAGAAAACTGGGGCTTTAAGTTTTTTTGTTATTATTTGATGCTAATGTGAATAAAGTAGAAGAAAAAGATGAACTAAATTTTAAAATTTATTTTCTTTTATATTTAGTTTATTAGATTATTAATAGAAAAAGTAATGATAATTTATATATGTGTGTGTAATTATTAATTTATATATAATATAAATTTAAAAGATAAATGTGAAACATGCTAATATAGAAAAAGTTCACAAAAAAATTTTATAAATTAATCAGAATGTAATTTTTATTTCTATCTTTAGTTTATTAGATTATTAATAGAAAAATAATGATAATTTATGTATATGTATAATTACTAATTTATATATAATATAAATTTCAAATATAAATGTAAAGTATAATAATTTAAAGTACTAGTATAGAAAAGGTTGACAAAAAAATTTAAAAAATTAATTATAATATAGTTTTTATGTTAAAAAAAGATACATCATATATCCCCTTCGGTTAGTTGAAGTGACTTATGAGTATGTTCTTTACGAAAACTATATGGGTTCGATTCCTGATTCAAGTGAAGTGTGCATGAGGGGCAGCGTACATCTTTTCCCGTTTACCCATCGATTACACAATTCGTTAAAAGTTATAATAAACCAACAAGAATTCCAAGTTACAAAAAAAAAAAAAATGAAACATCATATCATATCATAATACTAACAATAAACTGTACTTACGATACCCTAAACAAAATTATTATTAAGTTTTTTATATATTTGAAATTTTGGACAAAAAGTTCAAATCGAAAAAATTATAATAATCTATGAATTTTAATTTTTTTTTCAAATTTTAAGTTGTAGCGGTTATTACATATGTTTTGATTTATCTCTCTCTCAAATTATATTAATAAGCAATAAAAAAGAAAAACACAAATTATGGTAGTTTAATCTGGAAGGTTCAACTTCCTAAAAACTATAATTGGACATAATTTAAATTAGTAGTTTTGATTTGTATATGATCTCCGCCATTGAAATATAGTGAAATTTAAAATATTCAAACCGTTTTATGAGATAGATGATAGTGGGGTTTACTAAAATAAAAATTATATAGGAAGTTAAAAATATAAAAATGATATCAATTGTTAAATGAAATAAAAACATAATTCTTAACCACTAGATCTTAGTTTGTAAGAGGTATGTTTTCAAAAAAATCCCATTTTATTATATAGATAAATAATTTTTTTAGTAAGGTTAATTTCATTTCATTAAATTGATCAAAAGTTACTTTTTGATAAAAAAATTTAATAGAAATGGTTTAAATGTAATACAAACTTTAAAAAATTTAGGTTCAAATTTATAAAATTTTTGAGTCTAACCGTCTAAATGTGCAAACTCCTGGTACATAGAAGTCCGCAGCCACTTCTCCGTAAGGGGTGCGCTCAGGGCAAGGCGCGCTCAGGGTAAGGCACGCTCCGTGACCCTGGCCGGCAAATGACCACGAAGGGTAAACTAGCTTAGGCAAGTCTTGACTGACCGGCTCGATCGAGAGAGCTGTTAGAAACCCGTCACAATAAATGTGCAAACTCTATATCACATAAGTAGGTGAAACAAATCTTATATTTAAAAATATTTTTTAATAGTATAAAATATTATCAATTTAAAAAAAATATAAAATATTACAAAATTTCATTCATTGTGCAGCTAAATATTAATTTTGCATGTATGGAACGGAGTACATCAAAGAGCGCGGATTTTACCACTGTCCATCCATCTCTGCAATTGTTTCAGGTATGTCGTATCAAAAGTGACTGCGTGTAATATTCATTTGCTGTAGATGTTATGGTAAAAAGATGTTATTATTTTTTAGGTTGTATTTAGGAGATTAAGGGTATAGGTTTCGTTTGGAGCATAACAAAATAAAATAAAATCTTATAAATCTCTATAAATACGAATTATGAGATAATAAATTTTAAATTTTTATTCATTACATGAATTACGAGACATTTATTTTTATAATTTTATTTTATTTTATACACTTTTATACAACTCCAAACACACCCTATTAAAAAAGGTAAAGAAATATATATATATATATATATATATATATATTTGCATTTTAATAAAAATAAAAGAAAAAATATATAAGTTTTAAAAAATTAAAAATAAATAAATTAAAATATATTAATAAATTAATGAATTAATATTTTTATTTTTATTATATTTTAACCCATTCAAATAAAAACATATATTTAAAAATTTTAAAATTTTCGACCTTTTCTATCTTTTTTTTATTTTTTCTTGTCAAATTCTCAGATCAAATATAAAAGGAAAATGGAATCAAGATGGCTCAAAACCCAAAGTATTGATATGAATGAAGGTCCGATGTTTCATTTGACCAAGCCCCTAGTCCCCCTCCCCCCCCCCCCCCCCCCCAAAAAAAAATTCTTGTATTGAGCTATGCAATGGGAAAATTAAATTAGTTTATGGGAGGTGGGGGATTATATATGGTTCTTCACTTCCTCAAAAATACTATTAATTTCCCTTACTCATGATTCATTTTTGTCCCAATTAAGCAGTTAAACAATTATTGAAGGGAGATTGCCTCTTAAACCCTGCATTTTCCTTTTACTGCACAGAGGATATAGATCTCCCAACTGCAAATCTTCTTTAAGATCTCACCTTAGTAAACGCAATAATATTTTGTTGCATGGTTTAAAAAACAATAGAATCTCTTGCAATATCAGAAAATTCCCCAATTAACATTATTTTTGTCATGATTGTTATGCCCATTAAATTAAAAATAAAAAAAAAATCCAAATTCTAAAGCTACAAATACATTCTCCAACTCACGGTTTGCTCAAAAGGGTATATATCCAACTTCCTCTCCTCTTTTGCAGCACTCTGTTAGGTGGGTTTTATTGTTGAACTTTGCTGTATTTTCATACCATACATCAAAATGGAGTTGCTTTAATTTTTACGTACCTTAGCTAGTGAGGACAAGTTCTCTGTTACACTGTGTGTGTATTGATGTACAGGTTTAAATTAAAAGGAGTGGGATCCATATTTCTCTATTGATCAAACATATACAACGAATACTTTTTTTTGTTTTATATCTTAGAGTATTCAGATCAATTTGTGCGCATCTCGACTAATTTTTGAGAGTTCTAAAGTTAACAACCGGGTAAATCTCCAGTGACCCTGATAATACTTAACTAATTCCTGGGGGTCCTGAAATTAACAACCGAGTGAATCTCGAATGACCCTGTGACTATTGGAGAGTAATTCAATATCTTACAAGTTAAGCTAACTCTCAAAGTTTATATGCAATGAATACTACCATAGTAAAATTCAGATACCTATATTTTCGAGAATTGCTGTTCATGCATGATAATATTTACCTTGCCTGGGATTTCCTTAGCGCTAACTTCTTCTTTTTCTTTTGAAAACTATTCTAAATCAATTTTTTTTTTTTTTACAATTTCTTTTTGAAATTTGATTATTCAGTTTTCAGTTTAGTTATTCCATTCTATCCAAATTAGTTTGGATCAGGCCAATTAGAATAGAATTAACTAAAAATAAATAAATATATATATATATATATATATATATATTTAATTAATCTTATTCACTTTTATACTATAAGTTGTGAATTTTTTAGCCGAGCCAGGATGGAATAAAATGCAATTTCCCCTAAATTAACCTATTTCCCATAATTGGCCACCTACACTGTAAAATATTTTCCTCCTGTGTAACATAGATTTTGGAGCCCATTTATTCAAGATGTTGTGTGGCACATGTACGATTCAAAGTTTATGGCTGTTTGGTGCATATACATATATTTATCGCCCGTTTAAGCCACCAAAAAAAATTTTAATGTTTTTTAATTTTTAATTTTTTTTCTAAAATCATATATATTTATATATATAAATATTTAAAATTTTATTTTATTTTACTACAAAATTACCATTATTATAAAAATTTATACATATTTATATACATATAAATCTAATTCCATCGGTTTTAGATTCTTCTGATTCTGCAGACACAAGAACCGGAGTTGAAGCAACGCCAAAAAGAGAAGAAAGGTTGATAGGAGTAAAATTATTTTACAAATAAGGGGCCAATACAAGTGCATATACAAATATATATATATATGCGTCTGCAATTTGGTTTGAAATTAGAACGATGATTAAAAATGAAAAACCTCAAATTTAATTACACACGCATATATATATATATATATATGCCATGCCAGTTGACGCATTAATTCTTTATTGCGAATTATGTAAACAGGCCTTCGATGGCTGTGGGGACCTCTTCATTTGGGCTCTTACTTGTTCTCTCAGTTACTTTACACAGCCAAATCCGACTCACAGAGTCGGGAGTCGTTGGTGTTAACTACGGGACGTTGCGGGATAACCCACCACCTTCCTCAGACGTGTTCGCCCTTTATAAAAAAAAAATATGGTATCACCTCAATGAGGCTCTTCGAGCTTAATCCGTCCGCACTTGATGCATTGAGAGAGAGAGCCAAATCAGCGTCTCATTAGGTGTTCGTAACGAGTATATACTTTTTTTTTTTTTTGAAAGGTGAATTTTTTTTTTTTTTTTTTTTTAAAGGGGAGGGGGAAGACTCGAACTCGAGTCATGAGCGGGCAGGAAAGGCTCTTAACCACCGAGCTAAAGGCCACGAGTATATACAAGCCATAGCATCGGTACTTCAAGATGGTAGCTTGAGTTATCAGAACTTGTTTGACGCTATTTCAGATGCCTTCTACTCGGCAATGGAGAAAGTGGGTGAGCCTAATGTAGGTTTGGCCGTGTCCGAATCCGGTTGGCCTTCAGCTGGAAATGGTGATTTCACCACCCCAGAGCTCGCACAGACTTATAACAAGAACTTCATTCAACGGATTGCCAAAACTAGTGGGACTCCGAAACGGCCTGATCAAGAAATTGTTGACGGGCATATCTTTGCCATGTTCAAAGAAAATGAAAAACCAGCTGGTGTGGAGCAAAACTGGGGACTTTTCTACCCCAACACGGAACTAGTTTACCCAGTATTTTGAGATTAATACCTACCAATAATCAAATGCTCGGTACACGAATAGAGTTTATTGCAATTATAGGAGGTTTGAATTGATATAAATAATAATAATAAGTTTAATACAAATTTTTATTTATTTATTTTTTTGCACATTAACTTAGCTGGTAAGATTTATCTAAAACAGGCTCTGTTTAGGGTAACAAAAAAATTCTGAAAAATGGTAAAAAATACTAAAAAATTATTTATTATTTATCTCACTACATGAATCACAACTTATCTCATCTTCATTTTTACTTATATCAATAACTCAATCAAAATACAATTATCTCCAAGAACAAAAAAAAAAAATGTCTGTTATATTTAATATCTTTAGTATGATTTGTATCTGTATGCATTCTGCCCTTTATTCGAGTAGTTTTTTCTCCACCCAATTGCCCCAGACCTATGCTTTTGTAAATCCAATTGTAGATGTTATGCTAATCATACCTGTATTTTTTTTTTTTTCTCTTAGCCTTTGTTTGGCAAGTTGCCGTAAGTTTTCGATGAGATCTTTAATACTTATCTCATTTTATTTCACTTTTTGTCACTCCAAATACACATAAAATTTCAAAAATTTTTATTTTTGTTAAATTTTAGAGTTTTTTTTTTTGCGCCCCAAATGCTATTGTTAACCAAAAACCAACTGGAGTAGTTTGAGAGACCACAACGAGTTGACTTTGTAAAAGTAACTTTTGCACATAGGTGATTTATTTGGACAAAGTATACAATTCTAGAAGTCAACTTTTTCCAGGAGGCTGATTCTGAAATTGCTGCCAACCTTTTAAAGTTAATTAATAACAATATTTTTACTTTTACTTTGAATAAAAGTACATAACATGTAAGAAAATTATCAAACAAAAAATATTTAAATTTGAATTAAAAAGTCATATATGATAATATATATATATATATATATATATATATATTTCAACGACGGCAACTTATTTAAAATGAGATAAAAAGTACTAAAATAATTATCTTTTTTATTTTATTTTTTAGATTTATTTCTCACTGTAGTCCTTTTTCACACTTAAAAGTTGTGTACGGTAGTTACAATTAGTCAAATCATTTGTTGCATCTTGTTGAGTTTGGTAAAACATTAGTAATCAATAAGCGTAAATTTTGGTAGTTGTTCTTTAAAGGTGGGGTTTTTACTATTATACTGAGAAAAAGATAAGAAGAATTGCTGTCACCACATCCAAGGTCGGTCTTCTGAGGAGCACTTGTATGTGTATATAAGTTAATTAATTACCCAATCTCAATAGTAAAGTAAATTGTTTTTTTTTACTATTAATTATTCGATCAAGATTTATGATGAGCCAGTGTGATGGGACCATATTGACCTACCATGCAACATAATGCAAAAGATTAGTGGATAAGATATATCCCTGATAATAATTTGTAAAGATTTGATATCCATGAAAGGTTGAGAGCCATAAAAACAAAATTTAATATATATATATTCAAAATGATATATATATATATATATATATATTCACTTTGTTTGCGTACTAATCATTTTATTTTTAGTACCACAAGTTTGGAAGAACCCCAAATTTTGAAGTTTTTTTTTCATAGAAGGATTCGAAGTTATAGTATTACTTGGAGGAGCCAAAATTTACTAAAAATTATAGAAAGTTACAAACATTTTTTTTAATTTTTTCTAATTAAATTTTGTCACGCCATACTCTACAACTTGAATGCTGACCAGGTTTTGAAAAATTTATATATATGTATTTAATTTTTTTACGAGATAGTGATAAAAAAAAAATATTATTATATGCTTTTTGTGACATATACAAGAAATATGACATTAAACAAATAAATTACTAGAAAATTGTTTCTCCATAAAATAATTAAAAAAATTCAAATCACAAAACAGAGCAAAAACCAAAAAAAAAAAAAAAAGAATATGTGAAAACAGAAGTTTAGGTCTTTCAATTTTCATGCTACTTGGTTTTTCAGTACTGTTCAGTACTGCTAGCTCTTTTCTAAGAAGGACCAAACAAAGTTCGGATGCCTAAAGTAGGTTGATTTGATACTGACTTAAGTTGCTATATCTAGGGCCGTTAGGTACAAAAGGAAAAATATTTTAATTAAGGGAGTGTTTGGTTAGTAAAAATTTAACCAATAAAAGTATAAAGATTTGATGTAAAAATGATATTAAATAAAATTTAATTAAAAAAATTAATAAAAATTAATAAATTTTAATTAATTTTGACACACTAAACATCCCCTAACCAGGAGATATTGTGGGGACCTTTACTTTATTGGACTTTAGACCTCATATTTGGAGTAGATAGGTGCAGTGAAATGCTTTTGGAAAGCAAGAGGTTGGTGAAACCACGTGGTTCGTTGAAGGATAGATAAGACTTTTGGGCTGTGAGTCTGTGACAGTAACCCCTATGTTGATCGTATATTTTAATAGTTGGACAATTAGGAAGATATCTTATTAATTTTCTGTCAATTTATATACATATAAATATATATATATATATATGTATGTATATATATAAATGAAAATGAATGACGAAACACTCTCTGTCTTCATCTTTGATAATTCGATCCTTGCCTTAGCTCTCCAAAGCACGTTCTTTTGTCAGCATGTATAGACCCCATAATCGTTGAGATGCGATTTGAAAGAGATACATGTTGCTTATACTAATAGATACGAAGGCAACAATAAAAAGTCAAGAAGCTCGTTGCCCCATTCGTAATTATAAGAAATATATAAATATATATATATATATATATATGAAAATGATTTATATTATTTTGAAGGGGGTTATTCGCACTACGTACCCTTCAAGGAGCTTCTGCAGCTCCAAGTGATATATTTCTCATGTATAGGGTTGTTTGGAGTAAGAAAAAATGAGATAAATTGAGATAAATTGTGGTTTGGGGAGATTTCGTAATGCGTGCAGTGAGAGAAAAAAGTTGATGTGATATAAAGTTAACAGAGATTTATAAAGATTTTTGGAGATTTTCAGCAAAAAATAGCAAACCAAACGGGCCCATAGTAAAATGACATAACTATTCTCTTAACAAAAAAATCCATGGCCCATACGCGGCCAAATAAAATGTCGTTATTACCACCCTCTCAAAATCAAATTTGCTTTTGGCAGCGAGCAAAGAACACACACACAAGCTAAGGAGCAAGTGTGGAACAAAAAAAAAAAAAAATACTAAAATAACAATACTGCTAAACAAGCTCAAACTATTGTAATTTTGTTTTGGGTTATTTTGGCAATTTATTGAAATTTGAATTAATTAAAATTTTTAAACTTGGAATTTCGGTCTGAGGAGTAATTTTATTAAACTGGTCCATTCATTTTAAAGATCAACTTGAGTCGCTCATTAATTCATTTTTAAAAAACAAGTTAATGGGTCAAATGGGTTATTATATATGCTCGGGAGACAGTTAATCCATTAATTTATTAATTTTTTATTTAAATTATATATTTCTTTTAATTGAGAAGATAAAAATATAATTTAAATAAAAAATAACGAGCAAGGGGTTATAATAGTTTAAATGGTCCAATCCGGTCTAAAAAAAATATATAATAATAATAAAATAAACCTTCATCATTAGAACAAAACTCCAAGTTTCAAAAATTTTAAATGATCCAAATCTCAATAAATGATCAAACTAACCAATATATATATATATATATCCAGCATTACAATAATTGAACTTGTTCAGTTGTTCCGATATTTCAGCATTTTCTTTCCTAACCAAGACCTGTTCCTTGACTTCTATATTTATTTATATATATGAAGTTCTTCGTTTGCTGTCAAAACAAAAGTTGATGGGGGAGTAATTACGGTATTTTATTTGATCACATGGGAGCTAATTCTTTGCCAAGAGGATAATTATTTCATGTTGGTACAAGGTATTTATCACTTGAAGGGTGAAAGCTTTTGAGGATCGCGAATATATATATATATATATAGCGCTCCACGTCTCTCTCCTACCCTTGGCATTCATAATCTTGTTATTCCATTATTTACTTTATTCTTTTAAGGCTGCGAATTAAGGGCATTGAAGACTTCTGGTTGCAATTGATCCCTTTCCCTATTTGGAAGCCAATTACATACATTGTTCTATATTCCCCCTTACTTTTCTTGTCACGCGCCATGAAGATTAATATAGAACTCTTCTTTGTTCAATTATCTTCCTTAATTTCAACCCCCTTTGTTGGGTTTTTGACTTTTATTTCTTTATTTCCCATTCATTCAAGATCATTCAATGGTAGAGCAAACTCTATTGGCTATCAGCCTACAAATTAAAACCTCTTACCCAAGCCTAGACTCTGGTTTTCTGACAAGTGAGTGATGGAAAAAAAATTATTTAAGAGAAATAGATGATATTTTTATAATAAAATTGATTTTTTGAGGATAATCATGATAATGTAACAAATTTTGGAGACTAATGATACCAAAACTATCGGAAAGGAGTTAAGAATTAAGGTAACTTATAAGCGCCTCTATCTCTCCCCATGGTATGATGCGTTTTAAAATCATGAGGATACTGAATTTAGTGAGAACTCCAAGATTAAGCATGCTCCAGTGAGAACAATACTAAGATAGATGACCTCTTGGAAAGCAGCTGATTAACTCTAAAGCGGACAGTATCTCTTAGAAGGGCCTATAGCATGTGGATGAAAATAATACATCGTCAATTGGCGCCATCTGTGAGATGGGTAATCTCCTGCAAAGTAGCTGACTAAGCCCAAAGCTGACAATATTTGTTATGAGGGCCTAGGGGGTACGAACGAAAATAATATATTATCAGTTGGTGCTGTTTGTGGGAATCGAAAGGGTCACGAGCCCATCATTCGTAGTCCCTCAATCCTTAACTAGGGGCTCTGATGACACCACAACTGTTTCACATAAAAAATGAGTTAAGCTAGGACTGATGTAACTTATAAGTGCCTATACCTCTTCCCTTAGCACAACGTATTTTAAAACCGTGGGAGCACTTGATCCAGTAGAAACTCTAGAGTTAAGTGTGCTCTAATGAGAGTAATATTAGGATGGATGATCTCTTGGAAAACAGCCAACCAAGTTCAAAGTGGACAATATCTGCCAAAAGAACCTACGGTGTGCGGATGAAACTCAAAGCAGACAATATCTATCAGAAGAGTCTACGGTGTGCATTTTTTACAAAAATGGTACATCATCAGAGATATTTAAAAAAAAAAAAGATTATTACAAAATTGTAAATATTCCCCCCCCCCCCCCAACCACTAACCTTCCCAAAGTTTAATTTCCTCCCTTACAGACAATTCAAGTAACCATTTCAGAGTCGCTGTAGCTAGGTGGATCCAATTTGATATCTCAAGACAGGTGTGGGCATGTAAATCTTTTATTGGTATTGCCAGGATCCATTACATATCACACCAACTATTTTGACTATGAGATTACGCGAGCCAATGCAGTTTCCATAGCCATGGGGGTCCGCTGGAATTAAGGATAAAAAATATATATATATATATATATATATAATAGTATATTGTAGGACATTAAAAATCATATGAAATTGATTTTTTATGTAAAATTATTCTTCTGATATTTAATTGGTGAGATATAAAATAAAATAATAAAGTGAGATGATAATAAATTTGACAAAAAATAATTTTAGCTTTTAAATTTCGATGAGAAATTAAGAAACACAGATACAAATACATAATATAAACGTAAAATGATTACGAACTCGAATACAATATTTTTTTAAAAAATAAGAATGTGAATACGGTGAATTGGGCGTTAGATTCTTTTTCTTCTCTTATGATTATGATATTCTTGATTAGAGGTCAAGTCAAAGAGTTTAAGACGCGCATCCTTCAGATTAGTATATATTTTTTAATATATTTTTATTAATTATATATATGAACATAATTGAATACAAAAACATAACAATTAGATAACAATTAGACATAAGAAAAAGTTCTAACTTGCCTTAATCATATATATTTGAAAAAAGAAAAAAAAAAGTAACAAATTAATTGAACATATCATGCATGTGGTTTATTCAACGCGTTTTTCAATGTGTCTAAAAAATGTATATTTGGTAGTCAAAGGATACAGATAGAAAACTCATTTTAAAGTGTTTGACGAAAACAAATTCATGCATATATATGTGTGTATGTATATATTATCTCACCTCTTAATGGCCGATATTTAATTTGAAAGATTAGCCACGCATTTTAGATAACTTGCACGTACTAAACAACCAAATAATATATATGTTTGGAGTTATAAAAAATTATAAAAGTTAATGTTTCGTATTTTGTTTAGTGAGTAAAAAATTTAAATTTTATAATCTCGTAATTTATATTTATCAAAATTTATAAAATTTTATATTATTTTATTTAACACCCAACGCTGTCAATATAGACACAATTGAGCCTCACACGTTGGACGTGCAATCCCCCTTCCCTGCCCCGCCACCAAAGACAGCCACGAAGACATATAATCTGGCTGTGTGCCCTGTGGGTCGATGACATTATGGTACACTAGCATAAAACTACTTTAGTGTGCGATGACCAATTAGGAAAACTCTAGTACACACACACACATTTATATATATATATATATATATATATGAATACCTTACGTATATGTATTTGTATATATATGTCTATATATAGAACTTGTTCTCTTTAACTAAATGCTTATGTTGGATACGTACGTATACATATACTGTCAGAAGTTCTCATTGTTTATGGTTAGTGGCCCGATATTAGAAGAAAATATCTGCCCAATTTAATGAGTTGAAATATTTCACTTTGCAGCTGCCTGCCTTACCTTCTTCTGCAACCTTTTAACTGCTCTATGAACTACAATTTTACTAATAATATTAAATAATTAAAAGGATTAATTATACCTAAATCACTCAACAGTTGAGTAATTACACCTAGATCCCCTCAGTATTTAAAATTTACAATTATTTTCTTATTTTGAAATGTTATTAACTTTTGACCCCCTCTGTTACTTTTACAACTAGCTTCATTAAAATTTTAATGAAAAGACAATTCTGCCCCTGACCCGTCCTTTCTTCTTCTTCTCTCAACGTCTAATTCCAAATCACTCCCTTCTCACGTTTTCATTTTATAAAATTATATTAATTTATTTTATTAAAGTTAAAATAATATTTTATGATTAAAATAATATATTTTATTTAATTAAAATTATTTATTAATAAATAATAATTATGTATTAAAATAATTTATTTTAGTAAAATTAAAATTAATAATAATTACATATTAGCATATTTATTTTTTAAAAAATAAAAATTAATAATAAGTACAAATTAAAATATTTATTTTATTAAAATTAAAACTACTATTAAAATAATAATTATATATATATATATATATATATATATGAATGACCTTCCATTCTTCATTCAATGTTTATAGAAAATGCGTTTATGATTTTCCAAAAACTCCAATTCAATTCCTACTCATCTCATAAACTCCATCGAACTCAAACCTAGTTTAGCAAATCGTAAAAAAAAAACCCATAACTTTTGAACTCAATTTCAATCCTCTCTTAATAGAACCTTCAATTTCTAATTTTTTTTTTTTTTTTTGGGCTTTAGAACATGCAAGACCCATTAGCTTATCAACAGATCAAACCCTAGTTCACAAAGCACAACAAGAACTTGAAATGTCCTTGGTGTGATTCAACCAACACCAAATTTTCCTCCTACAACAACAATCAGGACCGCTGGATGTTGGACATAACTTCACCATCCACCTGAGCATAGCCCTTTCTCTGACTTTAGATCGACGAATGGTAGTTGAATCTCCAACTCCTGGATCCAATCAAATTCGTGGAGGATCTAGATCGGGAACTTCGAGGGCTGACCATGTCTTGAAGCAGCTTAAGCAAAATTAGATCGTAAAGCGACTTGAAGATCAAAAGATGGATTTGAAAATGACGAGGAAGATGGAGTTACCACCATCAAGCTCGGCAACAGAGATGACCCTGTTGACCTTGAGAAAAAGGGTATCGACCTGAGGGATAAGGGAGTTGAAACGTTTAGAAAAGGTGCAGCAGCGAATCAGGGTTTTGACATCGGTGATGCAGTTGATGATGAGGGGGTCAAGTTAGTATATTGAAAAAAATTTTGGCTGACATCATCAATTTAACCAAAACCCTAACGGAATACTAATGGAGGAGGTCGAGATTAATAACATTTCAAAATAAGGGGATAATTGTAAATTTTAAATATTTAGGGGTTTAGGTGTAATTACCTAAATATTGAGAAAGTCTAGGTGTAATTTACCAAAATTAAAATCATTTCATTCTCAGCAATGGTCAAAACCTAATTGTAGATCGATGGCTATAAACGGAAGCCAAAGAACCAACAACGGGGTTTGAAAAACTAAGAACAATGTAATGTTCATGGAGTACTCTTATGAAACGAGTGGGTCTATAATCCCACAGACAAATAAGGGGAAAAGAGAGCAAATTAGGTTCCAAATGAAGAAGATCATGTACAACAAGAAGTCCAAATGGTTTAGCTGTCCTCAAGAACAAATAATAGAGTAAAAAAAATTAATAAACTACAAGGATGTTTGTGTGTGTGTATATATATATATATATACATGAGAGTGACATAAAATAACATTAGTCATAATTATTATTTTTCTTCAAATAATTATGAGTGTAGGCAATGACTTGCTATGCTTTCTAATGTATATACCCTTCATATCATGTCTCTCAAGTTTATGAAAATTTATCTCTTTCAATTCACACTATTCCATGGCTTTTGGTTAGATTACTTCATATAGATTCCTTCAAGTTGTGAGTTAAAAGTCTGGAGTCTGCGGCCCTACTGCATTTATAGCTCTTTTTTGTCTTTTATTGGTAGAATTAGTTGTTGGTTGAAGAAAAAGAATTAAAAAAAAAATCACACTGCAAATTACCGGGTCATTAAAAGTGCAGACTGAGAGCTCACATATAAATAGGTTTTCCACTTGGAGGTGCATGCTGAAACAAAGCCAGCCCCACAGAGAGGGAGGGAGAGAGAGAGAGAGAGAGAGACAGAGACAGAGAGAGAATGGGAAGGAAACCATGCTGTGCAAAAGAGGGGCTAAACAGAGGGGCGTGGACTGCAATAGAGGACAAATTGCTTACAAATTACATCAATGTTCATGGAGAAGGCAAATGGAGAGACCTGCCTCTTAGAGCTGGTACGTAATTTAATTTTGTGTTAATTAATTTTTCTTCTGTCTTTTTATCTGCACGATCTCTTCTTGATATATGGCTCAAATTATATATGTGATGACATAAAATGAGGGGCTGATTCTTAGGGTTGAAGAGATGTGGGAAGAGCTGTAGACTCAGATGGCTGAATTATCTAAGGCCAGACATTAAGAGAGGTAATATTTCTGAGGAGGAAGAGGATCTCATTATCAAACTACATAAGCTCCTTGGCAACAGGTACTCTCTCTCTCTCTCTCTCTCTCTCTCTCTCACTCATATTACCTTGGTTCATACTGCAGATTATATAATTATTATGCATAACCAAAAAAAAAATATCAAAATTTTTTATCACAATAACGTGGACTTATCATTTGAGTAAAAGAACTTACTAAAAAAAATATTTTTATTATAAAAGTGATACTATTACATCACTCAGAAAAGTATTTTTTTTTTCATGTATATTACACGTTCATGGTACGATTTTCTTTTTTTATTTCTCAACACCTCGGTGCTCCTAGATAGCAAATTAGCCTTTCAATATATGGACCGTGGACAGTACTTTTAAGATGGAGAAAATGCGGTCGTGCAAGAAATGATTTAATGTGTGTTCCAATTCTTTATAGCAAGTTAATTAGGGCTCCATTTGGAACATCTTAATTTTTTTTTAATTATTATAAATTTTTTTAAAATTTAAATTTTTTGTTTATTACATAAATTATAAAAAAAAAAATTTACTAATCACTGTTTAAATTACGAGATTACAATTTTTACAAATTTAAATAACTTTAAACACCTCTAATACAAATAGAAAAAAAAAATGTAATATTTTCGCCTAACCCATAAAAATAGCTACAAGTGATGACAAAATAGTTCCCTGTTTTGGTCATTTTAAATCTGTTTTATGAGATCTTAAGCCTATTTCCCAAATCGACAAGTCAATGCCATAGTCGGGACGTTAGCAGTACCCATCAGAGGGCAATGGTACTTACGTCTCCAACTACTTGCAAGAGTTTATGCCCAGGATTTTATGCACAATTTATCCATGAATGGTGTTTCGTTTTCAGAAAATTTTGTACCCCAAAAAAAAAAAAGATTAATTAAAAATGAACGGGGTAAAAAATTTACACGACACTCGCTGCGCCACTTAAGTCTTCTTCTCGAAATGAGTACTTATACTCTTTTTCGATCAGCTCAATCCCGACCACAAAGAAATCTTTAATTACACAATTGCTTACCACATTATTTCGCTAACTAGTAATTTTTATGGCAAAAAATTGACAGAAAACGTTCTCCTTTATATTTATAGCCATCATCACGAGCAATGACACATATATATAGCAATGGCACGTATATATATATATATATATATATATATATTTATACACACGTAAATTAATTGCTATCACAGGATGAATTTTCTTTAGTTTCATGTAATTATTTAAATCGAATGGCCGTACTCCAATCAATTTGTCTGAGGGGTCGATTCTAGGTATAATAGGTTAAAATTAGACAGCCTAGAAGCATGTCCCTTTGTGGGGGGTTTAATGCTTGTAATGGTGATGGATGGTCTAGGTGGTCACTCATTGCCGGAAGATTGCCCGGACGAACAGACAATGAAATCAAGAACTACTGGAACACCAATTTGAGCAAGAGAATGCAGCTGCAGGAACGACGTCAAAGGCTCGGGACTCAAAAATGCTCCACCGCTGAACAGCACGAGGTCATTAGAACTAAAGCGGTTCGGTGCACAAAAGCGGTCGACGTCCCACAAGAGAAACGACCCGATAAAATTGAATCGGCCAGTACCAATGGGGACACCGTTGTCGACGATTCCTTCGACTTTTTGATGGATCTGAACATTAACGATCTCCTTGTCCCCTACGTTATTGACTCCGAATTTCACCGCTCGTCGTCGTCTAACGAAAACGACGACAATAATAATATGGCTGGTGGAGGTGCGATCGATATTTGTTCTGGCTATGGTTTTCCTCTCCCTGATTATGAAGTAATCATGCCGAGGAATTCAGCCGATGAAGAGACAGTATTGCCGGAGAATTGGAACGGCAGTGGTCTTCTTCTGCCACGTGAAGCTTTGGAACTCAAGACACTTGAATCCCTTTTAGATTCAGAGGAAGAGTGGATTAGCTGAATTAATAAAGTTCATTTTGCATCAATCTCGCAATAATGTCGCTCATTTTCACTTGGTACTTTGGGAGTATTCTCACCTCTCCCTGATTATGAAGTAATCATGCCGAGGAATTCAGCCGATGAAGAGACAGTATTGCCGGAGAATTGGAACGGCAGTGGTCTTCTTCTACCACGTGAAGCTTTGGAACTCAAGACACTTGAATCCCTTTTAGATTCAGAGGAAGAGTGGATTAGCTGAATTAATAAAGTTCATTTTGCATCAATCTCGCAATAATGTCGCTCATTTTCACTTGGTACTTTGGGAGTATTCTCACCCCTTTGGGCATGCATGTAATGGGTATATAAAAATGACTTCAATTTTTTTTAAGCCGATGCATTTTCTCATGAATTTTCATTTTATATACGTTACCAGTATGCGTGCAATAATTACAGTTAAGTGTTGCAGGAATTTGTCAGTGTGCAAGGATGAGAGCGCATTTACAAATTAGCTAAAAAAACAAAAAACTAAAAGAGTACTCGGAAAAATTAGATATAAAGCTTTTAGTGAATTATATAATAATTCAGAGACAAGAGATAGGGAAATGTGCTTTTATATATATATATATATGTTGGCTAGAATAAAATGAAAAAAAAAAAAAAACTAAGGACTTGCATTAGTTTAAGTATATAAAAAATGAGAAAAATAAAATTTTGGTCAAAAAATGAGAAAATTAAAGATAATTGGAGAAGCTACTTCAATAAAGTACTTAATTATTGTATTGGGCGTAAAAATATTAATAATCATATCTGTGATAGAAATATAAGTTTGATACATATAATTAGATTTGCAGAAAAAAAGAAGAGTATAAATAAGATGAGGATAGAGAAAGATGTAAGTACAAATGCTTGATAATCCCATCGAGGCTTAGAAGTGTTTGAAGGATGATGAGATAATTTAGTTGACTAATTTTTTTTTCTTTTGAATAAGAATTGATTGACCAAATTATTTAACAGGATCTTATATACGAACAAGATACCTAACAAATGAAAAAAAAAAGGTATTTTAATTCATATTTTGTAAGAATAAAGGGGATACTCGAGAGTATAACAAATGTTGGTTATGAGTTACACTATAAAATTTCGAGAAAGAGTGAATGAGACTAAGTTAAAAACTGTAACAAAAAAAAAAATTGATAATCAATTCAGTTTTATAATTGTTAGATCGATTATGAAAGTTATTTTTCTAATAAGAATGTTGATAGAAAAATAAAAGAAAAGAAGAAGATTTTCACATAAATTTTATCTACTTAAACAAGGCATATGATAGTGTTCCAAAATAAATTTTTATGGGGTGAATGTTGAAAAAATAAAAGAGTTGCTATAAAATATATTAAAGTGATCTATTACATATATGGTAGAGTGGCTAGTAATATTAGAATTGTTGAAGGTGATAAATATAATTTTTCAATTACAATTGATATACACCAAAGATTACCTTTAAACCCTTATTTTTTTCACTTTAGTTATGAATGAGTTCACTAAACATATTAAAAATAATATCCTTTGATATATATTGTTCACAGATAATATTGTATTCTTAGATAAAACTAGATTTAGGATTAATTATAAATTAAAACTTTGGAAATACACTTAAAAATTGAAAAGTCTTTTTTTAGATTAAGTAGGATTGAAATAGAGTATATGAACTATGAAATCAGTAAAACTAAAACAATAAATGAAAGACAAAAAGTTATCATTTTTGATATATTGAATCAATTATTTATGTAAATAAAGAAATTAAGTAGTACTATTCATAAGATTCGAACTAGGTGATTAAAATGCAAAATTGACTCTGGTGTCTTATATAATCAAAGAATACATATTAACTTGAAAAAACATATAAGATTACATAAATTAAAATTATAAAAAAAGACCTAATTTCGTATACTTTCATCCAAAATGTAAATAATAACAAAATGAATAGAGAAAGATGATATCAATGTTGTTGATCCTAACTAATTTGAGATTAAAATTTTTTTGAATTGGATTGTGTTTATGAAAAATGACATCCTAATTAAATTATTAAACAATCATTAAAATCTACTTTAAATTATAGCTAGTCACTAGCTAGTAACAAATTAATTAATTGCAATAACTACGTTTCATGTCTGTTCTCCCATAATATAATTTTGGAGATATTTGGTTGATAAAAGTTTAGTTAAAAAGTACAGTGAAAGTATAACGATTTGATGTAAAATAATATGTAATAGAATTTGATTAGAAAAAAAATACAAAAAGTGAATAAAAATTGATTAGTTTTAATTAATCTTGGGCAACCAAACACCCTCTTATACCAATGAATATTTGTTATTTCAATGGCTAGTTGAAAGGTGCTTCATGTGAATATGAAACAACAGGAATGCATAGTCACTTTTAATGATCTCTCATATACTAATATGACTGCTCTCTATGCTTGGTGTGTCGGAAAAAAATTTAGATAATGTTTGTTTTGAGGGAAAAATGGATGGAAATTACGGAAAGGGCGAAGAGAAAAGGATGGAATAGAAAATTTTTTATTATTTTTTTTTTAAAAAATTAGAGAAAAGTTAAATATAATGATAGAGAAAAATCTTTCTACTCACCATTAAAAATCTTTCTACCCACCATAATCCAACTTTGGAAGGGAAACGGAGGAAATTAAAAGATTTTCTTTTTAAGTAAAGATCAATAAAGTTAAATGTATTTTATTTTTAATTTTGAATGTTTTAAAAAGCATTATTTATTGCGGATGGATGAAATATGAAAAATTGTAAATAAAGTAGATTTAATATTTTCTAATAAATAAAATTATATATAGGGTGTATTTAGAATGATATAAAGTAAGATAAAATGAGATAAAATGTAGTTTGAAAAAATTTTTTGCGTTTGATACACACATTTCAAACTACGTTTTTTTAAGATGAACAGTAAGATTTCGTTCTGATGGATTAGATTTCGGTTTGAACGGATCCAAAATTTTGAACAATTATAACTTCTTTGCAATACAACAGACTTATCAGTTCGTTTGAAAGTATAATAGTAAATAAAAAAAAAAATACTAATATAGGGGTGGAGTTAGAAAAGTACGTGTAGGTAAAGATTAATTATAAGACACGTAAGTAGTTAGTGAGATTATATAGGAAGATTAAAAAAATGGACTTGACTGTCACTAGAAATAGAAGGAAAGCAAGATGAAAAAAGAGTTAAAGTGAGATTAAATATTTTTTGGTTGTATTGAATAGACTAAAATTTATTTATTTATTTTTTATTGAATAAGCACAATTAATATTAATCTAATTTTTTTTCCTTACCTTGGGTGAGTACAATTAATATTGAGTTAAAATTTTTTTTTCTTTCACTCAGGTTGGGACAATTAAGCACAGAAAACAGTTTAGCAAAAAAAAAAATATTATACTAAATATTATTAGTATACTATTTTTTTTAGCATTAACATGTGGCCCATGGATCAAATGCCACTGTTGACCTTTTGTATCCACTCCGTCTCCCAATGAGGTTCTGTTTGGCATCGCTAACAAACATTATAAATCTTTAACAATTCTTATATTTCTAATTTTTTCGTCATTATTAATTTTAAAAAATTTTAATATTTCGCTAAAAAAATAAAAAATTTAGAAGTAAGTTAACTTAGTACGTAAATTTTTTTTTACAATCATATTTTTCATATCGAAAACTTTCAAACGAGTACTATTGTGGTTATTTTATGTGAATTTTTTTGAAACCATAGGAACAGATTTAAAAAATCATTCCCACAATTTGTTACTATTAAAAAAAGGCACTAAAATTAACTCTAAATCACATTTTATCTCAATTTATCTTTTTTTTTTTTTACTTCAAACGAGACCTAAATAATATATGTTGAATAGTAATCCATCCTGTCGAGCACGATTATGCGATTATGTAATTATAGGGTGGGTATGGAATAATAAAAAATAAAATAAAATGATATAAAATAATATAAATCTCAAATTCATAAATCCTATAATGCGGTAAAAATAATAGTTTTTTAATATATTTTTTATTTTTTAAAATTTTTCTTGCCACCCAAACGAAGCGATAGTTGTCTGCCTCATGTGTCTTTTCCAAAAAAATTAAACGGGTACAATTACAATTTCACGATTGTTATTACGAGTATTAAAAAAAAAAACAATTTGTTACATCAACAGAGTATCCGATGCAAACTGTAAACTACCGCTGCATGTGAACACGTTGGCATCCCAAATCACATCAGATACTGAAGTATCATTATAGATGACATTCATATATTTCTCGGTTAAAGAGATTCACTCTCTAGGGGTTTGACCTAGGGAGTGAATCTCTCGAAGTTAAATTTTTTTTTTTTTTTTTTTCATATATTTCTCGGTTAACCCCCTTGCACCCAGTAATTAATACACACAAACGCATGTTGGTTCACTTTGGTGGCGTACAAAATAAAATAAAATTTTATAAATTTTTATAAATATGAATTATGAAATAATAAAATTTAAATTTTTTATTCACTGTACAAATTACGAAAAATTTATTTTTATAATTTTATTTTATTTTATACACTTTTATACAACTCCAAACACACCCAAAATATGGTTTAAAATTAATTTTGACGCCATTTTTTTTGAAAAGTAACAAATCGTAGAAACGGTTTTCTAAATCCGTTCCCAAGGACGGATTCAAAAAAATTCACAAAAAATAGTAACAATAGTACTCGTTTGAAAACTTTTAACACAGAGAATATGATTGTATAAAAAATTTACACATTCGATTAACCTACTTTTAAATTTTTTTATTTTTTAGCAAAATATTAAAATTTTTTGAAATTAATGATGGCGAAAAAATTAAAAGCAAAAGAGTTGTTAGAGATTTATAGAGTTTTTTAAAAATATATTGTATGCCAAACCGGCCCAACGAAGAAAAATTATATTCTCCGTCACATTTTCTTTCTTTTTCGTTTGCCAAAAAAAGAAAAAAAAAACAATTAATTATTTCTCCTAGAATTTCCCTCTTATTTATTTTCCCTTAACTTCGCCAACTATCAAACACAATTAATGCCATTAATTAGCGTCAAGGCCACTAATTAATGAAACTGCCAAACCAAGGCTACTAATTAATAAATGCACTGTTTGGTTTGTTACAAATCAATAAAAAATTTTTAAAAATTACTACAAATCTTTAAAAATTTTTAAAACTCTTTAACACATTTTGATCATATCATACTTTAAAAATTTTTTATAAATTTCTATATATATCAAGATATTCCAACAAAATTTTTATAAACCCCGATATCTTTTTTGTAATTCCTAATAATTTTTTTATAAAACCCAATAACTTTTTTACAAATTTGAATGAATCTGACATAAATTCACGGGAACAGACCAAAAAAATCGTTTGTATAATTTTTCTCTCTAACTTTTTTATACAAAAGTCAAAAAGTTTAACAATCTTCAAAAAATTTTTAACATAAATTCATTGGAACAGACGTAAAAAACCGTTCCCAAGGTTTCTTTTTCAACTTTTTATTACAAAAATCCAAAAGTTCAACAATTTTTAAAAAAATTCTTACATAAATATGTGGAAACGGATTGAAAAAATAATTTTTATGGTTTCTCTCTCTAACTTTTCAACTCAAAAGTCTAAAAATTATACTATTTATTCTCAAAAAATATAATTTGAGTTAAAAATATTAAATACTAAAAGTTATCTCAAATTTCATTTTTTCTTTTTTTTTTTTTTTTTGTTTTTTTACTTTTTGGTGGTCCAAATGTTACCAAAGTTTGAGGTGTTTGTCTGATGGAGATACAATCGTACAAGGATGGTCCAGCAATTGAATTATCGACGCAGCAGCGTAATAATTCAAGGAGAAAAAAGGACACGGTGGCATGGGAGGGTGATGGACGTAAAATAATGAGTGTATTCTGCACGCACATGAGAAGATCCAGATTGTCATTTCACTGTGCAGAAAAGCGATAGATGTGAACTGAACAGTATACTCTGGACCTACATGAAACAATAAAGATTCTCGTCTCCCAGTAGAGAAAAGGACGGCGGAAAAGCATTTTATCAAAATTTGATAGAGTCGTGTATGAAAAAATTCAAAATTTTCAAATTACGGATTTTGATAGAGTAATGTATTAAAAAAATTACGAAATATTATTATATAATATATTTTTATTGGTCTTGAGACACATTTTAATAAATATTTAAAAAATATTATAATGACAAAATTATTATTTTCACGTCATTTTTATTAATATTTTTTACTTTTATATATAAAATACCATTTTCTTTGTCTATGTCATTTTTCGTTAATTTAAATCATTTCTAATGTGCATACATGACAAAGATAAAAGGCGCCAATTGAAATAAATTTGGGATTCTGAAGTTTCTTTTTAATTTTAGGTTTCTAAATTTAAATTTGAGCAATCATTTTCTTTTAAGCAAATCTAACCATTCATTTTAAATATACAATTTCTTATTTTTTTGAAGGGTAAAATTAGTAAACTCTTCTCCCCTTTCTGTCTCTGCAACTACACCGTTCTCTTCTGCTGTCAGATCAGAGGCATCTAACTCTCGCCGGCTCAACTTAACGTTTCCATCATGGAAGACAATGAATAAATCGAAGGTGGTCGCCGATATAGTCAGTAGCTATCTACACGAAGACCCGTGCCACCACGGGAGGCTGCGCAAGAAAGGATCGGGCTTGGACAGATACATCGACGGTAGCCATGGGAGCAGCAGGGACGGCCATGGTACCAATAACGATGGTCACTAATAGGCCGGAAACGACCACAAGCAACGTCTCTGGTTCGATAGAGGTAGCTATGTGAGATTGCAAAGTCAATAGGATGCCAAACCAACCACCGGACTTAGATGAGGGGGCGCCGGCGAGGTGAGGCGATCGGGGAAGTGGCCAGATATGAGAATAGGGTTTTGCAAAATTAGAGGAAGGGGCACGAAGAAATAAGAGGATAGGGTTTTGTGTTTATATTTTTTTTCTTATTTACTAAATTACCCTTTAGAAAAATAAAAAATTATATAGTTAAAATGAATAGTGTTAGAAATTCACGCAATTAACTAACAAATAACAGAAGAAAAATTACACAAGAGATTTATGTGAAAAATCTAAAACGGGAAAAATCATGGGAAAAGGAAAATAAATTCACTATATTAAAAAATTAGTACAGAAGGTGATAGATGCAAGACTGTTCGGCGAAGAAAATAGAGATATACAAAAAAATCTTAATTCTGCATATAAGACTATAAACAGGTCGGATTCGGATCATAACCAAATCAATCGGTTCATACCGCGGGGACTCCGCCCCCCGCACCCCGCCAGGCTCAGTGGTGGGCTCCAGGATCAGACCTATCAACTCGATCCCTCCGCTACCATCACAAAATTTCAAAAAATTCTCACTTTAAAGTCGCACCGCAAGCTCTTCAAGTCGAATCAAAATTAAATTCGAATAACATACTCTTACAAATAGTCAGATTAATATGAGAATAAATGAATGACTTAAATTTAAATTTAAAAACTTGAAATTGAAAAGGAACCTTAGGGCACCCAAATCCAATTGAAATGAAATGCATAACATTGATAGACAGTGACTTTGAGGTGGCATATTAAATAGATATAATACATGATAATACATGTGTATATTTTAACAAGAGAGATGTCTCTTATCACACAAGTTCTAGAAGTTGTTTATTAGAAGTTCACCTGAAAATAGCCATAACCAGATTAATCTCTCCCCCTCCGTCCCTCTCTCTCCCCCCACTTGGTGCGAGGATCGAGCAGTTAAGTTAATTTGTTCACACACACACACACACACACATATATATATGGAACAAATTAAAAGAGTGCATCAGATGAAACTGCCTCAACATCGGTCAATGGAGATCTGAGGGCCTGGCAGGTCAAAGTTTTTCAAAATTTTCTTTATTAGCTTTTAAATTTAAATTTTATTTTTTAACGTTTATATTAATATATTTGTCCTCTAAAATTTAAAAAATATTATCCTACTTTCTTAAAATATATGCATATATATGTAAATTCACCTTAGATTCCGACCTGATTTTGTTAGACTCTTACCTTTCTTAAACCTTATGGTGCATAGGAAGAGTCAAGCTACAAGTAAGTTTCCCATTGACGCCTTTTGGCCCTTTCCAAACATGCAGCAATCAAATATTCTCCTGACAGTAATTGCACGAAACAAAATAGAGAGAGAGAGAGAGAGAGCAACGGACTTTCAAAGGGTGAATGGACTGCAGGTTGAAGAGTGTGGTAATATTGAATCCTGTTGCTTTAAACCTACACACACACACACACACCTCAGTGGAAGAATAGCAGAGTGTCAATGTCTGTCTCCAAAATGATTGGAGTGCGATTCCACAAAATGACGAACACAGTGCGCAAGAAAGAGAGAGAGAGAGAGAGTGAAGGGGGCATCAAAACAATTGTTTTTTTTTTCGAAACTCGGTTCAAAACATGCAATTGTTGTTCGCATGCAAATGGTAGTATACGGGGGGGCCATACATGTTCTTTCATAAACGTTGGTCCATTTGCATTGGTCCGTATGCACTGTTAAAAATATTCCATATTATATAATTATTTTAATATATATTTCATTACAGATTATACCATATTTAGTATACTATATTATCTCGTATAGATGATTCATAGATACTTTACATATCAATTCAAGATAATCATTATTTGGTCTCTAGAATTTCTATTTCTCCTATTATTTTAACATGCACGATGAAATTCTCCCTCGACTCGACTACACCACCCTCTGTATTAGACTAGTTTTGAAGTCTATATATCTTTACAAATTTCTATAAAATACAAATTTTTTATCTATTGCACAAATTACAAAATTTCAACTTCCATAAGTTTATACTAAGGTGGCCAATGGCTGATTATTAGCTAGTTTTTAATTACTCATCTTTTTTAACTGTTTTTAAAATTGACCAAAGTTACCTTTTTATATTTTGAATTTTTTTTAAATCATTAAAGACAAAAATATCAAATTAATAAAAAGTTACGAACTAACTACTAAAAAAACTAATTTTTTTTTTTTCTAAACAAAATAATAATAATAATATATTTTTTTCTCATATAACTCCAAAACAGTCCAATTACTGCAGGCTCCTCGGTTGCAATCTCCCCCCCCCCCCCCCCCCCCAAAAAAAAAGCCACTCTCTCCCACATGTTTTGCATTTGCACTTTGGATTTCCACCTTTCACCGGAGCGTGCTGAAGGTCCAGTGAGACTTGGCCTTTGGGGGACCATTTTTGCCTCCAATTCCAAAGGCTTGTTCTAAACAACTCTATGGTCCAAATTTCATATGGTACATAATTTATAACAATGGGTCTGTAATATCTATTCGTTAAACTTTTTTCCGCCGATGACAAAATTTTTACCATTTTCTTTTTTTTTTTTATCGGGTATTAGAATTTCTTGTGGTTCGCATAACATCATTCTGGGGCCAACTTCACTGGATGAGAAAGGAGGTGACTTGCACTGCAGCTTCACGGGTGGATGGAGGAGAAGTACTCCAGTGCCATTAATCTTATTTTTTAAAAATTAAGACGTAAATTTTACTATTTTTATTCTCAATTACTCATATATTATACCCTTGTTTTCATTGTTTTTTCACTTTTTTTTTTTTAACTTAATTTACATAAAAATTTCGTTTTTACCCTCACCTGTTTCAACTCTTAGCGTGGAAACCAGTGATTTTTGAGCCGCGATATAAGAGTTACGGGTAATTTGAAATTTAATCCATTAATTATTTTTTCTCGTAATTAAAAAAAAATTTTTAATGAAATAAGGAATATAAGGGGATTGGGAGACCCCGACCCAGACGATCAAAGTATAATAGTCCGCTTTTTTAGCCGTAATTAATTTGGAATAACCAAACAATTAATTCACACAGACTTGAACATCTCACTTGCCTTTATTTTTATTTTATTTATTTATTTATTTATTTATTATTATTATTATTATTTTATGTGCGTGTGAGAGAGAATGCGACAGCCTGTGCGGTTGCAGTAATTGACAAACAACAACCAATAACAAAAGAAATGCACAGCTAGCTAGAAACTAACTTGTAGTGACTCAGTGTTTTACATTTTTATATTTTAAATTCTTTTAAACCATCAAAGATAAATATGTTAAATTAATTTAAAAAAATTAACTATTTAAAATTTTGTTTTTTTTTTCTTTCCCATTAAAAAAAATTAATTTTTTTAGTAATTAACTATTAGTCAACTATAACAAAATAAATAAATAAAATAAAAATAAAAATGGTAACTATCTTGCTTCCCAGACCCTACCTCAGATACCCCGTTTCTCGTTGTGTCCTTTCGTCGGGTTCCTTTTTGATTTTTTGTTTCTATGCTAGAACAAGCAGATGCAGCTATTGTGGGAGCCGTGGCAGATCCAATGATTATTGCTTTGTCGCCCAATCATACACCATGCATGTATATATATATATATATATAATGTAATACTTATAATTGATGGATGGACCACATTTGGTGTTATTGCATGTCCTGCCATTAAGTTGGATCCACACAGACATGGGCCCCACCCGTTGGCCTGGGCGGAGCCACATGGAGGCGGGGAGGAAGAGACCTCTCAATTTTTAAGATATAATAAACAAAATACTTTTCTTGTTATTTTAATTTTATTTAAAAATTAAATTAATTAAAAATTAAGATATTATGATTTTATTAAAAATTTAAAGTTAATTCAAAATTTTTTAACATATAAAAAGTTTAAAAGAAAATCAAACTTGATATTTTTTAGAAAATAAATTGTACCCTTTTAATACATTATTACATATTTTTATTTATACTATCAATAAATTTAACATATAACACAATAAATTCTATAAATAATAAAATTTAATAATAATTATATTTTTTATAGTGAGGGATATCTCTAATAAATTTCAGGTGCTTGAACCATTAACCAAAAAAAATATACTCACTAGTTAATACTCAAGAATAATTTATTTTCTATCTAAAAATAACATCATTTTTTTCTTACTCTTAATCAAAAAATAAATCGATTATTATTTTTTCTTAGGTGGTTGATGCCCCCTTGGTGTCCGATGCCCCTCTCAACAAATATTCTAGCTCCGCCCCTAGGCTGGAGTGCCATTACATTACAATCAGTTCTTTGGAGAAGATACTTATAACACGTGATTAGCATGATGCCGCCTAACGAGCCAATATGTTGAAAAGATCGATAAATACAAAATATAGAATCTAATCACAAGTTGCATTTTGAGTTAAATTTCGAAACCTATGAACTTTTCACCTCCAATATTTGGCCTCGGAGGACTTGTGTTTTTTTAATTAGTTCTTCCACTGCACAAAATTTATAAAAGTTGTAATCTCGTAATTAACTATATATATATTTATAAAAATTATAATTTCGTAATTCACCGAGTAAAAAATTTTAATTTTATAGAAATTTATACTGTCTTGTATAAAGTCCCAAAAAGTAGTTAAATGCCTTCGGATACATGTATAAATTTTTATGTAATGAGATAACCTTTTGAAGTAAACCTAATCAAGTTTCCTTTTGAGGAAGCAAAATGGTCAAGGACTTGACGCAAAGTGGGTCCATGCCTAAAAAGTTTAAAAAGGGATTTGCCCAGCCCGCTCAAATTGGGATAGACGGGCCACTTAACCAATGATACAGCCTCTATTTCCGCCCATGTTGTCATCTACATGAAGCCCAACTCCGAGGGCCGCCCAGTGCAAATGCAAACAAGTCGCAACCATGATTTTGAGCCACTGCCTTATGGGCCGAAAACTTGACCGTCACGCAGAAGCAAATATAATTTCCCTCTCCTCCCACCAACACTTTTTGAACAATATATTATATGCATATCATATATAAAAAGGCATATGAAAACAACATTCTATCGAATTTAAAATCCATGTTCACTCTTTTATCTTTTCCTCCAAGAAAATGAGATAGTCCATGAAACAAATGATTACAATAAAAACAAGTCAACCGTGGCAACTTTGTTTATGCAATTTATGGTAATAAAATTTTTGAATGGATACCTCATACACAAATGGATGTATGCATACTGTATGTAAATAATACTAAATGCGTGTATATATATATATATATATAGCACAAGTTTAAGCTTGTCAACCATTAAAAATCTCAACAAATTTCGACTCAACTCTTGCAGAAAAAAATCATAGGAGGAATGGAAAGTTATACCTTCTTCTCTCTGCTCATCTCTGCTTTGCTCTTGCTCTGTGGTGTCATCAAGGTTTCTTACTCCATCTGGTGGAAGCCCAGAGTGCTAGAGAAACACCTGAAGCTGCAAGGGATCAGAGGCACTCCCTACAAGCTGTTGGTAGGAGACATGAGAGAATTAGTGAGGCAAATAACGGAAGCATGGTCCAAACCCCTGAATCTGACCCACCATATTGTGCCACGTGTTGACCCCTTCACACACAATCTCGTCGAGAAATATGGTACGGACGCATTTTAGCTTTTTGTTTTGGTTTTCTAGTATTAACACTACTGTTCCTATAAGATAGATTGAAATGGTACTGTGATTTCTAAGTTTTCTGGGTATTGATTGTTGTATGGTTCATGTTACTGAGCAAAGGGAAAATCTCTCTGTGCTGGTTTGGGACAACACCAAGGCTGATCATCAAGGACACAGAGGTGATGAAAGAAGTGCTCTCTAACAAGCTAGGTCACTTTGGAAAGCCTTCACTAAACCCACTTATTTGCATACTAACAAGAGGACTTACAACCCTAGAAGGTGAAGAGTGGGCTAAACACAGGAAGATAATCAATCCTGCTTTCCACCTAGAGAAATTGAAGGTTCCGTTCTGGATATTTTTTTTTTCCCCCACGCAACTCTTCAATCATCCAATCAAATAAGCCTACTAGCTAGTATTGACCGAGATTCTGTCTCTCTTTTTTGTGCCTTTTGTATTGAAAAGGGTATGATACCAATATTCTCAAACAGTTGTAGTTCGTTGATCAAGCAGTGGAACACATCAGTTGACCATCAAGGAACTTGTGAAATAGACGTGTCGACTGAATTTCAGAATCTCACTGGGGATATTATTTCTCGGACAGCATTCGGAACTAACTATGAAGAAGGGAAAAAAATCCTTGAACTACAGAAAGAGCTGCTAGTACTAGTTATAGAAGCTATGCAAACCTTGTACATTCCAGGTTTCAGGTGTGTTACAATCTACACTGACTTCCTAATTTATATAAATTCAAATATGTGAATTTTATCTAATGTCATACAGATTTGTTCCAACCAAAAAGAATAAGAGAAGAAAGAATTTAGACAGAAGGATAACATCAATGCTCAGAACCTTGATCGAGAGGAAAGAAAGTGAAATAAGAACTGGAAAATCCAGGGGAGACGATTTATTAGGGCTGCTCCTGCAATCTAACCAACAGGAAAATTCGCAAGACAACACAAGTAGCATAAAAGCTAATGGAATGACAATTGAAGAGGTTATAGAGGAGTGCAAGGTATTCTTCCTTGCTGGACATGAGACAACCTCTACCTGGTTAACTTGGACTATAATTGTCTTAGCAATGCACCCTAACTGGCAAGAGAAGGCAACTGAAGAAGTCATACAAATATGTGGCGGAAAAAGTCCAGATTTTGAGGCCATAAGCCACCTCAAAACTGTAAGTTTCTCCCCTTCATATCATTGCATTAAGATTTATGTCATCTCTCTTTGTGAATAACACAATAGAAGCACTGAAATGCAAAAGAGGGGGGCACAATAAAGCTGAAAATGAATAATGCCAAAGGAGTCTTACTAGTTCATGTATACATGTGTCAAAATTATTGTTTTAGTGTATGTTTTAACTTTTGAATGACACTTTTGGACAGAAAAAATGAACTGAAAATTTGAAAATACACAAACTTTTATTGCACTCCAGTTGCAAATGGTACAGATACGAGTTGTGCACTTGGTACGGAACCCAATTGCACATAGATTTAAAGTTCATGTATTTGGAATTTCAAGTTTTTAGTTCATTAAGGGTCCGTTTGGGAAAAGTAGCCGTTAGCCAAGGCTAATGGCTACTTCAACAGTGGTTGGACTTTTTTACCCTCTTATATTTTAATTTTCTTTTAAACTTTTAAGAGTAAAAATGTCAATTTAACAAAAACAAGTTAGCCACCTAAAAAAAGCCACTTTTTTTCCTTTCCAAACATAAAACTAGCTAGCTTTTTTTTAGCTAACTACTAACCGTTAGCCACTTTTTTTTCTTTCCCAAACACAAAATTAGCTAGCTTTTTTTTTTTAGCTAACTACTAGCCATTAGCCAATGCTAATTGATCTCAAACGGAGCCTAAATTGAAAATCTCAGTCCTAAAGTTCATTATTATTGTTGTTTGGGAGTTCTCCATTTTTTATAGGCCAGTTGAAGCCAAATATTTGAAAACCTAAAACCTATTAATAGGGGATGGCAAAAAAGAAAAGGCTATACAGGTCCACTCCTAGCTGCTAAATAAAGCTTAAGTGTAAGCCTGCGGTCATCAATTTGATAACAAATTCCTAAACTCTCCCTGCAGGTGACTATAATACTGTATGAAGTTCTGAGGCTATATCCACCAGTAATTGCTCAGTATCAACATGCTTACAAGGAAACCAAGATAAGAGACATAAGTATTCCAGCTGGTGTTGATGTTACACTACCTACATTACTTATCCATCATGATCCTGAACCAGAGGCAATGACGCTGAAGAATTTAAACCTGAAAGATTCTCCGAAGGAGTTTCAAAGGCATCTAAAGACCAACAAGCATTCTTTCCCTTCGGATGGGGCCCAAGGACTTGCATCGGCCAAAATTTTGCCATGATAGAAGCTCAGGTAGCACTGGCCATGATTCTACAACATTTCTCATTTGAGCTCTCACCATCCTACACCCATGCCCCTCATACCGTTATTACTCTTCAACCACAACATGGAGCTCAGATTATGTTGCATAAACTCTAGTTTGTAATCTAAGCTGTTCTAAATGTGGAAGGTGAATGCAGTATCAAAATAAAGTGATTTTTTTTTCACAGATCGAAGGACTTTCTGCTTTATGTTTCTGTAGGAGCATCGTCAAATCATTTGCAATAAATAGTTCTTGGCATAAAAATTCATCCTTTATTTTCATTTGTATTATCAACCGTTGATTATGTCGGAATCAATCCCTTCCCACCAACTTTTTTAAATGAATTGCAAGCTTACTGTATTCAAATAATTAATTGTCCAGGTTTCTCCATCTGTTTCTCTCTAAAATAAGATCTCTATTTTGAAGAGAAACAAGAACGAATTCTAATTCTTTCATCGATCAAACTTTTTCATCTGTAATTTTCACTTTGTAATTGAAATATTTCACTTTTTGGGGTTTAATGAGGAAATATTATTAATATGTGATAAGTTACAACCCAATGATACCATAAATTAAAAGATTATGAGCAAGTAATCGAGTTAAGCTCTAATAGTATAAACTTTCCAACGGCTAGAAACACTGAACTTATCATTGATTGAGAAATCTAGCATATTTATTCTATGAAGAAAACACAATTCATTAAATATGGACAAATCCACATATAGATTGCAAGAGCTTCTGGTAAAGTATCATATGGACTAATCTTAACAAATTCAACCATGTAAAAAGATTATTGGTCAGAATCAACATGTTGGCAATGAATACAAGTCACATGTCCATTTAGCATGCATATGGCTGCAAAATTTAAATTCTTGGTCAAAGAACAGGAGGTTGAAATACAAAAAACGATTATCTGTCATGTATTTACTGCATTTGAAACTATTTTGGAATCTGTAATTGAGGCAACATGAAAAAGGAATAGTGATAGTTCCACATGTCTTAGTGGTTCATTTCAGTTGAGAACTAAACATTTTATCCACAAACCAACATGTAAAAAACAGAAATAATGTACCACTTAACATATTCTTCTCTTTCATTTTTCTTGAAAAAAATAATTCATAAACTTTGCTTCAACTTCTCAACTTTCTTTCTGAAGATTTATGATGTAAATTCCATATTAATGAATAGTAAGCTGCCACAAACTTTCTTTGAAATAAAAACTTAAATATTTATCGGTTTTCCAAATGGGAGCATAACTCAACTCAACAACCCTTATTCCAGATTTCAAACTGTGTGAACCAAAAATTTTTGTTTAAGCGAGCAATTATTGCAAATCAAACATACCATTCAAGAAGCAATCCACATCTGGGGTTATAGTGGCATGCTTGCTAAGTTCCCCAGCAATGCAACATTGTTCTTCTTTGTAAATGGCATCAGCATCAGATCCTTATTCCATTTTGACAATCTTCCCATATTCCTCCGTCAGCCCTCCCTCCTCAAATCCTCCTTTGTCTCCAACCAAAACCCAACTTGTTTTAGATTTGGACTACATTTGTTTCAATGTAAAATGTTTTTGAAAAAATATCTTGACTTGTGTTTTCAAAAAATATTTATTTTTCAAAAACATGAACAAATTTGTCTTTAAAAAAATATTTTACATCGAAACAAGCTTTGGTTTCAGTTTTCTACTTTCATTTCTTAAATTGAGTTTACTAATTAATATTTTTGGCTTTGTTTTTCAAAAAATAAGAACTTAATACAATTGTAAACATGCATTTTCAATAAGAACATCGAAATTCAGTTCCTAGCACATCTCTCTTGGCTATGAAATCAGGCAATAGCACAACATAGATTTGAACAAATCTAAGCGACAGCTTAAAAATTCTGATGTCCAAAGCATATCAATTAAGTGCAACTCTTTAAGAAAAACAGCTTGAAACTTCACTTACACGCATTTTACTGGTTAAATTAATAAGCTTATGAGTCTCATCATCCAACTTTACCTTGTCCTTCTTCATGCGTTCTGCAACTATAAGTGGCATTTTACCAGCTTTGACATAAGTACGCAGAAGCAAATTGTAGACTTCTGTATTCACATGGCCAGCTTTCCGAAGAGTGACCAATAACCGCTCAGCCCCCTCAACATTGCCTTGCTCTTCAAGGTTACTAAATACTCCTCGGATGATCTTCTCATCAGGCTCCCATTTCCTCACACTACCAACAGCTTTCTTGAAGCAATCTAAAACTTTATCCATCTGCTTTTGTTTCAAATAACCCCAAGTAAGAAGCTCCCAAGTGGTGTAACTGGGCTTAATGCCTCTTTGAATCATCCGGTTGTAAAAATTCTCTGCCATTTCCATCTGGTTTTTGTTGATGTAAGCAGCAAGAAGTAAATTTGAAACCCTAGAATCACCGGTGCCAGAGACAGTTTCCCACTCGGTATAGAGTTTCTCAGCTTCTTCAAACTCCTTGAGTTTTAGGAGGGAAGATATCATGCAATTATATTCTGCATCACTCATTTTTTGGAAGGATGATTTCATTTTTTTCCATATCCTCCCTACTGCATCCTTGTTTCCCAAGTTAGTATGCAGACTAATGAGAGAGGCATAAGCAACTCGAACTTTTCGAGAGGTCCTCTTCTCCATGTCCTTCAAAGTAGATGCTGCTTTTTCAAGCAGTGATGTTCTTATGTATAAGCTGGTTAAAGTGCTATATGTTAGCCAATCGGGATCTATTTTTGCCTTCTTGAGCTCGAGAAAGATTTTTTCTGCAGTTTCAACATCATTCTGTGAGCCACAAGTAGTTAGCCACAGATTGTAAGTGACCACATCTGGTGAAGTGCTCTTCTTTAACTCCTGAATCACTCCGGGAACCTTATCCAATTGCCCATTGGAGATGTACAGAGACAGCATGTGGTTATAAGGAAGTGGATCCTTCAAGAAACCACATTCTGACATTTTCTCCAAAAGAGCTTCAGCTTTAGAAGATTCCTTGTGCTGGACATAGGTGTGGAGGAGTGCAGTGCAAGCAGGCCGGCCTCTCATCCGATCAGGAAGATCTTCAAAAAACTTTTCAGCACTGCTGAGTCCACGAACTTTCGCAACCAAATCCAAATGGACTGCATAATCTCCTGGTTGCAGCTTGATGTCATCTTGTATTTTCATCCACTCACATATCTGCATAAATAATCAAAATTGAGACCCCAAACTATAAAGTATACAGCAAAATACCTTTTTTTTGGTTGGGGGGGGGGGTAAATAAGCAAAAGACATTATCATCAATATTTCAAATTCCAAAATCATTCAATCTCCAATTCTGTGCCTAGTCACCAGAATCCCCATTCCACAATGTCAGATGACACGCAAAATATCCTTGTCGCCGCAGTCTTCTTGAAGATTTATGCAATCTCAAGCCAAATTATTACACTTTTCTCATGTTTTCCATACAATATTTCATGCCCAAATATCTCAATCCAGATAACAAATTGCACATCTTTATATGACGTACCACCTAATATCGTCTCAATTCCAAATCATATCGCAAAATTAAAAATAAAATAGAAAATGCATTAATTTGTACGACTTCAAATTCGTGATTGTAGATGAGAGCACGCAAACATGCACATACAAGGGACAATCGAACAACGCTATAGAGTAAAAGGGAGGTCTGAGAAGAGGGAAAAAGCGTATACCTCGAGGGCGTGTTTGTAGCGCTTGTACTTTCGGAGCTCGCGGACGATGCGATTGAGCTCGTACTTGCGAACCACGCGCCCTTCTTCTTTCCACTTCCGGATAGCGATGACGGCGCTACGTTTCGCGTATACGAGGCTCAGAAGGCGTCGACCCAGCGTGTCTCGGCCGGAAGCCTTCGCAGAGGCGCTGGTTGGGTGGCCCGCCGCCGCCACTGCCGCCTCCGTCGAGAAATAGCGCGCGGCGGCGAGGGTGGCGCGGAGGCGTCGGAGCAACATTTGCGCGGTCTAACTCTTGTGATTGCGGCGGTGGTGTGAGCTTCGACTGCCAGCGACTAGCATCCAATGACGAGGTGCAACCCAGCAGTCGCAGGCTTAACGTTTTGATTTTGATCCATTCTGGAAAATAAAAAAGCCCAAAGGGCCAAGATGTGCGGGCCTCGTGTACTTTGGTCGGGCCTTTAATGGCTGGGTTCGTTAAAACAGAGATGTTTTAGTGTTATAGCATAATTATTATTACATTTTTATAAACTCAAAACCTCATTCTTGTTATTTTGAGAAACAAGACTAAGGGCTCGTTTGGAGTCACAAAAAAAATCAAAAAACTTCAAAACACTTCAAAAGTTTTCAAATCTCTCCAATCACATTTTGCCACCTATCATTTTTACATCACATAAATCCCATCCATTGATTTTTTTTTAATTTTTTTTTGGACTCCAAACACACCCTAAATACTCCTAAACTTGTAAGGTCATTACATTAATTGAGTTTAGGATTATTTTAAATATTGCAATTTCATTATTACCCTTTTATTTTTGAACCAAATATCATATTATAGTCCGTTTGTATTAAGATTTAGTTTCCCTTCCAAGTTTGTTTATGAAATCTTTATTAGAGTTAAAGAGACTGGCTTCTCTTTCTCTTTGGCATCGTATTGCCTTTGTATTATTTTTATTTTTATTGATAGAATCCTTGCATCTTAAATTTTTAGATTCAAATTATTAATCAAATTAAAATTTTCCTAAAATATTGTGTTCTTATTTGGTACTTATAAATTTAAGACTTTATTTTTGTAAATTCAAAAATATTTTTAATCGTACTTGAAAACGATATTCATTTCACTCAAAGTAAAAAAAAAAAAAAAACATTATATATATACCCAATAAAATACACAACATTATGCTTATCTGTGTTGTTCTCACCCTCACAGGAAGGAAATAAAATAAAAATAAAAGAAATTCCTTACAGGAGAAAAAAGATAGAGAGAGAGAGAGAGAGAGAGAATAGTCAAAGCTGAAACATAGACACATTTAATTTACTTAAGAGAGAGAAAGAGAGCCTTGTTATAAAGATTGGAATAAGGTTACAGAAAACTGTCATTGGCTAATTTATCGTACAGCTTGAGCTGTTGCTATCAGTTGAGCCACGACACTAGCGTACTGAACAGCTGCGTGTTGTGAAGAATAGTTGTCTGAGAGCCCATACTCCGCAAAATTTGGCTCCATATGCATAAAACGGCCTGGTAATGATCTTTTCGACAGGGCTTCTTGCCATATATCAAAGAACTCCTCCATGATTTGTCGGGATTTATCTAATGAAGAAATGGGAAGATACTCCATCTGCAAAAGGAACAAATTGACCCCCCCATTTAACCATCGACTGCACCCAAACTTTTAAATGATAACTATATAACTGCGACTTAATTTAAAACTGCTGATTAATAGAATAAAACTGCTGATTAATAGAATAAGAAGTATGTAAACGCTGGTTGATCCCCACGCATTAGAATGTCAAAAGGGCCAACTAGGATCTTAAATATGATGGGTTGGCAATAGAATGTAAATCAAATATGAATAATGGCATCTTTGTGAAACTAAAGTTGCGAGTCAATATTGAACTACATGACCAGAAAAAAAAAAGCCAGCAAAAATGAGGGTCGTCTTAAATAGGACGGATGGAAACAATATATGTAATGAGATACAAGATAAATGCATTTGTGGGTATCAACATATCAAAAAATTCATACAATAGAACAAAAAAAAATCAAGAGCCTCAAGCCAATAAAGATTGAGAAGATTGACTCAAAGAACAAATTTCATTAAGAGCTCCATTGTAGAATTCAGACCTAACCATTAAACAAGAAGTGATGGGATCGATGGAACCTGTGAATGCAGAAAATTCTATTGAAAACGAATCCTAATGATTCATTGGTCGGAAGGGTGAAAGTAACCGATAATCAAGTCATCTATTCTGAGAAGTCATAAGATAACCCTATAACTGAAATCAATATAACATAGAGTGAATATTCGCCCGCGAAAACTTTATTTTCTCAACATATCAAAACTATTACAACACATGACACTATAATCAAGCCAAAGGCCATACAATGGCAAAATGAAATCTATTGATTAACAAGAAATAGGAAGAGCTCATCATGAAAAGTCAACAGATCAGCTATACTATGAATAATGGCATAATAGTCACATGAAATCGACGAAAGATTATTGCCAGGGGTAAAGTGGTTGTGGAGAATTCTCACTTAGTTTCTGTTAGAACTTAAGATTAAAATATATCACAATCACACAGAAGATTAAGATCAAGGACACAAAATTTACCCAGGTTCACCAATATTGGCTAGTCCTGCTTGTCTAATGTATTCATTAGACACCTCGCACTCTCTACAATGATTCACACACCAAACAATTGTTCTTATAGTAACTAGAAAACCCTAGCTGCTATAACATGGGCTCAAGCCCAATATATTAGTAAACCAAAGACCGGACTACTAATAAATCCCAAAGCCCAATTATACCTTGAGCGAGACCCCCGACTACCCGGTTGTAGTGGCCATTAATCGAACCCACAAAAGTATGAGCCAATCCCAACATTTTCAAAAAATTCTCACTTCCATTGTCTCTCCAGATTGCAAATCAGCCCGCAAGAAAGTTGAATTTTAGTTCTTAAAACACTTCTCCATCTAATCCACATGGTTAAGGGTTGAATGAAACAAACGAGACCAAAACATTAAGGGCCCATTTGACAACGCTGTCGTTTTTTTTTTTGTTGTTTTTTCCGTTGCCGTTTTCTATTTTTTGTTTTCTATTACCGTTTATTTTTTCTGAAATGAAAACTGAAACTGCGTTTGATAATACAAGTTTGTTTATAATTATTAATTTTTTATTTTAGAAAATATTTAATTTTATTAGTTTTAAAAAATTAATAGAACTTAATAAAATATATTTTATATTAATTTAATTAATTATAATTAATTAAATTAATACAGTAAATTATTTATTAAAATCATTTAATTCAATAAATATAAAATATATTAAATTATATTATTTATTAAAAATAATTGAATGAAATATAAATACTATATCATTTAATTTAATAAATATAAAATATATTAATTATAATTTAATTATATTATTTATCAAAAATAATTTTATAAAATATATTTCATATTAAATAAATAATTAAATTAGATTAATTATTAAATTAAATTATTTATTTTTAAATTAATTTAATTATTTATTAAAATAATTTAATAAAATATATTTTGCATAAATTAAATTAATTAAATCATAAATAATTTAATTTAATTATGTTATTTATTTAAAATAATTTAATAATTATTATTAAATTAAATTAAATTAAAAATTAATGTAATTTAATTATTTATTATTAATTATTTTTATAAATTAATTTAATTATTAAATTAAATAAATTAATTATGATATTTATTTCAGATAATTTAGCAATAATTAATTATTAAATTAAATTAATTAATTTAGTTTTATTATTTATTAAAAATAATTTATATTAATTTATATAATTAATTTATTGAATTTAATTATATTATTTATTAAAATAACTTACTCAAATAATTTATTTTTATGTAATGTAACAAAAATAGACAAGATTTTAAAATTGACAAAATATTTGCAACAAAAAAAGAAAAACAGAGTGAAAACACTTTTTTTCCGCTTCCGCTTTTCGGTTTCCGTTTTCATTTCTTTTGAAAACAAAAAAACGGAAACAGATTTAACAAATATGTTTCTGGTTCTGTTGCCAGTTTACAAAATTTTAAAAACGTAAACAGAAAAACAGAAAATAAAAACGTTACCAAACAGGGTCTAAGTTTCTATCTGCACCAGCATTTAACAAAACTAACAAAAATTTAACAAGCTAAAAGACCTCAACTGTTGGTTTAGCATGCAACTATAATTTTCTAACGTTTCACAATATGAAGTTCACATAAAGTAGCCTTTCTCGAGAAAGGACAACTTTCAGAACTCATATAACTGTTGCAAGGAAATGAAGGATACATGTATGATGAAAGAGCAAAGCAAGAAGATTAGATCCTCGGCAATCTTTTACATATCTCATAGGTTGCATAATTGCGAGATATCAATCCTTTTATTAAAATACATCCAAAGCAGCGCGTAATCTAACAAGAGTTTCATACCTCCATAACAATTCCCCTCAAATTCTCAGAGTGCGTTGGAACTACTTTCCCCACTCTTAGCTGGAAGTCACCAAGTTGGTATTGAAAACCCTACATGAATGACAGAATTCAGAATTTGTTGTCCCAGAAAAAAAAAAAAAAAAAAAAAAAAAAAAGTTATACAAAACGATATATATATATATGTTTTTGCTGTCAATTTCCATTGATTTAGGAAAATCAGCAAAAGAGAAGAAGGTTCAACTCGGCATAATGGGAGTGCCACATACAATAAGGTTAATAAAGCCTGCAACTTTGGTCACAGAGTGGAAGGAATGTGGTAAATGCCATAAGTCAGAACAATTTTTTTATTCCATTTAAGGAAAAAAAAAGTCTAATGATTGGAATATCATCTTGAATTTCTACATTGCCAAATTTAATTCAAATGATCATCCAACAGCGACATAACAGGCATTGGTTAAAAAACAATTGCACATTTGCCCACAAAACCTTCAAAATTAGGCCTCAACCTCAACTCAAACCATCAGCCTCAGAAATTAACAAACCTCAAAATTAAGAGCCACCCTAGTTTTGTAAGACTGCAGAGTCTCCATTATATTCTGAATCGTCTGCTCCGCCTCAAGAACTATCCTTTGCCCTCGAAGCACAAAGAAGTACTTATTTGGCTGCTCCGGCAACGAAATCCCCAGAAACTCCCGAGGAAGTTCAACCATCGGTCCTTGTTCTAACAATTAATCAAAAAGATTGCATACAAAATCAACACCTTCTCTGTCTCTCTCTCTCTCTTTCTCTATATATATAGATTGATTGAAAGAGAGAGATGGAGATAAAATACCTCTGACGATGGGTTTGTAGAAATTAAGCGTGGCTCTCCAGCGTCCTTCCTTGACGCCATTGATGGTCTCGACGCACTGAGAGACTTCATTGAGGATTTGGGTGTTGACTGTGGTTCCGGCATTGGGTTGCCAGTTCAAAACCCTAGAAAGAGAACAAAAGGTTGAGAAGCCGTGAGACAGTATGTGCATATACATGGATATATACATAAATACACATATATAGGTAAACGTGAATTGAAATCAAGAGGGAACGAAGTCTCAGCTGATAATTAAATTGGGTACCCTAGTCTTCGTCTTACCATTTGATGGTCATTGTGGAGCAACGGAGCAGAGATTTCGAAGGCGGAACAATACGGTGACTGCGCTGACGACCAACGTGGTCAATTAGATGAAGAAAAATAGCTGCCGGGCCGGGCTATTTGTTTTGGGGTTAAATCCAGCCCAAATCGGACCCAATGGGCTTCCTCAAAAATTACGTTTGGATCTTCATGTATCAAAAGAGGAAAGTAGAAAAAATGGTGGAAAAAAAAGCTAATGCATTGGGTTTAGTATTGGGTTAAAAAAGATAGTAAAAATGTTACCCTTGCAGCCACTGCAAGGACATATCATTCGCCATGGGAGGAAGTGGAATGTTAAGGCCCGTTTGGTAACGTTTTTATTTTCTGTTTTTCTGTTTCCGTTTTCAAAATTTTATAAATTGGTAACAAAAACATGTTTGTTAAATCTATTTCTGTTTTTTTGTTTCCAAAAAAAATGAAAACGAAAACAGAAAAATGAAAGTAGAAAAAAAGTGTTTTCACTCTGGTTTCTTTTCTCCTGCCAACAATTTATCAATTTTAAAACTTTGTCTATTTTTGTTACATTACATAAAAATAAAATATTTTAATCAAATATTTTATTAAAATAAGTTATTTTAATAAATAATATAATTAAATTAATTATATAAATTACTATAAATTTTTTAATAAATAATAAAACTAAACTAATTTAATTTAATAATTAATTATTGCTAAATTATTTGAAATAAATATCATAATTAATTTATTTAATTTAATAATTAAATTAATTTATATAAAATAATTAATAATAAATAATTAAATTACATTAATTTTTAATTTAATTTAATTTAATAGTTATTATTAAATTATTTCAAATAAATATCATAATTAAATTAAATTATTTATGATTTAATTAATTTAATTTATATAAAATATATTTTATTAAATTATTTTAATAAATAATTAAATGAATTTAATTAATTTAAAAATAAATAATTTAATTTAATAATTAATCTAATTAAATTATTTATTTAATATAAAATATATTTTATTAAATTATTTTTAATAAATAATATATTTTATATTTATTGATTAAATGATTTTAATAAATAATTTATTGTATTAATTTAATTAATTATATTAATTAAATTAATATAAAATATATTTTATTAAGTTCTATTAATTTTTTAAAACTAATAAAATTAAATATTTTCTAAAATAAAAAATTAATAATTCTAAACAAACTTGCATTTCCAAACACAGTTTCAGTTTTCATTTCAGAAAAAATAAACGACAACAGAAAACAAATAACAGAAAACGACAACAGAAAAACAACAACAAAAAAATGACAGCGTTGTCAAACGGGCCCTAATTGGACGCTTTTGGAACGTTAAATTTGATCCCAAAAAATATAATTTTCTTTAATTGTTATTATTTTTTGTCATTTTTTTTTTGTAAAAATAAACAAACACTGACCAATTAAAATTTAGGCTTAGTTTGAAAAGAAAAAAAATAACCTTTTTTTTTTGTAAGAGAAAGAAAAAAATTAACTTTTTAATAGCCGGCGTTTGGTGGCGAAATTTTTAGTAAAAGTTACTAACTTTTGTTACTTTTCTACTCTACTATAATAACTTATCAACTTAAAAATTATCAAAAGTTATTAAAAATTGTTAAAAGTTACTAAAGTTGTCAAAAGTTATTAAAAAAATTACCAAATTTTGCTAAAAATTTTATCAAACACATAAAAGTTGTAAAAAGTTACTAAAAATTATTAAAATTTATTACTTACTTCACTAAATATACTAAAAATTATAACTAATAACTTTTAACAAAAAAAAATCAAAAGTAACTAAAAATTGTTAACGCCTCCTAGATAGTTTTTAATTTTTTGTTAATTTTAAATATAAAAGGATAATTTTACTTATTTCAGAAAGTTTCAAAGAAATTGAGCAGTCAGAATTTAAGACTTCAAACAGGTACTTAATAGGAAAGAGTGAAAACGAAGTCGTTTTGTAGAATGATAAAGTTGCGATGAATACATTGATGAATTTTGGAGATGGGGGAGATGGCAGTTGAATGGTGGGCCTTGGGGTCTGATGTTCGGACCTGACACAATAACAGGGGGTCAGAGGGGTAGGGTAGTGAGAGGGGTTGCAGCCCAGGGGTCGAGAGGGGTTTGCAGTGAAAATTCACTGTTAAAAAAGTTCAGATTTTTTATATTTAATTTAATAATTTTAATTATATTTATTTTTAAAATTTTAAAAATTTAATTGAAGTACAATTAATATAAAATATTAAAAATTACATGTCACTAAAGTGTAAATAAATATCAACTGTTCATTTTTTTAGTATAACAGAATTTTTTCAATGCAGCCTCTTTAAACCCCCGCCTAAAGACTGCAATAGAAAATAAAGAGTTAAGATTTATTTGTATTTAATTCAATAATTTTAGTTTATTTAATTAAAATTATTTTTAAAATAAAAATAAAAGTTTAAAAATTTGGGTTGGAGCACAATTAATTTGAAATGTCAAATGTCACATGTCATTAAAGTACAAATAAATTTCAACCATTTATTTTTTCAATACAATCCCTTGAAACCTAGTAAGAGTTGGGGTTGAGTTTATTATGGATGCATTTTGAGTGATAAAAAGTGAGATAAAATAAAATAACTTGTAAGTTCATAATTCATGTAGTGAGACAAAAAGTAAATAACTGTTAGAGTTTTTAAGTATTTTTCACTGTTTTTCAAAATTTTTTGCCACTCTAAACGAAGTCTGTGTAAGGTAAAAAAATATGTATAAATAAAGCTGCGTTTGAAAATTTAATTTTATTACAAAATATTAAAATTTTTTAAAATATTTTAATTTTTTTATCCCACCAAACAGATAATAAAATTATAATTTTTATCAATATTAATTAATTTTTATTTTGTCACTCCAAAAACACTCTTAAATATTCCATAGCGCTGATAGGAAGGTTGACACTGCTCATTTTGCTTGCTGTTTGAATTACAAAAAATAAAATAAAATAAAAATAAAACTTATTAATTTTTTTTTTTGACCTCTCTCAAAATTTCATAATATATCACTTTTATATTAATTTTTTTTTATACTTTTCTTATTTTTCTAATTTTACAGCCCAAACATCCCAGTTTCAAAAGTCTGTAAATTAAAGACAACCGCAGGAAGCAAGCTGGTTGGTGGTGAAGCGTGAGAGGTACAGAAGTCTCCCTCCCTTCTTTCATTACGGGGGAATTTGTGTCCCCATGGGGATGTTATTTTCGTTGCGTGCGTTTGCAGTGGTAAAAAAAAAATATAAAATAAAATAAATTAAAATAAATTATCAGTTTGTAAAGTAAAATAAAAAATAAATAATTTTTAAAATTTTTTATTATTTTTCATTATCTTTGAAATTTTTTGTCATCTCCAAAAGATATCACAATGGTCTATTTGTAAAAACTGTTGGCGGTCCCAACCGAGACATGCTTTTCAAAGCATGGGCATTGTCGCCGCGTAACGGTTTTAGAAAATTTGTTGCAGATTATCACGTCACGGCAACAGATGCTATACTAAATTTTAATTATTTATTTATTTTATCTATACTATATATTAATATCACGTGTTTCTCTCTCTCCACCTCCTTCTTTTTCTATTTAAGGATGTCAACGAGGCAGGTATGAGGCAGGTATGACATTCCTCGTCCCTGTCCCCATTTAGCAATACCCGTCTCCGTCCCTGTTCCCATCCCCGTTTCGAGGAAAAAAATTTTTCTCGTACCCGTCCTCACGAGGTAATGAATTCTCCGTCTCCGTTTCCGTTTACCCGCTAAATATACTAATTATTACAAATTATATATTATATATATATAATAAATATTTAAAATTATTATAAATATTATATATATTAACCAAAATATATATTACATATATAATATTATACATATTAAATAAAAATATATATTACGTATATAATATTAAATAAAAATTAAAAATATATATACAAATCTTTGACTTTGACTGGTGCACTTGACCAAAGAAGAAGAGACCTTTATTTACAATTTCACAAGACCTCTACTTCTTTATGGGAAATCGATGTGGGACTTCTAAAGGAAGCATCACACCAACAAAATTAATAAATAAATATTTAAACGGATACGGGGCGAGGCGGGGTGGGGACTATTATACCTATCCCCGTTCCCATACCCGTTCGGATAACATTTCAAATCTCCATACTCGTTCCCGTTCCCACTACTAATATTCCCATACTCTCCAACAGGACAGGTGAAGCAGGTACCCACCAGGTACAGGTATATTTGACATCCCTACCCTCATCCTACGTGGTATAATTATTTACTCTCTATTTTTTTTCTTTTTTTTTACAGAATTTTGATTTTATTTTTAAAAGAAATACTCCTCTCTTTACCTATAATGAATAATAATAAATGTTCCATTAAAAGAGCCTTTCACTCTATGCATAGTATTCTGCTCATCTAAAATAAATTATAATAAAAGATTCATTAAAAAAAACTAAAATAAAATTTTGAAACTCAAGAATCACTTTCTTTCCAAAATTCCCCTCTCTCTCTTTATAATCCACCCGTCATCTTTAGAAAACTTTTGGATTTCTTCTCTGATTTCCTTTCTCCCTCTACACACGTCCATCTATCACTTGAAATTTTTGGTTTTTTTTCTTTTGTATAAGTTTCTTCAATTCTATATTCAATTTTTTCTACAGATGTACAGATATATTACTGTGTATATATCTATTTTTATATCATTTATTTTAATTTGTGGATTTATAACTATTAATATTTTTAAATATAAGTGTTTATTTTGATTATTTTGAAGATATTTTTATCTTTTTAATATTAATAATTAAAAAAATTTGCATCGCCCGTCCATTGCACGGTTACTGCTAGTATTCATTATATTACGGTGGTATTTGGGGTACCAACAAACTCCTATTTTATTTAATTTTTTCTTTAAATTTCTTTAACTTCCTCCCAAAAAAACAAAAGAAATACTACAAAAATAGCGTAATGGGCTCGTCTAAAATTTTACAAATCTCCGTAAAATTTAAATTTTTCACTCATCACATCAATTACAATTACGTAACTACAATTTTTATAAATCTATATTAATTTTTATAACTCCAATTTACTCCACTGTGTGTGCGTGTGTTTTGTGGGTGTGATCATGATAATTAAGCGGCCCAAAGACTTGATCAAATTTGAATGGCAGACTCTGTTATATTTTCGATAAGCCATGTGACTATGTTTTGGATCAGAGCCACCAGCTTGCGCTGTCCTTATTATTATTCTGGTCTTTTCTTTTCTCTCTATTTTTTGGTCTTTTCTTGTTTTTTATGCCACGAAGAATGAGCTGTTCTTTCTTTTTTTTTTTTTTTAATTTTCAGATGGTTTAGCAATTAATCGTCACTGGATGTTAACTTGACAGTTGAAATCCTATTTGCCACTCCAATGTTTTGCTTACTGAAAATTTTGAGCAAGCAAACACCTCCTGTTTTATCGGCATTTATCACTTCAAATTTGCCAGGTCAACCCAAGCTTCAATTACAAGTAGGGTGACAATTGTATCCTCCCAAGAATTTTGTATCTCTCTGTGTACCCAATTCTTTGTATCTCTCTGTGTACCCTAACGACTCTAAGGTGCAGTTTGGGAGCCCCGGCTATTAATCAATTATTTTGTAGCAATATTATAACAGTTATTTTATCAACTTTTTAAAATTACCAGATTACTCTTTGTCATATTTCCAGAAAGGGATCGAACTCTTTGAATTGGTGGGTCAACTCATTCTTTCAGATTTTGAGGAGTTGGCGCATTTGTGCCTTCAAAGGTAATTTTAGAAAATATTTTGAAGTATTAAGGGTATAAATATCAATATACAAATTTAGCTATAACTAGCTTAACTTCCCAAACGTAAAAATAGCTTTTTTTTTTTAGCTAACTAATAGTTAGACTAACTAACTAATAGCTAACTAAAAAAAAGTAAGCTAATTGATTCCCATACCATGCCTAAGATACATTCCATCAACTCACAAGCAATTCTCCTCAAGTGGAAAAAGAAAATAAAAAAAAAATAATTGGTAGTTTAGTTACCAACTATTACTTTTTTTATTTGTTTTAGATGATTAAATTTATCCATTTACATTTTAAATTTTTTTTAAATTTTAAAAGACAAAAATGTCAAATTAACAAAAAATTAAAAAAAACTAATTATTAAAAAATTAACTTTTTTCCTTTTACAAATACCCAAAAAATTAATTTTTTAATAGTTAATTAGTAGTGAACTACAAAAAAAAAATTAATTAATTAATTAATTTTTTTTTCCTAAACTCAACCTAATATCAACGAGGAAAGATGAACCATCAAATTAGAGAGTTTCAAAACATGATTTTATTATAATAGTACTATTGCGAAATATAAAAGGAGTACAATAAGAAATTCTCTAATGTATTGGGTGTAGATTCATATAATGCAGTGGTAATTATCAAGTCTCTGTAAAGCAAATTAGTAGTCTTCTTGTATAGGGTGAGTTGGAAATTTGTGCTGATTCTCAAAATATTTATTCTTTCAAAAAAAAAATGTTATTTTCCATCCTCATTATTTGTTTTGTGAAAAACTACTTAAATATATGAATTTATTACTTTTAAAAATGTTAAAACTATTATTTAGAGCGTATATATCTCATTATTTCAAGTTTTGGTTACGACAATGGCTCAACTTCGTAACACTAACATAAATGTCTTAATAAAAATTTATATTTATGTCTGTTATAAATTTATTTAATAATTTGTCATTAATAGATTGTCTTAAGGCGCGCCCTCTCTCTCTCTCATAGAGAGAGTAAAGGTGAATAGGATAAGATATATCGTCACGCAATACTATTTGATACGTTAATATAGATGTCTTAGTAAAAATTTATATTTGTGTCTGCTATAAATTTATTTAATAAATTGCCATTAATAGATTGCCTTAAGGCTCTCTCCCCCCCCCTCTCTCTCTCTCTTTCTCATAGAGAGAGTAGAGGTGAATAGGATAGTATATAGTCACACAATACTATCTAATCGTATTTAAAGTGTGTTTGACGTGCTTAAAAACGTTAAAAATTTTAAAAATTATTATTTTTTGTTTAACTGTACGAATTACGAATTCACAAATTATCTCACTTTTTATTACTTTAAACGTTCTCTAAATATATATATTCATAATAATGCTATTTAATTACATTTAAATGTGCATGATATGAATATTTTATATTTATACACATATATGTTTTATGATGTTTCATTTAAGCTCTTATTTATTTTTTTTAAACCACATCTAAGCTCTTATTTAGTAATATATATTTGCCATACCTTTTTTTGTTTAATAAAGAAAAATTTATAACCCAACTATCAAACTCAAAAGTTAAAAGGTCAAGTGAAGAATATAGGGTAACACGCACACTCTAACAGTCTCGATATAGAATAACCTGTTCACTACAACCCTTCAGGCCGAGGTCCAGACTGATATAGAATAACCTGTTCACTACAACCCTTCAGGCCGAGGTCCAGACTGACCAAAATAGCTCATAGGAAAAGTGAAACACTGAGCGATGACCGCACGCACGGACCGATTTTTTTTTTTTAATATATTTGCCATACTTTGGCGCTGTATTTTTCAGATTTTTTTAATACCTTTTGGGGTGTTACCAGTCGGCTACTAAAGCAAAAGTTGCTAAATTTTTATTTTATTTTATTTTTTTTCCTAACGGTCCCTGAGTTTGAGCTCTCGAGACTTTGGGCGTTCAGGCTCGGCTCAACCCAAAAATTGTGGTTTAGAAATTGGTATGAACCAGTATGATTACGATAGCAAAGAGCCAAAGATCCATTTGGGTCCCCCCAATTTCAAAGCAGGCAGAAACTTTCAACAATGTTCCTTGAAAGGAACTGTGGAAAATGCCAAAACATGCTCAAGATCTTAACCCACCATCTCATCACCAACAACAAAACATGCCAACATCTGCCAAAATACCAGGGTTTTTTAGCTTTTGAACCATTCAAAACAACATGTGAAACAAAAAAGGAATAGAATCAACAAAGGCAAATATATGCCATTCTTCACTTAACACACATACATTATTCAATTCAACAACTTAAAAAGAGGGGGTTAAAAAAAAAAAGAAAAAAGAGGAGCAGTTCCCAGCTCTCACTCAACTTCTCCATACAAAAGATAAGCCTTGCATGAAAAAGCAAGGTGAGTAGTAAAAGCACTGACCCACCATCTTCCAAGCACAGGTACTCTTTTGGCCTTTGGTTCAGAAACCAACTATTTCAAAACTGATCGTTTATCTGCAAAAACAAGACAATGCAGACCGACAAAAAAAATGATTTGGGTAGCAGGGTAGAGATTGAAATAAATTCAACACCACAAGCAAAATAGAACTGATTTGCATTATATGTAGCTAATGGTGAGAACTCAATTACCATCATGGGCAATGAAGAAGTCTTGAGAAGAGTTGGGTATGGAAATTGAGAGCTGGGTAGTTGAAACAGGCACGTAACTTGAAGATTTATCCTCAGAACCCATCCACGAATCCTTGTTTTTAGGCCTTTCATCGAAGAAACGGTGCATTACTTTCTGTGGTTTGTCATCCCTTTCCAATTCAAATTTCATATCACTACCCGCAACATTGAAATACTGATCTTGTTTTTGTTGTTTTGGGGCGTCTGTAAGACCTTGGAGCTGCAAGAAAGGGTACCCACTTTGAAACCCAGAGTGATGAGTCCTCTGTTTCAAAGAGGAACCCATTGTCAGCGGTGTCAGTTGCCAGGGATCCTCCATTGATGAACCAGAATAACTTCTGACAGCCCCAGAACTCTCAGTGAAGAAAGCATGCTCATCAACCTCCTCCTTCATTCCATAATCATATCTGTTTAAAGGTATAGAAATCAGTCAACAATAGTTGATTCAAAGCAAGAAACTACACACACGCATGCACACATTTGAGAGAGAGAGAGAGAGAGACCTGTAATCTTTATCTGGATTGGAATAGGGACCAGAGTCGAAGAGCAAGTGGGTGGTGCTTTCTTGAGATGAAAAATCAGACCCACGAGGTCTTGAATGGGGATAAGGGAAAGGGGGGTGTAGATGAGTACTGTTATAACTAGGTTGGTTGTGGCTGTGGGGATGGGGGCTGTCACAGACAATTGATGACAGTGAAGAGAGAGAGCAAGGGGTGGTGTTTGAAGGGGTACCTAAAACAGAGGGGTTCTGGCTTTTGGCGATTGATGAGATGGGTATTGTTGTTTTTGATGCGTAATTTGTAGTAGTAGTAGTAGTTGTTGTAGAAATTTCCACAGGCTTTCTTGAACGGTTTCTGCCTCGGTGCATGTGTCTCTCGCAGTACTTTGAATCTGGGTAGGCTTCTTTTGAGCATCTCCATTTTTTCCCGTCCGTTCTCCTGCACCTCCCTGGCTCTGGATCGATTTTCCTCCCAAAACCCATCTCAAAACAGTTCCATCCAACTATGCCCACAAATCAAACAGACCCAATTTAATCAATTTCTTCTTTCTCTTTAATTAGGAAAAAAAAAAAAGAGTTAAAAGATAAGAAGCATGGTGGGCTTACTGTGTTGAGGTTGGGGAAGGAGGAGCTTTGAGGAGAGTGAGGACTCCAAGCTTCTCTTGACGGTGAAGAGGAGATCAGGTGGGATGGGCATGCCAGAGACCATGTACTTGAAAATAAGAGCTTGGTGTTCAAGCTCTTGCCACTGAGTTGCAGTGAAGGGGAACCCATTTCTTCCACTCATCATTAAGAAATACAGAGAGAGAGAGAGAGAGAGAGTTGCAACAAGAAAATACCAGAAATGAAACAAATTAACAAGTTTCAGAATTCAGAGAGGTCAGGAGAGAGAGAAAGGGAGAAGGAGGAGGAAGGGGGTTGAATAAATTTGGAGCCCCTCTTGTAGAAGTAGTAGGTATATTTATTTCAGGGACCATTTGTGCTGCAGAATCTTCTGTACATGGATAATTTTACTATTGGTTCTGATCACAGTACTGCCACCCCCCACCCCCTCTCTCTCTCTCTCTCTTTCTCTCTCTTCTGAGTGTGTACTGTGCTCATATTATGACTGCATCTGCTGCTAGAATGCTGCACAGATGGCAGCACTTGTCTCTGCCATCTATACAGAAATCCATAAACTAAAGTGGGGGAGGTGGGGATGAATAACAATTGTTGGACTTTATTATTTTTATATGCAAAGTGACTGTGAGAGTTGGTGTCTGTGTCTGAAGCCCCCTCCCTCACAGTGCCTGGTTCCATGAGAAGATTGTACGGGTTTCAGCTTTTACTGAGAACCACTGCCCTCTTCACTTTTACTTTTTTATCTCTGTTTCCTTTTCCTGAGAGGGCCTGACAACCCGCCCCTCCTGTTTACTTTTTGAACTTTATTCAATTATAGGGTAAGTTGAGAAATGGGGAGTTCCTTCCTTCCTTCCTTCCTTCCTTTAGTCAGGAAAGCTCTCAGTTTCTGCTTTCTGATTAAACTTTGAAACTTTCAATACTCTCTAACTAGTTGTTGGGAGGGATTATTTCATACTGGTGCAATTACACTAGATTTGCTTTGCAGGAGGACTGTAACGGACATGAGGAGGACTCGCGTAATATTGACTAATGACATTAATCTTAGAACTCCAAAGGGTAATTTTGTAATTTCACAAATCTCCCACACGTTATTTAATCTTCCAGACGCGTCCACACAGTCTTTCTGCAGTTCAATGGATTGGAAGAATTATTCATCCTGCCCCTGGTTTGGAATGTGATCCAAAGGCAATAGATGTTAGAATATTTTTAAATTCTTTACATGTATTAGTGATTTCCCTTGATAAAAATAAAAAAAAATTAAAACAAAAAATACTCTATCAATATCATTTGCGTCATCAAATGTTGGATAATCAAAGAATCCAAGAATATCATTTTCCATGTAAAAGGGCCTCTACACTCCGCTTATGATCCGAATTCAGGTACCGACAACTCCTTCCCCACCCATAGACAGAAATATAAACCATAGACGAAGTAGTCAATATTTTCTCAAAAAGTCAACAAAACAAGAAAGGGTATTTGAGTAAAATCGCCATCTAGGCAGCTGCGTGTTTTAGTTGCTTTCCGATTTTGTTTGGTTGCTATCAAAATGACAAGCATTATGTTTCCTAGAATTGCAGTGGCGTTGTTGCTTGTATTAAATTCAATGCACTCCCAAGGGCCGTCCTTGTCTCTTGGCAGGCTCAAAACACATGCAGAGCACCCATTATTTTATTTGTTTCCCCTAAAATTCGAACCAAACACAGCTGAAACTGAAGTAACTGCATTTCTTTGAATAAATTCCCTTTCAAAATCCCCAAAGGATCAGAAAGCAGAGTGCAACAGACATCATTCCAATTTCGCCTCACTGCACAAGTCGTCTCCCTGAGAGGCCAGCTTTGACTACAGACCGTATGGCTCTGATTCGAGTGGCTTTCGATTCAAGCACATAGATCAACTATCAAAATTGATACAGGACACTATAGGACATAATCAACCCCAACATAATCAACCCCAAAGCCATAGGCAAATTAACAGAGACTTTCATTTGATGTTTTGAGTACTGTTCCATCTACAGTGAGAGGAGAGTTGTTCCAAGTTCGAACCATTCATTAATCCCTCAGCTGAACCTGTCAACGGAAAGATGACAACTCTTTGTGCTCTAGGAGGGCCGTTACGAGAAAAGCATTCCCAAAAAATAGTCTCCCTTAACTGAGATCGGATGGTAATTCGAATGCAAAGTACATATCAATACACAAGGTAAGTAGTTCACGACAAATGGTTGTGGGGTTCCAAGATGAACAATGCACTGATACAGAGTTTTTTTTTTGGCGACGACGACTCTGAAGTCGGAGCATCAAAAGAATTCGAAACTTACTACATTGGCAGCCTCCCCTTGCAGGCTTCAGTTTTTTTACTGTATAACTTGAGCGGTCATTTCTGCGGCTGAAGAATATATATGGTTTGGAAGTCTGGACTGCCTCCACCAGAAAATTGCATCCGAAAAATAAAAAATAAAAATAAAAAGCACAGAAAGTGCGGTTTTCTGCTGACTGGTAACAAGAAACGCTTAAAATATTGACCCATATTTCATACTAAATACCATATTGCCTTCCAAGTTTCTACTTAATGTTTTGAATTTCCCCATCATATACCAATTGGTCTAATCACGACGCCAAAAATTCTGTAAACTGTATCTTTCATTTAATCAAATGTCTACATAGAACAAAGGGAAGAGAATGTTTATCACACTCGGAAAGAAGACCCCCCCCCCCGGGGGGGGGGGGGGGAAGAAGTAGATCTTGATTGAAATGTAAGCTAAAAACAAAATTTATAAGTTACAGAACTTGCGTTCCAGATCTAACCAATAATACATTTACGCCCAACCTTGCATGGCAGCACTACTCCTTTTGGAAGAAAGACAGCACAAGATCTGTATGTACAGAGAAGAGTTGTGTGTCCACAAATAACTGTATCACAGAACAAAGGGAGAAGACAACATATTAATATGCATTCTACTTAACTACCTGAACAATGTTGCAATTCAAAATTCACAAAGCGAAAAGGTGATTATACGGCCACAAGTCAATAATATACTGAAACTTGTTCCAAAGCAATATATGAAACTGTAGAGCCTTTTTGCTACTGATATACAAAACAAATGTAAAAGAAAATAAATCTTCCAGCATAAGCCCGGCATTGCAATAGGTCATCCACTAACAAACCATTGAACAAAATTGGAACAATTTCCAAAAATATAGAGCCAGCTGTGGCCAAATTCATCATTGTGTAGCAGAATATGGACAAGCCCTAGTCAATCTAAAATGAAACAGTGCCGACTTGGTCTATTGGGTTGTATTTACTATTAAAAAGAATTTAAAAAAAAAAAAAGGAAACTAGTGTGACTGAAGTTCCTTGATTTAGATTAAGCAACAGAAATTACATTGGCAATGAACATACCTTCATAAAAGGTCTGTCACGGCTGGGAAACGACTCAATGAAACTCTCCTTCAGAAGCAATGACACCTAAAGCTCAAAGAGAATATTATTATGTCAACTGCTGAACAATTTTAGTGAGATGAATTCCATAGCACAAGATAGTGTTCATGATTGTAAGTGTGACTGGGCAGCAAGCACTGCATGGTCCTTTGCAGAAGAGGTGATCAGAAAAAAGAAACCTCACTTTCATAACTAGAAAGGAGAAATACTCGCAGGGAATGCTTTTCAATTCATAAACATGCTGATTACTATTTTTCAGTAAGTGAAACATACTGGTTACACTTCCATAAAAAATATCCCTTTAGGCAATTCAAATAACTGGGGAAACGGTTAAATAACAAATGGATCATGCTCAAAATTGCTGAATTTTAGCACAGTAAGCAGGGAGGGCAATTTTCACAGAATAAAATGATGCTGATTTAATTTTGGATGCAAATCACGATTCCCAATAGTGTCTTAAGTATATACTAAACCTTCAGGTGTAATTCAATCCATGAGAAAAGTAAACATATATACTAAATTGTATGTATGTTCATTGAATTTGGTTCACTGGATAACAGATTTTACATTTCTTCACACTTCGAATTTATCAAAAAGACTGGGCACCTACTGCATTCCAGTCAATATTCTATTCAATTAAGTTGTACATACCTTATCATCATTGGACTGAACATTTGTAATTGTGTGAGAACGAAGATTAGAGCAGAGAGAATCCAGGTAAAATCTCAACACTGCTAGGAAACCCTTGGCAGCTTCAACCTAAAACAATAAGAATTCACATAAAACATTAATTTGGAAGTCAACAAAATTACAAGGTGATGTTAATAAATGCATCCTTCAATTATGTTGCATTAAATAAAAATACTGAAAGTCTGAAACATGAAGTGCATGAAACATGAATTGGTTAATATTGAGACAATTACTGACCGTGCTTTACAAATATCTGAATCACCATAGACAATGATGTCATAATAAGAGAGAAGATAATTGCCTAGAACACCATCCAAGCAAAATATCCTTTAAAACCATAAGTTACAACTAGTTGGCAAAATAAATTTCAGAAAGTGACAATGTCCAATGTCCTATTGGAAACTCAGTGAGAAAATGATAAGAACTTTTTGCAGTGGCAGATTTATGCACAAGTAAATGTATTGAATTTTTGAGTATCTTGTCAATAAATTGTAGAAATTAACACTTTCTTAGTCTGAAATTGAAACTTTTATCATCAACGGCTTTCACAAATTCCATAATTTATTTCTTAAATGTAGTTTCTTTATTGGGAAAAAAAAAATTCCTAATCTAATGTATTTCTCTTCACATCAGCTAATACTGAATTCTTCCAGAGCCCTTCAGTTCCATCCCAGAACTGATACTTAAAAGGCAAGTGTAGACCCATAAAGAGAATTAATCCCATCTTAGCCCTCAAAAATTACCTAAATTGGACAATGACATAAACAATAAAGATATCCACCCACATACAACATAGGCGAGTTTTAACTTAAATACAATATAAAGCTGATGATCAAGAGGACCATGTAAAACAACATACCTGGACATCAGTACACTCGTAGACTGGCCTTTTTCTCCCCAAGAAACTCTCACCAACAAGTTTTGCATGATAATGACTCAAGCATGAGTATAACTCCTTCTGTTGAGGTAGTTGAGGTAAAGTCGGCGATTTCACCTATTTCGTCACGCAGTAATGAGAATATAAGATTGCCAAGCTTGAAAATGCGTTAAACCAAATAGTCCAATATGGTATGAAAATATGAGGCATAGAAACAACCAAATTAACATAAAATGATGAAATCAAGCAACTGTGATAACCAAACACATAATAGCTTATTTCAGAACTTCAATCAATTCAGGGCCCCCCATCACATTCCATCCATGCCAACAAATCTGTGCATTATTTGTAGCATTTATGCTCCAAACAAAAATTTAATGCCCTGACAATGATGTTTAAACCCCAATCAAGGAAAGCCCCATCCCCATTCCCAAGATTAGTCATAAAGTTAACAGAAAGGATCAAAGTATTTTCATCTTAATCCTCTTATCAATGTACTAGGTAAATGTGCACCTCAACACATGTTATTTCTGTCACATTGGCCATCAAGTTGTTGAGACAGATTTATAGATAAGTGGATTCTCTAGTTTATGTTATTTCTGAATTATGAAGCTTTTTTTTTTTAACCAGACCGGATTTAGAAACCAAATACCATGTCATTAATAGAACTAACTTCTTAAATGATCAGTTAAAGAATGTCAGCACAATTACTACTATGCTAGGCAACTAGTCCTTAATGTAGTTTTGTAACTGACTAACTATTAGATATATATTAGAGATATTTGGGAATATTATTCCTTTCCTGATTTGAATAGGATCATATATGATTTTGCTTCTACATTGTACACATCTTCTAAATATTATAAATACAATGCGAGACAACCCTAATGGGTGTGTCAAATCATTCAACTAAATTGTAGAATTTCTACATGGTATCACAGCCACCGATAGGCCTATGAATTTCCATTGGATTCAATTTGCCTATGGGCAACTGCTTTTTTCACCTTGTCAGGCCCTTGTCTCACTTTTACAGATTTCTCTTTGTCATTGTCCAATCCTAGTCCAAGACCCTTACCATCTTGGCTTTGTGTCTGTATCAAGAAACTAATGTTCTAGTTTTTGCTTTAGGTTCTTGTGTTTGTATCGAGAAAGCCCAACTACCTAGGTTTTTGTGTCTGTATCAAGCAACCAATTAGCATATTTCAAGTCTCCTTGTAAAGTTCAACGCTAGCAGTGACAATTAGTCACCAGAAAAGGACCAATGGCAACTTCAAGTGTAGATGGTCCTAATCAACTCTTCCAGATTTCGAGAAGTCAAACTGAGTCCATAGAATTTTGTTGAAGTCCAACAACCAAACTCACAGCCGACTAGCAGCCAATTAATTTTGTCAAGGTTTCACTACCCTCCAGCGGTCAGTTTTGTACATGAATTAAACATATTTGTACCAAGCTTAAAAAATATGATATATAATTACCAAAAATAAAATATATATGATATATATGTTCTAGCTTGAGGGTGAGTATCACAAATATATGTTAGAGATATGGTAGTATCTTATGTTTTAATGATATTATTCTTTTAAGGTAACTATGAGGGACAAATGAGAAACACACCTGGTTCTTGTTTGTATCAACAACAATGACATTTGTTAACTTTGACTGCATTTCCATGGTCTTGTTGGTCACACCAACCTACTTCGTATCCAAACAAATGTCAGAACAAGCTATGGAAATTGCAAGAAATAGAAATAATAAAGATTATACGATAAAACAAGAAATATGAATCATGGAGAAAGTTCACAAAGGAAATGGGAAATCACAGAAAATACATTACATAATTCAGACGATTTCTAACAATACTGGAAAAGTAAGACTTCAAGCTCAATCAGAAAAATGCTACAGACTTAAATAGCAAGAATATGATCATTGAAAAGATAGCAATATATCAACAGATATGTATAGTGATATCCCGAAACAATACCAAAAGAATACTCAACAGGCATTCATTCGAGCCGACTAAATGTTTCTATACATTTTAAAAAGATTTCACCGTAACACCTCCATCTAAAATCCATGCCTTCATTTCACTATAATGTCTCCATCTAAAATCCATCTTTCATTTAATTGTTACACTTCCATCTAAAATCCATGCTTTGATATATCCACATTCTTATAAGTAAATAGATAGACATACAATAGCCAGAAGCATTGGAGATTTCTTTCTTATTCTTGCTGACCATGCAGAATTGAAGAACTTACTATGTATGGGACCGGGGCATCCAAAAAGTCCAGCATGTCATTTGGCAAAACCTGGGAGTTCATTCATACAGTTGATGAGAACAATAATCCAAAGAAACAACTAGAAGAAAAGTAAAAGAATTTAGCACTGATTCACTGTCCAGATGCGATAATTTTCTATAAGAAGCTGAACTACAAGTTTTAATTACAGTACAGGAAGGAACAATACCGGCATTAACAAGCTTTGCCATTGATAAGGACGGATTAGTGGGATTATCGACAGGACTGAAGCAGACAATAAACCCTGTAAATTAAACAAAATAATATTCTTAAAGAAAATCTAAGGCGTTTTAGAATTTTATCAATAGGTTATAGGGTGTTCTCAATTGAGAGTTAAACACAATTTACAAGGAATATTTTCAAAGTGCATTAAGTGAAGCATTACTTCAACTCAACTGACTTTTTATCAAGCCAACCATGACAAGACAAACCCAAAATATGTATGAGAGTGAATTTAACAGATTGTTCAAAGCTTGTGTCAGCATCCATCTCAATGAATATGACTGGAACTCAATACTTATTTTCTACATGGGCAGTTAACAGTCCGTATCAATGACCATGATGGCCCTAATATTTTTTTCCAGTATGTGAATTATTCAACCAGAGGCTGTGTATAGAACACAGAAACAACAATCCTCAGATCCTCTAACAATATAACAGAAGTTTAGACAGAACTGGTGGTCCATCCGACTCCATCCATATAAAACCTTGCTAGTACTATGCATACCAAATTAGAAGAAATAACGACAATTTGCTTCTCCAGCAGAGCCCCAGTGAAGAACGTCAACACCTGCAATGTGTGAGAAGAATCAAGAGCTCGGAAATTTATTCAAGAATCATATAACCCCGAAAGCAATCACACAGAAATGTTTTCCTTTGAAGGACATTTAGAACAGCTACTTCCAAAATGAAGCACAAACTCACATTCTCAAGTCGTAAGGAGCCACATAGGCATGCAACAGCCCATACAGATAATGCAGTTGCCTCCTCCTCTGCCATAAATGCACTGTGTACCTAGATAAACCAAACTCCCATAAGAGAAGACTGAAAACAAAAGAACACCAAGTGATGAAGTTTAACAAAATTAAATCATGTTTACTTGGGATTATACTAAAAATGTCAGTTTTGCTATCATCACAACCACAAGATGTACCTCTGCCAATTCCAAACTACTGCTGCATGATTTCTGATCAATTGTTGACCCAGCAATATGTAACACTGTTTTATCAGGTCTTTGAAATTCCAAAGGATGCAGGTGCTCCAAAGGGTGAAACATAATTGTTGAACCCCTTGCAGGGCAATGTAACCTATAATACTCACATATTATTTGCAATGATCCATGGTTGTTTGCCTGCAAATGTTGCAAAACAAGAATAAGGGGGTGGGGTGGGGAAATGTGTGAATGGCAAAAAGCCTTTACACTCACAAGAATATTATGGTAAAACATGGGGAATTTCTTAAAAAAGCTTTAAACCTTAGCCCATTCAAGAATATCATTGTGATCACTGGAATATTCCTGGCCCGAAAAGGACGGCTCTTCCATCTCTGCTTCATCAAGGTCACTCCTAAAAACCCTGTCATCACTAGGAGAGCCCTGAAAACTGTATCAAACAATTCATAAAGCATATTAAAAGTAGCTCATGATAGAACATGTTATTTCCATGGAAAGACTATCAAGTTAGCTCTACTTGTTACTGCACTACTTTATTTCATTTAGTAATGACATGATGTGTAAAAGATCAGAATCAATTAGTCTGGGCATCTATGCCATGACCAGGCTTTGGGCTCTCTATGCAAGAAACAGTCTAGACTATACTCAGGCCTAAAAAATACATCTACTTTTAAGTAAACAAAATCAATGTTGATGACAAATGAGGACCTGAAGCATAAGAAAACATATCTAAACTCCAATTGTGGCCTTGGTCTTCTAGCACATTATCTCCAGGATTGTGACTCATACTCATCAAAAGGAAGACCGGAATTAAAAGTATGTTGCAGTACAAAGTAATGCACAACCTAGTTATAGTACTAACATTTGTAGGGTTAACTTCTTCCTCAGTCAAACATAAACCTTACAATTTTTTCCCCATGAAATCTATTAAAGTTTGTTTATTTTATGCCTTCGATGAAATAGGTTAATGAGATATTTCACTTAGAAGAAGATTCAGAAATCACAAAGGTCGTTGATTGAAAAGAGATTCAAGCCCCCCCCCCAAAAAAAAAAACAAAAAGAGAGAGAGAGAGACAGAGATAATAGTTTCACTTGAAAAAAGACAAGTATGAATAAGAAATGATGGAATTGCTCAAGGCATATAGGCTTTAGAGGGTGCATCAAAAGAACACCAGTTCAGTGACAGAAAAGAATTAGTATAATGGACCTTGAAGAAGATTCAGAGCTCTCATATTGTTGATAGCGCAGAAATGGAAAAACAGCATTTGGCAAACGTCTATCCGCCAGTTGCTTGTTTGATGCATAATCATCAACAGAAGTATCACAAACTTCAGAGGTATCACTCTTAACCCCACATTCTCTTTTATCTGGGAATTTCCCTGTTGCATGATCAACTGGGACAACACCACTGTCATTCATACCTTTATTCAGCAAGTGCATATTATTCTTAAGCATTTGATGCTCCGTGATACACCCATCATCCATGTCTTTTACAGAGATAGAATCATTCAGGCTTAACAGGGAAGTATCTATGGTTCCATTCAGTTTATTGTTTGCTCCTTGTTCCAATGAAATACCATCAGAGTCTTCTTGCAAATTTTCTTCCTCACCATGCCCCTCTGCTGATTCCAAATATAAATCGCTTATACCTTTAGTTAACCGTTCAAACCTTTCTTCAGTGAAAATGCTGAGAGAGAAAAAATTTTAAATGAGCAATAATTAAAAAAATAAATAAATTAAATCATAATATCTTGATCAACAATCCAAGTAAATTGTAAATAGAAGTCCAAAGAAAAATAAAAATTGAAATTTCAAATAAACCAAACACGAAATATTTTTTTGTACAGGCTGGCATAGATCACAAAGAGCAAATTTGCATTTGATTTGCATTTGTTATTGAGCAATTGGAGGAAAGAAACAAAAAACCTTGCCCTATTATGTTCTATTTATCTCTAAGAATACATTCATCGCCAAAAAGCACAAATGAACTAATTCAATGAATACTAACATTTGAAAAGGGCTTAACGCAGCACTTACATTAGAACTATTACGTCAAAAGTTATGATCCATCTGTATTTATTTTCCACCATGTTTACTGACAGTTTGTGGCACATATTCATATAACTCAAAGTATGACAATGTTTACCTCAAATGCTGATATTTCAACAATCAAAATCAGGTATTAATACATTTAGTAAATAAATCTGCATAAAAATCTACATGCCTGCATATGTTTACATCGAACTATTTTAGTATAAAATTGTATAACTAATTTATGGTTCATCTCACTCCCCATCAACAGTATTGAACATCTGGCTTTTCTTCATCCCCACTGGCCACCACATTCTGCTATTATTCAATTACATGCATTTTTAGAAAGTCAAAACTCTGCTATGAGTGCAGGAATTGTCCGTCAGGATATTCTCGCAAAACTGTTTGCAAATCACAAACACAGAACTACTCATGAACAAGGCACTACATGCAAAAGATTATTTACAGAAAATATAGCAATTTTAATATAAACGTCAACATAGCCATATATCAGCCCTATTCAGCCCTGAGAATTCCTTTCTACTACGAATTAGACAGAAGGTTGCAACATAAGGCATAATCACTTGAAATGCTACCTTTTCAACACGCCAAAATGCAGTTCAAAAAATGGAAGCCTTGAAAGAATGCAGTAACACCGCCGTGTGGTTAATATATGGCGGCTCAAACCTGAGTGGAATGTTTGTCCATCTGAAATCATTGAAATCAATCCAGAAGGTTTCTGTATTATTTCCTCAACTAACACACAACAACCGTACAATGTTGAATCATCAGCAACCTGGATAACAAAGAGTGTCAAAATAATATTTCAGAAGACTAAAATCATTAAAATAAAATTTAAGCACACCATTTATCTGACCATATAAGAACAAACTTAGTTTATAATATTGACGCAAAAGAAAAGTTGCTCACAGAAATACAAATTAAAAAAAAACGATTGATGTGCTCAAACGAACTTCATGCAAAATGAAATTATTAACAGGAATCACTATCCGTGATTAAGAATTAGCAGCAGGAAATAACCACTGTATCCAACTCCAGTCTGCCAATGACCAATATAAAATAAAAGAAAATAAGGACTAGTTCAGTCATTTTGGCCACGGTTGGTTCATCCAAATGATAAACCATCTAAAATCTTGCCCAGCTGATTAGTGACCAGGTAATCTTTGGCAGCATTTCGGTGGTTTAATTAAGTTCCATTTAATTAAAATATACAACACTATACCAAAATATTTTGGTTACAAAGAGCAACTTACAGAAAATTTGAAGAACAAAGATATCAGGTCTCCAGCAATGTAAGTTGTAAAAGTTGACACAACAGCTGTGCATTCTAAATGGATTCAAAACTTTTACCTGGAACATTCTGAATATTTCAAACATTTATCTTGAACATTTTGAAAATTTCCTCATCGCACTATCTTAATACTATTACAACTATACATCTCATTCAACACTACCTGTTATCCTTGAAACATTAACATGATGTTTTCGAAGTTTGATGCTATGCTTGAAAAAAGCTTAAGAAGAATCAATTCAGATTATTAAGAAACAATAAAAATTATAGCAACGGATTATTGCAAATAGACAGAGATGCACCCTAGGAACTACAGACATAAACTTGTCAAAATAAATGCTAAAATCAGTAGTGGGAAACCGATTCTTATCCCGTACAAACTATCTCAAATTAGTGTCAACCAAAAACATGGAAGAGCCAACGGTACTTGTTTGCAATTAAAAATATGAAGTTGATTTATTAAGCTCCGTGAAGTGCTCCTCCGGCAATTGCCTAAATGGAGGGGATTTGTGGATCCCACCTAACACCCAATAATCTCATTTCCCCACCTTGGATGATATTTCAATAACTTTACCAAAAGAAAATTTCCATTGAAGGAGATCCCTCTGTGGGCGTTGTCCCTCATCACTGATGAGTGAATTGGAGAAGGGAGATGGTTTATTAGGTTCCATGAAGTGCTACTCCAGTTAGCCAAGTTGGAGTGGCTTTGTGAATCCTGCCTAATATCCACTCTTCTCACCTCATTTTATTTAACTTCAGCCGAAAAAAAAAAAGAAAAAAAAAAAGATAAGGAAAGTCCTTCTGGACAAAGAATTTTCTCAATATGTAGAAGTCCCTCTTTTCCATGGGAGGTAACCTATTAAACTGAAGTTGAATGCAGGAGACAAGCAGCACACAGTAATGCAAGAAAATGGAAATGAATTAACATGATGTGTCATAAATTACCTGTAATCGGAATACAAATGACATGTCACTTTGTTTGAGGTGCTCCTGCAAAATTAGCAGCAAGTTAACTAAGGTCATTGATTGTCTCACAAGTCACAAGCAAAGGATATGTACAAACAGAAAGGTTCTTATTTAGTTTTGCAGATCATATCAGCAGTTGTAAACACATGCCTTCCAAATTTTAAACATGTTAAAGTGACAGTCATATCCGCTGCACAGTGAAGGCTAATGCAAAATACTAAGTAAAGGAATGGCTTTGTACTGAATTGTAAAAATGGTACAAATAAGAAACAGCAGAAATAGTATTCACACAAAAAATCTAACTGAAATAATGAAAATATTAGAGAGAGCATACCAAAATGTAAAAGGCTGAAGTAAACATTAGTTTTTACAGTTTACTGGATGAGGAGGAGGATGACAAAACAATATCTAGCGATATGAGTGGGGCTTTAGATTACCTGTCCAAGGAGTATTTCATTCAACTCACTCATTGAAGGAGTTTTTTCAATAGCATGAACCTGAAATCACATAAAGCAACATTTAAAACACTAAAATATTGACCTCCATATTGAATGATGGCAGATATGTAAATGAAAATATCATAAGGTTTAAGTTTCCCCTGAGAGTTATCAAAAGGACAAATTTCAATTCTACATAAGTTGAACCGGCACATCCATAACCACGTACCAGTCACAGTGAGAGACAAGAAAAGAAGTGGGACCCACCAACAGATAATCCAAATGAGACACTAGGGAAAAAGAAAAAAGAAAAAAAAAACTGAAAAATTGAGTGATGGCAAATATGAACATGAAAAGATCCTATGGTTGGTCGACTCTCCACTGAAAGTAGGCAAAAGGATAGATTTACATTCTACAAAAGCTGAAATGAGCACAACCACAAACATGTATTATTCACAGTAAGAGATGACAAATAATTGGGACCCACCAACAGGCAATCCTATTAAGAACTAGAAAATATAGCCCTAACATGCATAATTCAAAAGAACCTTGTCAAATGGCCTGCCGGAAAAGATGAATCAAATAGTTAGTCATGATCCCTTGCAAAGACAAGGAAACATCAACATGTGAGTGACATTAAAACTCTATATGATTGCTATCACGCAAGTGTTTGTGAGTATCCCTCAAAGCTCCACGGTTTAATTTCTATAATCTCAATTATGTAACAACTACATATATCAGACGTGGTTAAATTAATGCAGACACAATATCAATGAATAACTCCAATGCAAGTCTGAAAATACACTTAAATAAGCACCCATTTCAGAGTACTTTAACCCATTAACAAATAAGGTCGCATATCAACCAACCTCCAGGCCTCCAGGAAAACAGAATGAAAGAAGATCCTTATACTTAAGCGGCAGCTGTTTTTCAGGAGGATAAACAAATAAGACCTGAAAAAAAAATATAAAATAGTAATATCACATATTAAAAATGACCAAAATTCTAAAAAATTATGATCCTTGCTTTAAATAAAAGAATTAGCACCTGAGGTTCAGGGTACAGTTCTACCCGTGACTGATGCTGGCCAGTGAATGCACTTCTAAATTTACCTGAACCTTCAGAGTTTCTCCCAACATATTGCTTTTGAAGAGAGTGAACATCACAGTTAGGATGAAGTCCAACAACTACCATGCTTTCAAAAAGCCTTGATGGCTCTTTCAAAGGCTTATGATCCTGCAAATTTATATAAAATGCTTTACATTGAAGCACAAAGGACAATTTTTAATTTTTTTTTTTTTTTAGAGACCACATATGTAGAGAAAATCGGCACATGTAAAGTCTTGAGATTAGAATGCTGCTCTATATACACAAATTTCTTGGGACCCATGAGAACTGAAGGCATTTGACATCATAAGCAGCTTCAAACCAATCTCTCTTTTTTCTTTTCCTTTGTGTGTATGTTTGTGTGTTTTGGAAGGGGATAGGTATAGGTAAGCTTTCAAAATCTTGCATTTAAAAAGTAATAGAGCATAATAAACGGCTGGATGCTGAAAACAAAAGTAACACGGACTAACAAGGTTTTACTTGAGATATTGAGTATACCAGGGACTGCAACTGAAAGCTTGCCCATTGACGCTTTTGGCTGGTTAGTACTTCTGGGTTGTAAATTCCACTTTTCACTTCAGGAGGCTGTGAGAAGCCTTTAAGTACTCTAGAAACTTGGTGTTGAAGTTTCTGTAATGGACTATTACTGCTGTCATCTTTCAAAGAGAATACCACAGATGGTCGAGGTGAACGAGCAGCAGTGGCAGCTGCGGCTGCAGCAGCAACAGCTCTTGCAACATCTTCTGTTGTCTGCATGAAGAATGAAGCACTCCAACTAGGGCTACCTGAATCTTCATTCTTTTCCATATTTTAAATTCTGCCTTCTGCAAAGAGAAGCATAAATAAGTCCAATTCTCACACCAAACCAAACCAAGCCTTTTCCCACTTCTAAAGGGTGAAGTTCATCCAAGCTTGAGGATCGCAACCTGCATCTGATGCTTGAAGATGACAAAGAAATCCTCCAAAGCTCAAGCTTGGGGAGTGCAACCAACACTTATATCAGTCAGACTTTTCTTCTTTTTGATAATTCCCTCTCTCCATCTACACTGCCTTGTTTCCTATAGTTGACACTATTTAAATATCTATTAGAATAATCCCTGGTTGATTTTGGAGGGATCTAGCAACTTTAAGCTGCATGTGGCTGCTAATAGTTTTCGTTACTTGACAACAAGAAACGCTACAAGAGCAAATCCACCAACATGTAAAGGAGTATGACCAGATGCACAAAGGAGTGAGAAGCTTAATGCTTATCAACAGGACTTAATCATCACCTCACACAGTTGATGCATGGCACATACAGGTACCAAACAGTGACGTAACTATAAGCAATCAGCAAGACGAGTCACGGTACATGAATTCAGTGCTACCAAAGCTTATGTTTGCAATTCCTTTAACTCCTAATATAATTATGAGCCTAATTACACAATCCCTCCCCCTTATTATTTACTCAACTAAATCTCTACAACAGGTCTATTCCTATCAATTGCAGAGATAATCCAACTCCAATTTCGCTGATAAAAAAAAAAAAAAAGAAAAAAGAATTAACCAACCAATACAAAGAACCCTGAGCTCAAACTGCATATGAAGTTGCGAATTTTAAGTTCTCTCAAACCGGCACTCACCTTCCTCCAATTAAAATGCTAAGTTTCAAGAGGAAAATACCAAAAATTTCAGACTTTCCTCAAGCGCGTGATGTGCTCTTTCTTAAACTTAAAATCGTCTAAATCCATACAGGTTCACCCAAGACTGTGATCATCTATGTAAATAAAAATCTTATCTACGCGTGAGAATCACAACCAAAACACATAAAATAAAGACAAAGAAAACGCAAATTCAGGTAATCACTAGACAAACGAAGAATTACGAAATTCGTTTTAAGGTTATCGCTAAACCAGAGACCGATCCAAGAAAACAATTGCAGCAGGAATAGATACAAGAAAAATCAAAATATAAACATAAAAAAAAAATGAATGCAACAACTCACCTTCAGATAATCGAAGACACAGAGAGCGAAGCGGAGGATGATATATTATTAGATATAGATATAAGTACAGATATCGTGATATGGAGAGAGAGAGGGAGGGGAGAGTTCAGGCGGCCATAACAAAGAGCTCTTCGTTTTTCTTCCTGTAAATGAAGAAATTCCCCCAAACAGAGAGACGGAGAGAGGAATAGGTTGAAGAAGGATAGAGGATTATTATTAGCATAATAACAAAATAATATTTAAGTAATTACATTTTTTAAAAAAAACTTAAAAAATAAGCAAATATACATTAGAAAAAAGAAGAAATGATAAATCACGCGTGCTTGAAATTGCTCAAAACTCCATTTAGGATTTTCTGATTTTTTTTTATTTATTGAATTTTTTAAATAATGGGTTTGACGAATTGTGAAATTGTGTCAGACATGGAGGACGGTGTTTGGCAACAAGAGCAAGAATCCGAGGTCTCACTTTGTTCAGATTTTTTTAATCTAATATTTTATTTCAATTATTTTAGTATTTTATTTTTACCGGCTAAAGTGGCTTTTGGCTCAGACGGCGCGCCCAACCTCGAACACTTACTTTTGCAACAGCCTGTCAGCCAATGTTTCCGGTACCTTTATGATTTTGTTGATTATTGTTATTATTAATATTATCTTTTTATGTTTATAAATATTTAAAAATTAATAATGAAAACGTGTTTCATAATTTTTCTTTTTTGTTATCTACAAAAATTTGTATAAAAATTTAAAAACTAAATTATAAACAAATTAATGCTTGTTCTTTTTCTTTCAGAAACACTTTGTAATTTTAACCTCTAAATAAAATATTTTGTTAATTTGGTTGCATTTATTTTATTCAACTATTTCATTAAATTAAAATTATTTTTAACAAATAATATATTATTGCAATGATCAATTTTGGTTACTATTGAAATTATTTATTTTATTAAATTAATATTATTTTTAATAAACAATAATTAATTTAATATTTGATAAATAATAATTTATCATTAAATTATATTCTTTAATTTTTAGTAAATAATAATTAATTTAAATCTTGATAAACAACACTTTATTATTAAATTATGTTCTTTACTAAAATTAATTATTGTTAAAAATAAATAGTTTTATAAGATTGTTAAAATATATTTTATTAGACTAAATTAGTTTTACAGATAAATTATCTATTGAAAACAAATATTTTATTAAAATAAAATTCAACTTCTGTAAATAAAATTACATTAGCAACCTTATTTTCCGTTTTTTTAAGGAAAAAATGATAAATAAAAATAAAAAATGAGAATTCTTAAACATAAATGGAAAAATATAAATATTACTAAATGACGTTTTAATGTTTAACCTTTTGGAATTTTAACAAATTTTAATTTTTAAATTTATTACACTTTGTTGGTAAAGTAGTGGATTTGATAGGAATTAATTTCATTTAATAAGAATTCTAATCAATTTTTATATTTGAAATTAAAATAAAATTTTATGAGCTAAATTTAATTTTATTTCATAATTTAAATTTTAAAATTTTTATACCATTTGAAATCTAATCCAAAACAATAGAATTTGATGATATTTCATTATTTTCTTAACTATCTAAGTGTACAAATTCATTTTAGTATATCATATTTATTATATTCCATTTTTTTCACTAATAAGGCCAAATTTACTAATTTTTATTAAATCAATTCAATTAAATTCTTAAATTTAAATATGTGTTTCAAATATAAAATTTAATTTATCAAATCAAGTCATTATTTTAAATTTAAATATATTCTACGAGAGGAATTTTTCCAAAATGAGTATTAATCATCATGCATTTTAGGAATTACAACTTATTATTCAGATAATTACTTAAATTAGTTTTTATTTTTTAAATATAGTAAAATAGTTATGTACTATTATTATTTAAAGGGCAAATTATACATATCTTCCCTCGTCATTTAAGTAATTATACTTATCATCCTTTAATATTTGAAACTTATAATTACCTCTCTTATTTTTAAATGCATTAATATTGACCAATTTTGTTAAATTAATTATTAAAATTTAATAGAAAATATCACAGTAACTAAAATTTTAGGTACTTTTCGTATTTTACTCTTCTCTCTCTTATATATTCATTAATTTTCTTTATAAAATTTTAAAAAAGTAAGTAAATAAAAATTTTTTAGGAATTTTTGTAAAAAAATGATGAAAATGTGAGAAAAGAAAAGACAAAATAGAAAAATACCCAAAAAGTTTTTGTTATTTTGATTTTTTTAAATTTTATCGATTAATTTAATCAAAGGAGGTCAATATTAATAATATTTTAAGATAAAAATAAGTGTAATTTTTAAGTATTAAGTGATAATAAATATAATTATTTAAATATAAAGAAATGGTATTTGTAATTTACTCCCCCCCCTTTTAGGTCTATAGCCTAATTTAATCATGCTGGGAATTCACAAAGCTGCCAAGAGTCGGAGACATAAGCCTAGAGCTCGGCTTGGCAATGAACAGAAGTTAGAGGCCACGTGTAGGGGCAGGATTGCCTAATAGCGTGTGTTGGACTTATTAGATAAGCGCTTTTATCACGCCCGTTAAAGCTTACTTTTTCGCAGGCATGATGATGTGTCATGATAAGTATGTAAAGGTCGGGCCAGGTGGGGTCCAGCTGAATAATTGATAGAATAATTTGGAAGAAAAAAATAAAATAAAGAAAAAGAGAAGGGAGCATGAATTGCCAACACTTTAAAAAAACAAGTATCGCATTAGTATTTCACTGTAAATATTTTTAAATACTTCAAAATATCTGTTGAATACATTACATGGTTTATTTTATTATTTTATTATTATTTAAATGCCTAATTAAAATAAATATAGAGTTGAGTAGTTAAAAATCTTTAAAATTATAAAAGTTTATATCTTATATTTTATTATATTTTGTATATTAATTACACATTGTTAAATTAGTTTATATGAATTTATATTTATATATATATCTAATAAAATATATAAAATTTATATTTTTTTTGACATATCTCAGTTATGTTTATATTCTCTTTTTTTTTTTAATTCACCGCGTTTCATATCTGCATTTCGTATCTATATCAATGATCATTAAGTTCGATATAATTTATTGTGTATATTTTTTTATCTTCTTATTTCAATTTTTTTAATAAATTTTTTATTTAATAAAATAATCATAATTATTATAAAAGATGAACGATATTAGAGAAATTAGCTGTTTTTTTAATGTATATGAATAAATTGACAATTATATTTCATTTAATTTTCTTTATTTTTCTTTCAACCGAATCTAAATACTAACACCTATTACTACTGATATCTTCGCGGCACTCTAATATGTAATAAATTGATTTGATTTAGAAAATATTAATTCATTTTACTTTTAATTTTTAATTATTTTTTATAAATATTTTTTAAATAAAAGTGGAGTGTATTTAGTATAACTTATAATTTTTATTAGCATATTTTTTAATTTAAACATGTGAAATTATCAATTTTACCTTAATCAATTGGATTAACTTTGAGCCTTCGGATATTGAATAAAGGGACTTATTTGTTACAATAGAAATTATGCGAATTAAATTTAAATATATTTTGTCAAATATGGTGAATATTAATATAATTATTTTAAAAAAAGAAGTCAAAATTAAATCAATTTACTTTATATGGAAAATTTCTATCATGGGAAAATTTTGAATTAGATTTGGGTTTAAATTTAGAAGTATCTAAAAGATCGATGGTTTGTGAGTTCGTAATATTATTTGCTAAATGTAAAATCAAAACTTAGAAAATGTTTAGAGTAAATAAAAATGAGATAAGTTGTGAGTTCGTAATTCATACAGTAAGATAAAAAGTAAATAACTTGAAGAGATTCTCAGAAAATTTTAGAGAAATTCAGTGCACCAAATGCACCTTTAATTAGAAAACTAACAAAATTCAATTAAAGTTTATAAGGCAGAAACAAACATTATTTCCGTGGAATATAAATTTAATTTTAAAATACAAATATTTTAGTTACTGCTTATGAAGCAAAATAAAATTAATTTAGATAAAAAAATTTGACAAATAGCATTTTAGTCATAACTGCAAAAATGTGTTGCATCTAAAAAATATATATATCTACATTTTATCCCCTTAAGATTGGACCTAAAACACATTATCTCTCTTTTATTTAAAAGTCAACACGTAATATTTTTTGTGATTTGGATTAAAATGTAAAATTGATAGAATCTGTTAAAATTAACTAGATTTGTGTCCCTTACATAGTAAAGGCTCACATATGATTGGAAAAAGACGTGAAAAATAAATGCAAATCTGTATATAAATCTTGTATTAAGTCTCTTTAAAAAAAAAATAACAAAAAAAATTATTTCATTGCATGTAACATTTTTATACTTTTATCCATCTACTTTTGTAGAATTTTCCTCTAACCAATTTTGACTCAAGAGACATAAATTCATTTAAATTTTAAATTTTGTCAAATTTTCATTTTAATCCAAATTAAGAGAAGACTGTGTGTTGACTTTTAAAGTAAAAAATAGATCATTTTTTGGGCTAAATTCAAAAGGGATAAAGTGTAATTACCACTTAAAAATATAATTCAGAAGATGAAGTATAACTGTATAAGATTTGGTTTTAATTAAACACAAGATGATAAAAATGTAAGGGTAAAGTATAAAAATTATCTCTATACTTTATCTTTAGTCTCACTTTGAACCCATTAGTTTCAATTGTGACAATTAAATTCCCGCACTTTTGGTCAAGTGGCAATGTAACCCTTCCATCTGATATCTGTTTATTGCAACCGTTAGGGTAAAAGTACAACCCTCATCTTTCTAAAAAAATTTTTATCTCTAATTTTTTTCATTTTTCGGCACCGTCCAACCCTTTCCGGCGACGTCACCGAATCCCATGCTCACCAGCCTATTTCCTTTAATCTTAGGTAGATGGGCTTGATTTTTCAGCAACTTAGCAGCCACTATAACTACCGAAGAATCTCTAGATCTGTCGTCCAATATTTTGAATGATGTGGATGCAACTTCCAACCATATTTTGATTGTTTCTGATCATCTCATGATGAGTCTGACACCATCTTATGTGAATATTGGTTTAATCGTCTAATTTTCTATTTTTTCGATTGCAACTCAAACAAACTCTAACTCTATTCATGCCGCTAGTAAAGAAACTAAGATTCCTCTCGGATTGGTTCATACACATTTTAAATCAAGATGAAATGCCTCCTCATTTTGCTGATTTAAATTGAATTTTTTCAATATTTCATACTAAAGTCGAAGAGATGTTCTCTATTTTTGTTCAATTGACATTGGAAAATAATCTCCAAATTATCTACGTTATTCTAGCGAATTTTAAATGAATTTGGCACCAAAAACACTCTCCAATTGGCTTCCAAAGCTTCGGCCTTGACCCCTCCTATTTTTCAACAGTTTCGGTGACTCCGGCGACCCCTACTCAAGCAACTAATCCAACTTCTAGTGCCGACGCCATTGCTGTCATGGCAACCAGTCAGCAGTCTCATAATTCCTCAGCCGCCATCCCCTTTCCCTCAAAACCTAATCCTATAGAGAAATGACATATTTACCTTCGCCTTGACAGTTTTAATTAACAGGTTACAGACGGAAAGACTATATTGCTGCTTGATTGGAAGTGTGAGAATTTCACTATCACAATTGAAATTAGTGGAACTAAAATAAGATCGAAGATAAAATATAAGGGGTGATTTTTATACTAACACAGAATATTAACCTTTCTTTTTACTAATTAAGCCCAAAATTTTTTTTTGATTTGATTACTAAAAATTTTTATTTCCTAATCAGTATTTTTCAAGCACAGAACTTTCTTAGGAGTTCCTTTGATTTTTTTCTGGACAAGGTCTGAAAAAGCATGGCGGTCAAAATAGGCCTATATATATAGGATTTCCTTTGACTTTTCGCGGACAGAGCCTCAAAAAGCCTGGCGGTCAAAATAGGCCTATATTCATATATAGAGATATTCATCACAATTTGACCTATATATGCAGGTTGTATACCACTCTTTATGGAGCATTGAAAACTTGATGCAATTGCTACCAAACTATGCGACTAATTTTAGCCCTTTTTGGGTTGGTAAGCCAATCGTAGTCACGATCATCTTCTTTTATATATACATATATAATCTTTCGGGTCATATTCCTATGTTAATTTGTTACAAGTTGTGGGAGACTTTTACTTATTTTTTACAATTATTATTATTATTATTTTTAAATCTCATCATATTAACGGTTTCAACTACTGAAAAAGTTGGGTTTTGGGGATCGAGTTTTTTTTTTTGGGGGGGGGGATCGAGTTTGATTTGGTCGTATGGGTTGAGCTGCAATATCAAACAAATGATTTTAATACAAGGGACCCATATGTTCTCCAAAAATATATCAAAACCAATGGGCATGCTTCATGACCTGGTAGATTAATCGGTTGGTCCCGGGGTCCAATGCTTTTTTGGGCCCCCCCCCGGGGGGGGGGGGGGGAACAGTGTAGTTTCTGTATAGTTTTGTTAGAAGATTAAGGGAGCTGTCGCTTCCTTCGATGTTACTCAAATATCACATCTAAATTACTGAATTACAATTTAATAATTTAAATTTATTTATATATTTTTAATTTAAAAATATTTTAATGAATTTGAATCATTAAATTTTAATTTAATGGTCCTCAAAACCTAATATCGAGGGACTGTGTCTTCTTTTTTGGTTTTGGAAGTACTAACGCTGTTGTTAATAGTTATAAGTTATTTGGATTTGTAGCAAATGGAGGAGAGGGAGGCAGCGGTATGAAAATTAGATTTTAACTCTTATATATATATATATATATAGTTATTTAGTGTGTGTTTTGGAGTGTAAAAAATTTATATAAATTTATATACATTACAAATTCGTAATTGGTGTATTATATAAAAAATTAAAATTTTATAGAGATTTATTGTATTTTAATCAAAACGCATAAAATTGCAAATATTTATATTATAATCAAAATTAAATTATGCTTGGCCCATTTTGAGAGTAAGAAGTGTTGGGATTTGTATAAATATAAAATGAAATGAAACTATGCTTTTTTTCTTGTCTTTGACCCCGTCAGTTTAATTTCACGAAAAGTCAATTTTACTGATTAAAAAGATTATTTAAAGCTTCGCTTGGAAACAAAACTAAAAAGTTAGGTGACATTTGATTTATTTTTTTATTTTCTATTTTCTATTTTTATTTTATGTGTTAAAAATGTCAAAACAAGAAAATAAAAAATACTCAATTTTTCTTGTTTTGAGATTTTTTTTGTTTTTTGTTAAAAATTCTGAAAACGACTTTTTATCATTTTTCATTTCATGTATAAACTCATTTTTAATTTTTGAAAACAAAATTTGAAAACACAAAACCAAATGAATTTTGAGCTGTTTTCTTTATTTTCAAAAGGTAAAAAATGAAAAATAAGCTCAAAACAGAAAATAGAAAAATAAACCAACTGATCCCTTAATGTTTTCGTTTTTGTGCAAATTAAAAAATATATCTTATTATTTTTATAAATATATTCTCATAGGTATTATTGGTTTTTCCGCATAAAAATTATAAATTTTACTTTTTTAAGTGTATAAAATTAAAAAATTAATTTTTTTAAGTTGATTTTGGAGTCTCCACAAGAGGAAAAAATAATTAGAAAATTGCATTTAAATTATCTTATTGCTTGCACAGACAAATTAACATCAATTTAAACCTCTTATCAATTGTTATAAACTCTTATTCGTGCACGTATTTGACTACTACTAAGAATTAATCTCAAAACACTGGATAAACTGGTTCCATGTTGGGGTAGAAGAGTCCCCAATTTTGCTCCACGCCCGCTGGTTTTTCATTTTCATTGAACATGGCAAAAATATACCCGTCAAAAATTTCTTGATCAGGCCGTTTCGGAGTCCCACCAGTTTTGATAATCCGTTGAATGAAGTTCTTGTTATAAGTCTGCGCGAGCTCTGGGGTGGTGAAATCACCATTTCCAGCTGAAGGCCAACCGGATTCGGACACGGCCAAACCTACATTGGACACACCCACTTTCTCCATTGCCGAGTAGAAAGCATCTAAAATGGCGTCAAACAAGTTCTGATAACTCAAGTTACCATCTTGAACTACTGTCCCAGGAGCAGTGAATTGGGCGTAATCCAATTTCACATTTTGCGGGTCTGAAGCATAGGCAAAATAGGGATACACATTGACCATTAGAGGTGATCCCGATGTTGACAAAACTTCCAAGACCTCAACGATTGGACCCTGTGCCTCGGTTGAGAATGCACCACTTGAAGGCGGATAAGAAACCCCTAGGACGGATGCGGACACCACAGTTGTCACCTGAATTCCGGCCAGATTCTTAGCCTTGAGGGTGTTTTGAATATTTTCCATTGCGGGGGCAACAAAGCTGGCAACGTTACTTGGGATGACTTCATTGCCCACAGTAATGTACGAAAATTCAACATTGTCTAGGTAAGGCTCGACGTTGGTTGCAAACCATGAATCTGCTGATGATTGGGTCGATGCTATGGCTTGTATATCCTCGTTACGAACACCTAATGAGACAGTGATTTGGCTGCCTCTCAACGCTTCAAGCGCGGGCGGATTAGGCTCGAAGAGCCTCACTGAGGTGATGCCATATTTTTTGCAAAGGGCAACCACATCTGAGCAAGGTGGTAGGTTATTCGCCACCATCCCGTAGTTGACACCTACAACGCCTGACTCTGTGATTCGGATTTGGCTATGCAAAATGATTGAGAGAACAAGCAAGAGCCCAATTGAAGAGGTCACTACATCCATCGAACACCTGTTTATGTTTGCCACAAAGAATTAATGTATCAACTGGCATATGGGATGTGTAATTAATTAACTATGCGCTTTTTCATTTTTAATTATCATCCTAATTTCAAACAAATTTGCAGGAGCATGTATATATGCACATGTATTGGCCCCTTATTTATAAAACAATTTTACTCTGACCAATTTTTCTTTATTTTTAGGCTTCATTCTATACATACATACATGCATAAATATATATATATATATTTAATACTTCTGATTAAGTCCTCGGCCCAACCAAGAGATACTGATCCAAATTATGCAATAGTCTTAGCAAATTATCCAAGTTATGCAATATCCAACAAGAATATTAAATAACCGAATCGAAGTAACGGTTTTCGATTCTGTTAATTTGATTTTTGTTTCATTTTTAATTGTTCTTGGATCCAAAGTACATTTTGCTTCAACTCCGGTTCTTGTGTTTGCAGAATCGGAAGAATCAAAAACCCAAATCGATATATATATATATATATAAATATAATTTTGGTTAATATAATATAATAAATTTCTAAGACAAAAATATTAGAAATTAGATATTTATATATATATAAATATATATGATTTCAGTTAATTCGATTCTAATTGGTCCGATCCAAACTAATTCAGATGGAACCGAATAATCGGACTGAAAACGAATTGATCAAATCTCCCAAAAAAAAAAAAAAAAAAAAACTGATTTAGAATAGTTTTTGAAAAAGAGGAAGTTAGAGCTAAGGAAATATTGGGCATGGTAATCAATATTATCATGCATAAAGAGTAATCCTTGAAAAAATATAGGCACCTCAATTTTACTATGGCAGTCTTCATATCGTATATGTTTGATCAATAGAGAGTGTCTGACTCCTCCAAGTTGAACCTGTAAATCAATACACAAATAGTGTTTTAGAGAAGTTGTTCTCATTAGCCAAGATTCATAAAAATTAAAGCAACTCTATTTTTTCTTTATTGTATGAAAATATAGCAAAAATGAACAATAAAACTCACTGAATAGAATCAATAAGGACTGCAAAAGAGAAGAGAAGAGAAAGGTTGGATACTCTTACGAGCATGTATAAGTTGGAGAATGCATTTATAATTTCAGGATTTAGTTTTTTTTTTTTTTAAATGGACATAATCGTGACAAAAATAATATTAATTAGAATATCTTCTAATATATTGCAAGAGATTACACAACAAAACATTATGGTGTTTATAAATGCGAGATTTTAAACAAAATTTAAACGTGGGAGATTTATCCTCGTATGGCTCAAAGTGGAAGCTTCCTTCAATAATTGTGCACCTACTTAATTTGGACAAAATGAATCATGAGCAAAGGAAATTAATAATATTTTTGAGGAAGTGAAGAACCATAATCTCCCCTCCTCCCAAAACCTTCAACTTAATTATAGATGGTTTACGGAGTTTTGGGCCTGAAGAATGATTAATTATGTCTATTGATTACATTAAATATGAATATGCAATGCCATGGCATCCTCTTGTTATTTGTTCTTGTAAATGTGGTCTTATTTAATTTGGATAATCTCACCAATAATTTCCCTCATGCATGTTGCATAGCTCAATTACAAGATTTTTCTTTTTTTTTTTTTTTTTTTTTTTTACCATAGCATACTCTTGTGATTTATTATTGTAAATGTGGTTCCATTTAATTTACATAATTTCAACAATAATTTTTCTCATGCATATTACAGAGCTCAATTACAATTTTTTTTTTCTTTTTATCCCTTTCTTTTTTGGCAAGGTACTTGGTCAAATGAAAAATTGTACTTTCACCCATATTAATATTTGGGCATTCGACTTATCACGATTCCCTTTTCTTTTTACATCTGAAGTGAGAATTAATTTGACAAGAAAAAAATACCCAAAAAAAGGGAAAATAAATTCAATATTAATTTAATAAGCTAAAATTTGTATGATTTCATTAAAATAATTAATTTAGGAATCGTTTTAAAATATACCACATGGTCTCCAATGCGGATTACTTAAACTATATTGATTATATTTAAAATTTCAAACAACAAAGATACATTAATTAACTAATTTTACCATTTCTTTGAATTTATATCTTTATTTATATGACGTAACATTTTAAATTTTCCGTGATGAAATATATAATTACACGCACAGAAATATTTTTATTGAAGATATAAAATATATTCATGTCTATTTAATTTCATAATTACATGTTTATGAAGTTTAAAATACTACTGGCCGGCATTTAACTTCCTTAATTAACGGCACAAGTAAGCTCTCCGAGGAAGCAGGAGGGCACCACCCAACATACAAAATGGCCAATTGTGCCATAAGGCCTGGGATATTACCGCTGCAAGTCAAGCAAATCAAAGCATAAGGACTTCCATGCCTTCTTAAGTTGGACCAACCAAGGATTCCAAACAAATCTTTCCAAAAATAATATAATTTTGATTTTTTTTAATATGAAAAGTACTAGACATATTTTTAATTGATATAAAAAAATAAAATACATAAATATTTTTTAAAAAAACTATAGTATATAGATTTTAAATTAATAAGAAATTAAAAAAAGTAGAAAAACTAACAGATAGTCTTTAAGTTTTATCTATTTTTAAAATGAATATATAAGATAGAGTTAATAAAGTATGTCATGGTATTTGGAGGGGGATTTTGGACACATTGTGTGCATCCAACTCAGGCACGTGGCGCACATTCGAAGAGGGATAAGTTAGTGATTAGAGGGGTGACTGTCTTTCGTGTCGCATTAATGAAGGAACACAAAGGACATGCTTACATCTATTACCAATTACGGCTCCAATCATGTCTGTTCTGACTATACAACATAACTCCGATCGTCGTCGTATTGTTGCTTATGATGCTTAGACATGGATGACACGTGACAGAAAAATTACAAATACATAAAGGATAAAAAAAGAAGGAAGTATCACTTACTTGACAAAACTCTACAAAAGTTACTCTTGAACTTTCCCTTCTTTTATACATTTTCTAACTTGATCGTCAGAGGAACGTTGGCCAAGCATCGTCCGATCGATAATTTTTGTTTCAGGGTTCAACTCACAGATTGAGAAACTGAAGGCACCAGTACTGTCAAATTTTGTCTGACCATGTCAAAGGTATCCCTGCATTTAGTCGGACACATCAGTAAAAGATTTTGTCAAATTATTTGACACTTAATATATTAACAAAAAGTAACACAATAATTAGATTAAATATTAATTTAATAATCTAAAATTTGTATTATTTTGATAAAAAAATTAATTTAGGAAGTTATTTTAAAATATACTATATGTTTCTAATGCAGAGTACTTAAATTATATTGATTTAAAATTTCGAACAAGAAAATTAAAAGTAAAGTTCTTTTTATTTCTTTTTTATTAATAAGATGCCCTTATTATTGTTTGATACTAATGGAAATGAGGTGAAAGTAAGGGAGAAACTAAAATTTTCTCTCTTCTTTGTTTAGTTTATTAGATTATTAATAAAAAATAAGTAATGATAATTTATATATATGCATAATTATTAATTTATATGTAATCTAAATTTAAAATTTTAATGTGAAACATAATAATTTAAAGTATTAATATAGAAAATATTTACAAAAAAACTTTAATAAATTAATTATAATGTAATTTTTATAAAGGTAATTTTATACTTTTGGATTGGTCAAAAGTTATTTTTTTAAATAGAAAATTTAATAGATGAGTCTGAATGAATGTAATACAAATTTTAGGAGATCCAATTGTAAATTTATGAAACTTGTTGATTCTAAGTGTACAAAACCAAAACAACAGAGGTGGAGGTGAAATAAATCTATTAACATATGGGCAAATTACACCAAACACCGATTAATATTTAGATAATTACACTTACAACCTTCAATATTTAAAAATTATGTTTGTCTTCTTTATTTTGAAAATTTGTTAACATTAACCTCTTTCATCAAAACTATAGTTAAAACTTTATCAAAAATATCAAAATGACCAAAATTTTAAATATTTTTTCTATTTTACCTCTTCGACTATCACATATTTGCAAGTTTTTTTTACATGAATCTCGAAAACAAATAAAAACAAAAAAAATTGAAAACTTTCTGTAAAGAAAACTGATGAAAATGTGAGAGGAATGGTAAAATAGGAAAAAACACCTAAAATTTTATTTATTTGAACATTTTATATTAATTTTTAATGATTAATTTAACGTAAGGGGTCAATATTAATAATATTATAATACAAGATAAATAAATATAATTTTTAAATTTTTAAGGGATATAGTGTAATTACTAAAATATTAAGAAGAGATAAGTGTAATTTACCCTTCCTATATAATATATATATATATATATATTGTTCTATCACTGCAGGTGTAGCTATCCTTTGAACAAGTACCTCAACTTTGATATGCCATTCTTCACGGTTTGAACAAGAGTGTCAGATTGGTTGAAACAAACTTGATAATCAGTACAATATATAATAGTACTTTAGAATTTATACTTGCTAAGATCGATAAAAATTAAGGCAACTTTACTACTTTTTTTGTAATAGGAAAAATATACAAATTAGCATATATTAACAACAAAATGATTGAACTGGATATATTTTACCTCCAAAACCAATGCAGAAGAGTAGCGAGGCTGGATATATTCACCTTTCCAAAAAAAAAAAAGGCCGGATATATTCGTTTGACGAAATTTGTATTGTGCTGGCTGATGCATTTATTGGTAGATGATTTAGGATTTAGGTGACGTTTGGAGCTCTAAGAGGTCGTTTGGCAAAGTTCAAGTTTTAATAAAAGAAAATTTGATAATTTTTGAGTATTTGATAAATTTTTTTATAACTATTAGTAATTTTTAATAATTTTTTTGTATTTAGTAAAAATTTTGATAACTTTTGAATTAAGAAGTTACTACAACCAAGCAGAAAAATGATAAAAATTAGTAATTCGTCAAATACTCAAAGAGCAAAAGTTAGTGATTTTTTTGTTAAAAGTTTAGCCTCCAAATGGTGCTTAAGTTTCACCAAACATATCTAAAAATTATTCGTTTTTTATCTCATTACACGAATTACGAAATTATAACTTTTATCAAATTTTTGTCACTCTAAATGCCCCTTTGGGTACCGTTTGGAAGTCCAAATTCTAATAATTTTTGGCTTAAAATTTGCTAGTTATAATTTCTATTACATTCGATGAAGTAAGTTACAATTTTTAGTAATTTTTTTTAGCTTTTGAGTGTTTAGTAAATTTTTTAGTAACTTTGGCAAGTTTTAGTCATTTCTGGCAACTTTTAATAAATTTTGATAATTTTTAATAATTTTGAGTTGAGTATATTACTATAACTAAGTGAAAAAATAGCAAAAATTAACATTTTGCCAAATATCTAAAAAATAAAATTTAAAAATTTTCTATTGAAAATTAAATTGTAAAACGGGGCCTTAGATATCTCTTTCTCGGGCGTGGGTGGGCATGAGCAAGGGGAGGAGGTTTAAAAAAAATATTTTTACATAATGTATGAAGTTATACGGGAGATGTTGGACTTGTATAAATTAGTATAACTTTATAAAAATTATAATCTTATAATCCGTGTTACAAAAATTTGAATATTGTGACAATTTATAAAATTTTGTAGGTTTTCAAACGGGGACACCTCAATGGTATTAGTCAATCTAATACGAAGATTTGCTCCATCTTATCAATACGTTTCCTATTTTAGTCAAATTGACTTCAATACTCTCCCATCACTGACTATAAAATTTCCCGTCTTCGATCCCTTATCTGTAAATGTATATAAATAGAAACAGTTCGTACTTAAAATATAATCTAACTTGTAAAGAGTTCAAATCTAAATTTGTAGAATAAATTTACGTGAAAAATTATAAAAATAACTTGTAAAAATAAAAATTATTAATTAAAAGAGACTAAAATATTCATACAGTGTCTAATAAATGTGTATTTATATTGTATTTAATAAATATATGAAATTTTATCACATTTTTTAAAATATTAATTTAAAAATTTTTATAAATAATATTCAAAAATATTAAAAAAGTAAGAAAGTGTGTTTGCATGTGAAATAACAAAAAAAAAAAAAAAAAACAACTAAAGTGAAAAGAAAAATAAATAATTCTGACTATTAAACAAATCTAATACTTAAAATTATCCTAAATTTAAAATTTTAGGTGCCATTTAGTATATCTCTTTTGGACATGTTTTCCAATTCATCATTTTGAAAATAAGAAAAATATTTAAAAATGCATTTGGTCACTTACATTTTAAAACATATTTTGGAAAAAAGAAAATAGATTTACATATGAAATGCAAAACAACTGAGCATTTTTTACCCAAAATAAGGAGAATACTAACATACGGAAAACAAAAAATGCATTTGATTCGATATTTTTTATTTTTCATATTTTGAGATTTTCAAACTAACCGATAGTCTTCAAGTTTTATCTATTTTTAAAATGAATATATAAGATAGAGTTAATAAAGTATGTCATGGTATTTGGAGGGGGATTTCGGACACATTGTGTGCATCCAACTCAGGCACGTGGCGCACATTCGAAAGGGGATAAGTTAGTGATTAGAGGGGCGACGGTCTTTCGTGTCGCATTAGTGAAGGAACACAAAGGACATGCTTACATCTATTACCAATTACGACTCCGATCATGTCTGTTCTAACTATACGACATAACTCCGGGCATTGTCGTATTGTTGCTTATGATGCTTAGACATGGATGACACGTGACAGAAAATCTATAAATACATGAAGGATAAAAAAAGAAGGAAGTATCACGTACTTGACAAAACTCTACAAAAGTTACTCTTGAACTTTCCCTTCTTTTATACATTTTCTAACTTGATCGTCAGAGGAGCGTTGGCCTAGCATCGTCCGGTCGACAATTTTTGTTTCAGGGTTCAAGCCACGGATTGAGAAACCGAAGGCACCAGTACTGTCAAACTTTTGTCTGACCATGTCAAAGGCATCCCTGCATTTGGTCGGACACATCAGTAAAAGATTTTGTCAGATTATTTGACACTCAATATATTAACAAAAAGTAACACAATAATTAGATTAAATATTAATTTAATAATCTAAAATTTGTATTATTTTGATAAAAAAATTAATTTAGGAAGTTATTTTAAAATATACTATATGTTTTCTAATGCAGAGTACTTAAATTATATTGATTTAAAATTTCGATCAAGAAAATTAAAAGTAAAGTTCTTTTTATTTCTTTTTTATCAATAAGATGCCCTTATTATTGTTTGACACTAATGGAAATGAGGTGGGAGTAAGGGAGAAACTAAATTTTTCTCTCTTCTTTGTTTAGTTTATTAGATTATTAATAAAAAATAAGTAATAATAATTTATATATGTGTATAATTATCAATTTATATATAATCTAAATTTAAAATTTTAATGTGAAACATAATAATTTAAAGTATTAATATAGAAAATATTTACAAAAAACTTTAATAAATTAATTATAATGTAATTTTTATAAAGGTAATTTTATACTTTTGGATTGGTCAAAAGTTACTTTTTTAAATAGAAAATTTAATAGATGAGTCTGAATGAACGTAATACAAATCTTACGGGATCCAATTGTAAATTTATGAAACTTGTTGATTCTAAGTGTACAAAACCAAAACAACAGAGGTGGAGGTGAAATAAATCTATTAACATATGGGTAAATTACACCAAACACCGATTAATATTTAGATAATTACACTTACAACCTTCAATATTTAAAAATTATGTTTATCTCCCTTATTTTGAAATTTTGTTAACATTAACCTCTTTCATCAAAACTATAGTTAAAACTTTACCAAAAATGTCAAAATGACCAAAATTTTAAATATTTTTTCTATTTTACCTCTTCGACTATCACATATTTGCAAGTTTTTTTTACATGAATCTCAAAAACAAATAAAAAAAAATTTGAAAACTTTCTGTAAAAAAAACTGATGAAAATGTGAGAGGAATGATAAAATAGGAAAAAACACCTAAAATTTTATTTATTTGAACATTTTATATTAATTTTTAATGATTAATTTAACGTAAGGGGGTCAATATTAATAATATTATAATACAAGAGAAATAAATATAATTTTAAAATTTTTAAGGGATATAGTGTAATTACTCAAATGTTGAGAGGAGATAGGTGTAATTTACCCTTCCTATATAATATATATATATATATATATATATATATATATTGTTCTATCACTGCAGGTGTGGCTATCCTTTGAACTAGTACCTCAACTTTGATATGCCATTCTTCACGGTTTGAACAAGAGTGTCAGATTGGTTGAAACAAACTTGATAATCAGTACAATATATAATAGTACTTTAGAATTTATACTTGCTAAGATCGATAAAAATTAAGGCAACTTTACTACTTTTATTTGTAATAGGAAAAATATACAAATTAGCATATATTAACAACAAAATGATTGAACTGGATATATTTTACCTCCAAAACCAATGCAGAAGAGTAGCGAGGCTGGATATATTCACCTTTCCAAAAAAAAAAAAAGGCCGGATATATTCGTTTGGCGAAATTTGTACTGTGTTGGCTGATGCATTTATTGGTAGATGATTTAGGATTTAGGTGACGTTTGGAGCTCTAAGTGGTCGTTTGGCAAAGTTCAAGTTTTAATAAAAGAAAATTTGATAATTTTTGAGTATTTGATAAAATTTTTTATAACTATTAGTAATTTTTAATAATTTTTTTGTATTTAGTAAAAATTTTGATAACTTTTGAATTGAGAAGTTACTACAACCAAGCAGAAAAATGATAAAAATTAGTAATTCGTCAAATACTCAAAGAGCAAAAGTTAGTGATTTTTTTGTTAAAAGTTTAGCCTCCAAATGGTGCTTAAGTTTCACCAAACATATCTAAAAATTATTTATTTTTTATCTCATTACACGAATTACGAAATTATAACTTTTATCAAATTTTTGTCACTCTAAATGCCCCTTTGGGTACCATTTGGAAGTCCAAATTCTAATAATTTTTGGCTTAAAATTTGCTAGTTATAATTTCTATTACATTCGATGAAGTAAGTTACAATTTTTAGTAATTTTTTTTAGCTTTTGAGTGTTTAGTAAATTTTTTAGTAACTTTGGCAAGTTTTAGTCATTTCTGGCAACTTTTAATAAATTTTGATAATTTTTAATAATTTTGAGTTGAGTATATTACTATAACTAAGTGAAAAAATAGCAAAAATTAACATTTTGCCAAATATCTAAAAAATAAAATTTAAAAATTTTCTATTGAAAATTAAATTGTAAAACGGGGCCTTAGATATCTCTTTCTCGAGCGTGGGTGGGCATGAGCAAGGGGAGGAGGTTTAAAAAAATATTTTTACATAATGTATGAAGTTATACGGGAGATGTTGGACTTGTATAAATTAGTATAACTTTATAAAAATTATATTCTTATAATCCGTGTTACAAAAATTTGAATATTGTGACAATTTATAAAATTTTGTAGGTTTTCAAACGGGGACACCTCAATGGTATTAGTCAATCTAATACGAAGATTTGCTCCATCTTATCAATACGTTTCCTATTTTAGTCAAATTGACTTCAATACTCTCCCATCACTGACTATAAAATTTCCTGTCTTCGATCCCTTATCTGTAAATGTATATAAATAGAAACAGTTCGTACTTAAAATATAATTTAACTTGTAAAGAGTTCAAATATAAATTTGTAGAATAAATTTATGTGAAAAATTATAAAAATAACTTGTAAAAATAAAAATTATTAATTAAAAGAGACTAAAATATTCATACAGTGTCTAATAAATGTGTATTTATATTGTATTTAATAAATATATAAAATTTTATCACATTTTTTAAAATATTAATTTAAAAATTTTTATAAATAATATTCAAAAATATTAAAAAAGTAAGAAAGTGTGTTTGCATGTGAAATAACAAAAAAAAAAAAAACAACTAAAGTGAAAAGAAAAATAAATAATTTTGACTATTAAACAAATCTAATACTTAAAATTATCCTAAATTTAAATTTTTAGGTGCCATTTAGTATATCTCTTTTGGACATGTTTTCCAATTCACGATTTTGAAAATAAGAAAAATATTTAAAAATGCATTTGGTCACTTACATTTTAAAACATATTTTGAAAAAAAGAAAATAGATTTATATATGAAATGCAAAACAACTGAGCATTTTTTACCCAAAATAAGGAGAATACTAACATACGGAAAACAAAAAACGCATTTGATTCGACATTTTCTATTTTTCATATTTTAAGATTTTCAAAATATAAAATACGTAAAATAGGAAATAGAAAATAAAAGGAAGAAATGCAAACCAAATGATACCTTACCTTCCTTGTCACATAAATTTCACACCATTACCCATGTATTTAGAAATTTAAAGATAAGAGATTTTTGATTACTTATTTAGAGAGAATTATTCAAAGATATAATTATTAGCTAGATAAGAATTTAATTGTTAATTTGAGTGCTCTTAACATGATCCTATATGTCTATAATTTCCTTGCTCAAAAATTGAAATCACCACAAAAATAATTATTTAAATTTAAAATATACTGTAATAGTAATACTACTAGTTTAAGAGACAGAGATTCCACCAATGTAATAGTTTTTAAAAATTTTTTATGTATTCTTACATGAACTAGATGTTCATTTTTATATTTTAATATAATTTAATTTTAAATTGAGCCTAATAGTTAAAAATTTTTAGATTTTCTAAAAGATAAAAATTAAAAAAAAAAACTGTGAATGAAATAAAAAAAAAAGTATAAAAATTATTGGTGCAATTCATTTCAAACGTACTTCAATTATCCAAGGTATGTTCATATCACATTAATTAATTATAAAGTCTATACATATATTTTTTAAAAATAAAACATAAAAATTATAGATGTTATTGATACAATTCATTTCAAAGGTACTTTACATTACCCATGTTTGCTTTCAAAACTTTCAGGCTTTATTCAGAATGGAAGAAGAGAGAAAATCCATATTGTTTTCATTTTTGTTTTCTATTTTTTATTTTTTTTATTGAACAGTAATTCTCTCTCTCTCTCTATAAGTAACATTTATAGTAATAACATAAATATATACAATTATCAGAGGCATACCCCATCTTTTTTTCCAACGAAGAGGCCCGATGGAAGAAAGGAAAGTTTTTTTTCTTCATATTTCCTTCTTACTTTCTTCATTTTCTTTCTAATTCTTTCCACTATATACATGTTATTCTATTTTTTAGTTACATTTTCTTTCATTAAATCAAACAAGAGAAGATCATATTTTTCTCATTTTTTTTTTCTAATCACCCTTTCCAAAAATAACTTTGACTAGCAACAAATCACGCCTGCGATACTCTAAATAAGATTAATATTAAGTTTCTTATATAGTTAAAATTTTGAATAAAAATTTTAAATAAAAAAATATGATAATCCATGGATTTAATTTTGTTTCCAAAATTTTAAACCATAGCAATTACTACATATGTTTTAATCTCTTTCTAATTAATTTTTGATAAACACCATAAAAGAAAATGTAAATTATAATACTTTAATTTGAAAGGTTCAGTTTCTTAAAAATTATAATTAAGTGGAATTTAAACTGACAGTTTTGATTTGCATATGATATCCATTATTGAAATATGATAAAATTTAAAATGTCCAAACTTTGTGAGATAAATAGTAGTAAGGTCCATTAAAATAAGAAGTGATTTGAAAGTTAAAAATATAAAAATGATCTCAATAAATTTTAACCGTTAGATCTTAATTCATGAGAAAGACATTTTTAAAAATCGCTCTGTTTTATTATTAAATTTTAATGCGTCACTAGTTTGTAACATCTTAATCTATATATTTATATATATATTCCATTTTTTTTTAATTTATGCCGTAAATGTGTAAATTTGTTTATGCCCCTCTGTTTATACGTGATTAATTATATTTAAATTGTATAGTCCGACCAACTATTTTTTCCTATCATTCAGGGAATAATTTAAAATATATTTTAGCCTTCAACAGTTTTTGGGGCCTTACGCAGAACTTTTGGGGAATCTTAGTTTATATATCTCTTTATTTTATTTTTAATTCAAAATTTTGAATTACAAAATTATTTATTAAAATTTTATAATTAAGATATCTTAACAGTTTACCCTCAATAGATAACATGGTTATGGTGATGGCTTTTACATTTTGCTTTTGTTAGCGTCTGCCACATAGAATTTTAAATAAAATTAAAAAATAATAATTATCACATTAAATATGAGATCATTATAACATATATAGAGAAGGTTAAGGTAAAAAGTTTAGAAATTTTTTTCATGTCTATCGATAAAATTTTAAATAAAAAATAATAATTAATACATTAAATATGAGATAATTATGACAGATAAATTTAAAATAAAAGGTTCAAAAGGCTATTAAGTGGTAATTGAAGAAAAAGTACAAAATTTCATAATTTTATTAAATTTGAAATGATTGAAAATATAATTTAATATATTTATTATCAATAAATTTTAAAAATTTGAAGCTTATCTTTTCGTGGGACACTAAGCGATTGCTTCAATGGTCAGAGGCAAAAGGAGACGAGGTTGATTGCATAATTTTAAAAATCTGCTTGCTATTGTGACATAACGTTTTTGAATTGTCCAGTTCCCGTTACGCACATGGGCGGATGTACGTATAGGTAAGGGGTCAATTGACTTCACTAGAAATAAAATTTTTGTAAAAAATAATATAATTTTTGAGATATTTTTATACTTTTGTCCCTATAAAATATATCTTTCAAAACAAATTACTTCTATACTTTAAACAATTCACAAGTTTTGACTCCATTGGAAGTAAAAATTCTTTAAAAAATAGTATAATTTTTTAGATATTTTTATATTTTTACCCTTATAAAATAAAATTTTCAAAACAAATTACCCCTATATCTAAAGCAATTTATAAGTTTTGCCCCCATCAGAAGCAAATTTTTTTTAGAAAATAATATAATTTTTGAGTTATTTTTGTCCTTTTGCCTCCATAAAATATACCTCTCAAAATAGATTACTCATAAGTCAAGTACACTGTCCTTATTTATCGGATTGACCCAATTGTAACAAAATTCTGGATTCACCGCTGGTTACGCACTTAATTTTTTTTAAACCTGTTATTTTCTGTTAATGTTATGCAAGCCGGTATTGTTTTTTAAAACCATGGTTGGTTGGAAAGGGGGGCCAGCGCATTGCCATTCCTACACGTACTTCAAAGGTGTTTTTCCTATATCATCACGGCACAAGTTTCCTGCTAAAAACTTTTGGTATCGTAGCATTTTTTTTTAAGTATAAAATGAAGAGTGTAATGTTATATACAATTAGAAAAGATTACCACACTCTAATAAGTGTGATTTAAGTGTGTGTTTGTCTTAATGTCATCAAGCAAAATGTCCATTAAGATTTATACGTTATTAGCAAGACTGCCAGCGTCCCAGTACTATTCTGATTAAGTGTTGTGTACATACATAACCATTTCAGTTTACAAGATTTTTTCTTAACTTCACATGCTACCCTTCCCGTTTTATAATGTTCCCATTTTGCCACCTCACCCGCGTAGCTTTCAAACCAATTACACCCACACACACACACAGAGGCCGGAAGAGCACAAAATGGTCTGCAACTGAGGTGTTTGTTTTTGTGTCCCAAACAAACTTTGATCCATCCGTATTGTTCAAAGTGTCATTTCTGAAGTTACGGTTAGTGCATTCCATTCGAGTGTAGACAACCATTTAGGTTGCTGCTTGTAAACTAATTGAGGAATAAATCACAAATCTGCTTGGCGAAAGATAATTTTTTCATGACCCAAAAAGAAAGGAGATAATTTTCTCTCCTTATTGATTTGTGAAATGCGCATATATTTCCTCAAAAACAGTTTCAATTCTAGAAGAATCTTATGGTTGAGGGAAACAGAATTACCAGGGAAAACTTTTTACCGTGTTCGTTGAAATCCGAACACCTTGGAAGGCGGGGAATTTCTGAGGTCCACATATTTTGTTCATGGAATACAGTATAAGGTGAGAAAGACTTGCAGAGAACCTTTTTGGCTGTCGAAATGTCTTCTTTTGCCCTCTTATTTATCTCCATCCAATGGTCCACATTGTGACATTTTTTAAATATCTAAAAACCTCTCCCCCATTCTTTTTTTTTTTTTTTTTTTGGGTGCGGAAAATTCGAATAATTTTCAACTCCTTTCACTAAATGACTTTTCATCATCCCTTAAAACTGGTGTGATGAGTTGTTTTAATTCCCTCATGTGTTCATCATTATAGCTTCTAATCATTCTGTCATAATCTCAAAGAAATTGTCCGACAATTATAATGCAAAGGCACTGTTTGGAGAAGTTAAATGCCATCTAAAACTGCATTTGTCATGCGGTTTAAAACCGTAGGTTATTGCATGAAATCTTTCTTGAACTGATATCTTTAGAACCTTGGGCAGAATATGCTGGTCTGATCTGATCCCACTGCATTTTCAAACAAAAAGAGCCTTCTTGTTGTTGTCTGAGAAAAAATCATTCAGTCACATGCATCCCAGCCCAAAATCTGTCTGTTTCTTAGGAATTCATCTGCCCCACCCTCCTCCATATCGTAGTCCTGCCGAGCTAGCCACATCTTCAATATAACCAATCGCATTGGCTCCTAAAAATATCTAGGCTCTTCGTATCGCTATTATGCCAGACGAATTTACCAGAAAAGAACTGCTAAAATGACGTGTCAACGACAATTTTGGATCCATTTGATAACATTGTCGTTTTTTTATTGTTATTTTTCTATTACCGTTTTCTGTTTTTTATTTTCTGTTGTCGTTTATTTTTTTTTGAAATGAAAATTGAAATGCGTTTGAAAATGTAAGTTTATTTATAATTATTAATTTTTTATTTTAAAAAATATTTAATTTTATTAGTTTTAAAAAATTAATGGAACTTCATAAAATATATTTTATATTAAATTAATTAAATTAATATAATTAATTAAATTAATACAGTAAATTATTTATTAAAATCATTTAATACAATAAATATAAAATATATTAAACTATATTAAATTATATTATTTATTAAAAATAATTTAATGCAATATATTTCATATTAAATAAATAATTAAATTAGATTAATTATTAAATTAAATTATTTATTTTTAAATTAATTAAATTCATTTCATTATTTATTAAAATAATTTAATAAAATATATTTTATATAAATTAAATTAATTAAATCATAAATAATTTAATTTAATTATGATATTTATTTAAAATAATTTAATAATTATTATTATATTAAATTAAATTAAATTAAAAATTAATGTAATTTAATTATTTATTATTAATTATTTTATATAAATTAATTTAATTATTAAATTAAATAAATTAAATATTAAATTAAATAAATTAATTATGATATTTATTTCAGATAATTTAGCAATAATTAATTATTAAATTAAATTAATTTAGTTTTATTATTTATTAAAAATAATTTATATTAATTTATATAATTAATTTAATTTATTAAATTTAATTATATTATTTATTAAAATAACTTATTTTAATAAAATATTTGAATAAAATAATTTATTTTTATGTAATATAACAAAAATAGATAAAGTTTTAAAATTGACAAAATATTAGTATCAAAAAAGAAAACCAGAGTGAAAGTATCTTTTTTCTGTTTACGCTTTTCTGTTTATATTTTTTTTTTAAATAAAAAAACGTAAACAAGTTTATCAAATATGTTTTTGTTGTAAATTTATAAAATTTTGAAAACATAAATAGAAAATGAAAACGTTAACAAACGCGGCCTTAGTAACCAGAGTGCATTTTAATATATGTTTTCTTGCAACTTTTTTTTTTTTTTTTTTTGGGGTAAAATCTTTTGACAGAATAGCATAGTGTCTTCCCCATGCTATTGGTTTCTATATAAGCGGTGTTTCACCCTATTGGACAGACCACCCCTCAGAAGAATATTAGAGCACCCTCCACCACTTAGTGGAAGGCAGAAGAAAAAAAAATGTTTCTTCCAATTCTCTTCCTCTCTTCAATTCTCTTCACTTCATCTTACTCTGCAGTGCTAGACTTCTGCGTGGCAGACTTAAAATTGCCCGATGGACCTGCAGGCTACTCCTGCAAGAACCCTGCTAAGGTGACAGCAAACGATTTTGTCTTTTCCGGTTTAGGCAAGCCCGGGAACACCTCCAACATCATCAAAGCCGCGGTTACTCCAGCATTTGCCAACAATTTCCCGGGTGTGAATGGGCTTGGGATATCCACGATCAGGTTAGACCTAGCCGCGGGTGGAGTTATTCCGCTCCACACTCACCCTGGTGCGTCAGAAATCCTGCTTGTAGTTGAAGGAACAATCTGTGCTGGATTTATATCCTCTTCTGCCAACACTGTTTACTTAAAGACTCTTTACAAGGGGGACATTATGGTCTTCCCACAGGGTCTGCTTCACTTCCAGCTGAACTCTGGAAAGGCCGATGCTCTTGCTTTTGCTAGCTTCAGTAGCCCGAGCCCCGGTCTCCAAATCCTTGATTTTGCTTTGTTTAAGAACGATTTTCCCACCGAATTGGTGAAGGCCACGACTTTCCTCGACGAAGCTCAGGTGAAGAAGCTCAAGGGTGTTCTTGGTGGCACTGGTTGAGAAGGCATTTTACATATAGCTTGAACAGTTTTTATGTTGTGTTGTTTAATTTGTTCCCGGTTCCTCGTGAATTTGATGTGTCTTAATTGTGTGGGCTTTGTCAATGTGTTTGATTAAAGTTCCTGTGTATGATTCTTGTAGTTTTTCCAGGTTAGTTTCTTTTTCCGTACTACCTTAAAAGAGTCGAGTCAAGTGTTTATTGTTCGGATGGTCTTTCCATGACTTTCTTCCGAAGGCAGATGCCCCTCCCCCTCTTCCTATCTTAATAAAATCCACAACTTTGGATTAATAACTTCTTACCTAGTACAAGCACATGTATTGGATGCATATCCCACATCTACATATGGCTGTTTTACTTTAAAAAAATAGTAATAATAAAAATTATGATAGATATAAAACATTATAGGCCCAGTGTGTGTTTAGAGTATTAAGTTTCTCTAAAATTCTTTAATTTTAAGTGAAATAAAAATTATGGTAGATATAAAACATTAGAGATTCAGGCTGTGTTTGTTTGAGGGATTAGAAAATGGGGGATAAGTAATACCGTGAGGTCCACAAATGGGATTGGATAAAAGATGGGATTAATTTTTAATGTAGGATTATTTTTTTTGTGTTTGGTTGGTGAGATATAAAGTGGGATAAAAAGTATGATTTGATATGTGATGTGATAAGAAATAATTTTTGACCTTTAGATCTTGGTGGGAAACAAATCCGGAGGTGGGGTATTAATAATACCATACCCCCAGTGGTATTACTCATCCGGCAAGTTCATGGGATTAGTGGGGCCCATGGATTTCTCATCCTCCCTTCCAAAAATCAAACAAACACTTCATAATGTGGGACCCACGGATTTGTTATCCAATCCGACCATTTTATCCGGCTAACAAACATTGCCTCAGTGTCTGTTTGGAGTACTAAATTTCTCAAAAAATCTTTGATTTTTTTAATTTTCTTCAGCTTCCTCAACACCAAAAATATCAACTTTCTTCAATTTTTTTCAACTTTCTTTAACTTTTATTAAATTTTTTCAAAATTTTCACACTTTTCAATAAAAATACACCAAATACCTTATAATTCAAAATTTGACAAATTTTTATTTTTTAATTTTTGGCCGAAATTGAGAAACAAAACATGAAATTTGAGAGATAGCTTTTAATTTATATATGCTTATAATTTATAGTTTATACTAGTCGACTTTTTTTTTTCAAGGCCATCGGTAACTTAAATGAAGCTGACTTATTTATTTATTTTTTATTAAAATTTAAATTTTTTTTTTTGGCTTTGGGTTTAATCTAATTTAAATAAGAATGAAAGCGTACTTTTATATGTTAGAATTTTTTATTTGTATACGTTAGAATTCTTTACAACTATAAAAGGAACACCTAGAATTGCCTCCATTAAAATTTTGTAACTTTTTTCTTCATCATAGTGCAACACCTCAACACTCCATAAATGTACGATTAAACAATTAGATTAAATCAGAATCACGTCTATTTATGTGTCTCGTTATCTTATTGTTTATAATTATTTTATGTTCTTATTTGTTTTTTATTGTGTGCATATGCTTGCGGGTTTAAGCGTAAGAATTCCCAACATTTGGAAGATTTTAGGCTTGTTACTTATTTATCAAAAAAAAAAAATTGACAATGCTTCCGATTCGAAGAATCAATGTACGGAGTATTTTATTTTTATAGCCTTTATGTCAGTTTTCTTATTTTGAATTATTTTATATGTATATATTTTATGAATGTGAATAATATGACTAAAATTTATCAATAAATAAAAATTTAAATTTTAATAAAAAAATACAACACAAAAAAATCTTTAAAAATTTTTTTTTGCTCCTTCAGTGTTCCCATATAGGGAAGTGTAACTAATATTGGTGGTAAACTAAATAATTTTTACCTAAACTTGATAGTTTTGGGCCCCTAACTTTCATATGTCCCGCAACTAGACAAATAGACTCTATGATGTTTGGATTTTGTACACTAACGCTCCATATTATTAGATTATCCCTTAACAAGTAATATTTGACTAAGTTAACAATGTAAAATAATTAGAATATCATTGAAATTAATATACCCAAACAAATTATACTATACATATAAATGGAGACTTGCAGATAAATTTAAGATCAATTCATTCAATATTTTCTTTTTTTAAAGGGCAAATTTTCACATTTAAATTATGTATTTTCATTTTATAATTTCAAATTAAATTATATGATTTTTTTAATTTGTATAACAATTAAGAAAAAATATTTAAATTTCAGGAAAGTCGATCCATAACCTAAAATTTTTGACCCAAAAATATATATATTAGTAATGTTTTCTTGAATTGACTATCGCATAAAAATTAAATTAAACTAAATTTTTTTATGTATTAGTGCTTTTTTTTATAAACTAAGATCTACCGGGTTTTAAAATTTTAAGGGGACCGATCATAGAACAAAATTTTGGGGTTAAAAATTGTTTATAGTCTGTTCAAGAAAATACTGTTAATACATTTTTTTTGGGAGTCGAAAAAATTTTAAATTATAGATTAACCTCACTAAAATTTAAATATTTTTAATATATATATATATATATTAAAAAGATATAAAACAAAAAATAATCTGTACATAATTACCAAAAAAATTAATCTGTACATTTCTATTTTATATATTCATTCATAATATAATTTATTTAGATTTGTTTAAAAGGTATTTTAAGAATTTCATGCGGTCAACTTACTCCATGGTTCATTATGAAAAAATAATAATTAATTGAAGGGGTGTTAGTGCTCAAATGGGTTGAGAACAGGCCACAGAGTTTCCCAACTCAATCTATCTAAAAGCGGGTTTCAGCTCATCTTGATCCGATCACTCGGGCCCATAACTTAAATCGGGATCGTCCTGATCCGATCAATCGGGCCCACAACATAAATCCGGCCACACGCTCCCATTTACCCGTTTGAAGCGTTAAAATTTTTCAAAAAATTCAAAAAAATTGTAATTATTTTTAATTAAATTTCATTACATATTATTTTTACGTCACCTTGATATCAACTTTTAATTTTTGTTAAACTTTTTTGAAACTTCAAACGTGTCCTTAATATTAAGTTCATCCAACGGCTCGATATAATATAGAATATAATTTTTTTTAAGCAGCAATATCATTTCCCCAAAGAAACTGGAAATTCGGATTGAATTCATGTTTTCCATGTCTTGTTGATTTGGATGTATTGTTTTGGAACTGTGCCTTTGTCATTCTCTTTGCTTCTTTTGCAAAATTTAAGTAGAAATTTTGAAGAATGTGATGCTTAAAATTGGTGGGGATGGAATTGTTGACTTAGGTTGTGTTTGTTGTTGGGTTAAAATAATCAAAGAGATAAATATTAAAGGAGTAACTTTTAGTGAATAATTTTTAAGAGGAAATAGTTTTAATTGTTAATCAATCATGTTTGGTTTGCTTAGTAATGAAGGTCTTAAAAATTAAGCATGTTTGGTTTGAAAAATATGTCAAGAAATATTTTTTAATTTTTTTCAAAGTTCAAAATGCAAATTTTAGATTAAAATTCAAGAAATAAAATGGTCATTTTTTGCTTGAACTGTAATTAGGCTGAAAATGATAGGCAACATATCAAGAAATATTTCTTTATCTTTTTGAAAAATCTAAAATACGAATTTGGGTTGAAAATATATATAGAGATAAAATAATTATTTTTTTACCCAATTTTATGTCTAGACAACATGTGTTTAATTGATAAGAAATGTTTGAATGAATCTGTATTTTAAAAAGTTTATAATGTGAATTTACGTAAAAAAAAATAGACCTATGGATAAAACAATCAATTTTTACAAAATTAATTGCATAGCCAATAAAAATCATGTTGAAGAAGATCAAAAAATGAATTTGGACAAAAAATAGTATAGGGGTAAAATTATATTTAAGAAGATTTAAAAATGAATTTGGATTAGGCATATGAGTAAAATAATCATTTTATTGTCTCAGTTTAAATTAGGTCAAAATTTGCCTAAATAATGAGAAACATGTCATTGGATATTTATAAGATTTTTTAGAGATTTAGAATTTAAATATGAACCGAAAATAGATCTAATAGTAGAATCATATATATATATATATATATATATATATATAATCTTAAGCTCACTTCACGCTAGAAATTTTTTAAGTGAACAGAAACACATCAAGAAATATTTTTTTTCTATTCTAGGATGTCTAGAATGAGAATATGTGAAAAATACAAACTCAAGAATAAACAATGCTTTGAATTTAGATTAGGTTAAAACTTACTTAATTAATAAGTAACATGAAAATAAATATTTATGAGGTCTTTTATTTTTAGGAAGCTCATCAAAAACTAAAAAATAAAATTACAAGAATAACACTCCTTTTAATACCTTGCCACACACATTCTTAAAAGATAAAAATTCATCCATTAGTAACTTAAAATTTGGATGTGTTTAGAATAAAATTTTGGAGTAGAAAAGCGTAGGATAAAGATTAGAAAAATAGAAAATAAAAATATTAAATTTATTTTATATTTTTCGTATGGTTTGGGAAATTAGATGAAAATAAATAAGATATTGTCCGAAAAATAATTTTGTATTGAATAATCACAAAAAAGAGAATATATTAATAATTCTATTTACTTCTATTTTTTCCCCCAAAAATTTTTATTTCAAACGCAACCTTAATCAGAAAATATGCCTGTAAGAGCTTTAGCTATATATATATATATATATATTTTAAATTTGAGATGAGAAAAAATAGCATTGTAGACATTTTTCAAAGTATAAAGCCAACATGACTCAAAACATAGAATGCTGTCAATCTTTTTTTTTTCTTTTTTTTTTATAATTCTATTTCTTTTATGAATTTCTCTGTCATTTTGTAATTTGACATTACCAGTCATGCCATTTGCCCATGATTGAGAATGATTTGGAGAAGATTAGACTTTTTGTTCCAAGACAAAAATATGGATAAACATGGACTTTTATTCTTTAACAATTAAGTATAAAAAATAAGAAAATCCACTAAAAAAGGAAAATCAATTTAAGAATTTAAGGTAGTATTTGGTTTATTTTTCTAATTTTTATTTTTTGTTTTTGTTTTATAAAATATCTTAAAGTAAGAAAATAGAAAATATTCTATTTTTTCTTATTTTGAGATTTTCTTTATTTTTGGTTAAAAACTCTCGAAATGATTTTTTTATCATTTTTTATTTTATGTGTAAATTTATTTTCTATTTTCTAAAACAAAATTTAAAAATACCAATAACTAAATAACTTTTGAACTGTTTTCCTTATCTTCAAAAGTACAAAATAAAAAATGAGCTTAAAATATAAAATAAAAAACAAAAACACGAAACAAAAGAAGAAAAATAAATCTAATGACACCTAAATCTCTTGATATTGATGACAAATAATTCTTGGATATGTTTGGCGCTTTACAAAATTTTCAAAATTTTCATAAATTTGTATAAAATTTAGATTTTAGATTTATTATATGAATTACAAAATTATAATTTTTAAAAATTTATATTAATTTTTACTTTTTTTTTTGAAATATAACTTTTACCATTCTAACAAATCAACCATAATCTCTCTCCTCTATCCTCTCTCAATGTTTGAAGTTACACCAAACACTAAAAAGTCCATGGAGATGTTTGGATGGTAGAAAAATATAATAAAAGTATAAAAAAATTGATATAAAAATAATATATATGAGGAAATTTAATCCAAAGAAAATAAAAAACATTAATAAAAATTGGTAACTTTTATAAACCAAACATCCGCTATTTTTCAAAGCATATTTGCCACCCTAGCTACAGCTATTTTCCGTGCATACAGCTAATTTTTCTGAAAATCTCAGGGCTTTGCGTATCCTGACAACATATCATCATCATGGGCAGATTACTTTTCCATTTTTATTTTTTTATTTTGATTTTTAAGAAATCGCACAGCCTCTTGCCGGATCCTTTTAATCTTTTAGGAGTGTTTGGTCGGTAAAAAATAAATAAAAAATATAATAATAAAAAAATGATATAAAAATAAGATGTAGAAAATTTTAATTAGAAAAAATATATAAAATAATTAAAATTAATAAATTTTAATGATACCAAATAAGATTGAAAAAAGAATCGTCCTACTATTTAGATATAAAATAATCTTCTGTCGTCTTTGACCCCGCCGGGGCTGCCCCACAGACAAAACTACGGGCATGTTTGGTGTGCAAACATTTGCTGAAAATTTCTAAAAATTTCTATAAATCTCTGTTAACTTTATATCACATCAACTTTTTCTCTCACTGCACGCATTACGAACTCTTCCCAAACCACAATTTATCTCAATTTATCTCATTTTTTCTTACTCCAAATAACCCCTACATTTGTTTCTTTGGATAGGGTCTCAAGAATCGGAAACATTTTTTTTTCATGCGTAAATTTTGTATTATTTTGTTTCATATTATGTTAATTAAGTTATAAAAAAAACTATGATTAATTAAATTTGCCTGAAGAGTATTTAAGACTTTTCATAATTGTATTTCACTTGAGCCATTTGTAATGATAGATCTAGAATTTTGTTATAGTAGGATCAAACCGATAAATAAAGGCAATGTACTTGACTTATGGACGATTTGTTTGAAGAGATATATTTTATTGGGACAAAAAGGATAAAAATACCTCAAAAGTTGTAATATTTTCTAAATAAATTTTACTTCTAATGGGGGCAAAACTTGTAAATTGCTTGAGGTATAAGGACAATTTGTTTTGAAAGATATATTTTATAAGGATAAAAATACAAAAAAGTCTCAAAAATTATACTTTTTTTTAAAGAAATTTTGCTTCCAATAAAGGTAAAACTTGTAAATTGTTCAAAATATAGAGGTAATTTATTTAAAAAAATATATTTTGTAAGGGTAAAAGTATAAAAATATCTCAAAAATTATATTATTTTTTATAAAAATTTTATTTTTAATAGGGTCCATCGACCCTCTTGCCCCTACGTGCATCCGCCCGTGGCCATTTGATGAGATTTTGGTATCCTATATCTAACGCTGGTCAATGGACCCCTAAAAAATCATTCAGGTCTCAATTTAACCCCAGGGCTGCTCATGTTAATTCATTTGTTTTTTTTAATAAAATTAAACTACTTTTTTTAGATAAAACATAATTTTAAAAGTTATAAATGTAATTATCTATTGTTAAAATATTTTTTAATAACTTTTGATATAAAAATTATTTTTTGTAAAAATACAAATAAAAATAACATATAAATAAATAAAATATAAAAATATATTTTTTAATAAGTTAGGCTGAACGGGTTTAGTCCCAAGCCCGACTCTAATAATTCAATGAATTTAAAAAAAAATCAATCTAGGAAAAAAATAAAAAAAGGGTTGATTGAGCTTAAAATAATACTTTTTAAATTTCTTTAAAAGTATTTTAGCTAAAAAAAATATGAAAAAAAAAAAACCGTGTTGACGATTATTACTCGTTACTCTGTACATAAGGCTACGATCAAATTACTTGAAAATTACTTTTTAGTTAATTCCCGAACGTCTTAATTTCATCAATTTGATTGGAATGAAATTAAATGAGATAACATAAATTGGAAAAATTACGTAAAATATTTTTTTTGTAAAAAAATTTATTTTCATGAGTCCAATTTAAATGCTAAAAATATAAACTTTAAAGAACTAAAATTTTAAATCCGCTAACTTTCATGGAAAAAATTCAAAAAAAAAATGAATTTTTACTAAAAGTTTTATTTTAATAAAATAAAAAATGTGGCGATATTTGCACTATTTTAAAAACTTCTCTTGCTCCTTTCAATTTGATTATTTTATAAAATTACAAAATTAGCCTGGTAATTAATAGATGATAATTAATACAAAACACTTTAAATACTATAATTACCTTCCCTTTTCATTTATTATTATGAAAATAAAATCCTCCACTTTTCACTTTTTAGTAACTATACTTTTTATTTTATTTGTACTTATATCTCTCGTAGTATCATATATGCTTTTACTTGTACGTATTTCTTTGGTTCATTAAATCTCAAACGAAATATAATGAAGAGGATTTTGTTGAAGCGAATCTTTAGAATGTGATTAATTTTTTTTTATACAAATAATATAGAGAAAAATTTATATTATTATGAATTATCAAATTTATTAAATAGCAAAACAACCGTTAATTTTTTTTTAATTTTTCTCTTTCATGTGATTATTTTTTTAGTAGAGTAATATGAAACAAATTACATATAATATTTCTTATTTTTTATTTTAATTGGTCTGTATGCTATTATATTATTAGAATTTTTTTTCCCTATAAGCTTTTTTTATAATTTCTATTTGTAGTTTTTTTTTTTTTTTTGGCTTAGTAATTTATAGAGAATTTTTGTTAAATCTGTTGAATTGTTTTGAACGATGTCATATTATTTTTATTTAATAATGACTAGGTTGGAGATGAATGTTAGGATTTGAATTTTAATTTAATTTACTTTTAATATTTCAATTATTTTTATCAGTGTATGAATTAATTAACTATTATGATGTTTTACTTTGTATCAATTAAACAACAATAATTGTTTTTTTATTTTTTGATAAAATAAATTTAAAATATATATTTACAAAGCTAATTTAAAAAAAAAAAACTATCAAAAAAGATTTCTCGCATAACTTCATGAAATTATAATTAACATTAGATTCTTAATTTAACATGCAAATTAATAAAAAGTAGGAGATATTATAAAAAAAGTACAAAGTGAAAGATATTAGTTTTGTAATAATATATAGAAAGGAAGGGTAATTATGGTATTTAATGTGTTTTGTATTAATTAATTGTTACTACAAGGTTAGTTTAGTAATTTTGTAGGAGTAAAAAAAGGGCAATAAATGAAGGAAACTTTTGGAAGAGTGCAAATATTCTTATCCAAATAAAAATTCTATATTCTAAATACACGAACTCTTATTGTGTATAATTAATTTCTATAATAGGGACAATCTACTCCATTATGAGTGTAATAAAAATTCATACATGTAAAAATTAACTTTTCAATTCCAAATTTCAATTATTTTTTAAAATTTTGCTCTTTTAAAGATGTTTGGTTGGTCAAAATTAACTAAAATTTACAAATTTTTATTAATTTTTTTTACTTTTTTTAATCAAAATTTACCATATATCATTTTTACATAAAATTTTTATACTTTTACTGTATTTTTTGACCAAATTTTTGCCAACTAAACACCCTGCATGAGTTTGATTTTTTACTTTTTAAAGTCTTTTTTAGCATTTTAAAAATTGACTCATAAAAATAGAATATATTTACTAAAAGTTCTATTTTTTAGTTTTTCTTTTTAATTTTCTAATAAATTTGATGTATTAAAAATCAAAAAAGAAGAAGTTGACAATATTATTATTGTTACTTTCGTGATCAAATTAAAAAAATGTGAATGTATGAAGAATTTAACAGTTCAGAAAAATAACGTCACGTAACTGATATCAACTTTTAAATTTTTAAACGTGATGTTAATTTTTAAATCTTTAAAAATTTAAATTTGAAAGAGCTGATACTACTTTTAGTATGAGCTCAGGACTTTGAGATCTAATCCAACTACTTAAATGTATTTATGTTTTATGTTCTTAAAATTTTTAATACCACCGAATTAACATTGAAAGTAACGTGAGGGTCCACTTTTTGTAAAAATTTTACCATTCATCTTGCAAACAAAATTTTAACAGACCAATAAAAAAAAATAAAAAATTAACCAAATCATCGCACAAAAGATTCTGTTTTGGGTTTCCACTCAACCCAACAAGTCTGCTTTTTACAATAGATTTATCTCTCACTAAAACTACAACTCTATTTTAGAGGTAGTTTGGAATTTCAATTAAATTTAAGGGTGTTTGGAGTGATAAAAAATGAGATAAAGGTCATATTTGACACCACCGAAAATCACCAAAATTCACCAACTTTTTAACTACTTTTTATACTTTCTTCTAATTAAAATTTTTACATTTCATTTTTATGTCACATTTTTCTAATTTTATTATACTTTTTATCCTTTTTTTGTTAACCAAACACCCCCAAAGTGAGATAAATTGTGGGTTCGTAATTCGTGTAATGAGATAAAAAGTGAATAACTTTTAGAGATTTTTAAAGTTTTTCAGATATTTTTTTTATTTTTTAGCACACCAAACGATGCCTTAAAAAATTTCAAAAAATTTTAGAAGTTTAAAATTTTTTTAAACTTAAAAAAATTCTAATATTTTCAAAAAATTTATTAAAATTCATTGAAACAAGTCATTATAGTACGTTCCAATAAATTTTATTAAATTTGTGCAAAGTTTGACTGATATTTGTGCTAAAAAGTTTTATAAAATTATAAAAATTTTCAAGATTATCTATTAAAATTTCATCATGTGTCACTTTACATAATTTTTAATAACTTTATATCAAATCAAATACAAACATTCAACTATCTTTTTAAAATAGCTTTTTAGAGCATATGCAGCAGAATAGATAAATAAGTATTTTATGTATTTTTACTAGCTAGTAAGGAAGAAAACCATCTGCACTATACTCTCCAAAATCACAACTAGTTTTGCTTCTGCTACAGTAACTCTTAATTTCTGCCGAGTTACTGTTCACCAGTTAAACAATTGTTTATCATTTGTTGAAGAAGACAATGACCTTTATATTGAAGAAGACAATGGCTTTTATATTGAAGAAGACAATGGGCTCCAATTTTGAAAAATTAATTTTTTAATAGATAATTGGTAAAATGCCTAGCATTTGTGTGGGTTGAAAAAGAAAAGTTACTAGCTAAACCCAAAATGTATACTATTTACTAGATAATTTGGCTATTCATTGATACACTTGCTCTTGCACTCCTAATTTTAAAAAATTTCACTTTTAATTTTTTTATTTTTTTACACTCCAAACAGCCTTCTAATTAGAATTTTTCACGCTCACACCTTAGAATAAATAATTGGAATTTTTTTGGGTAAAACTCACTTATACTTTTTAAATTTTAAATATCTAAACTTAACTTATACCTTTTAATTTTTAAAAACTTGTCTTTATATTTTTGTATTTTAAATTAAAATAAAAATATTTAAAAAATTCATAAAAAATAACGATTTTAATTCTTATTAATTTCAAATTTTACATTTATATCCTTTCAATTTATATTATTTACAAAGATTTTATTTGATTTTTAATAAATATTTTTATTTTTTTACTTAAAAATTTTATAACGTGTATGACTCCACTTTATTTCAAAAATATAAAGAGTAAAAATATAAACTTTTAAAGGTTAAGAGGATAAATAATTTTTACCTTTTAAGTACTAAAAGAAAAAAAATTTCAAATTTATTAAAATAATTTTTTATTATAATTACGTCATTGCCATGTCATTATTATACAAATTCTGGTGGGGATCGATGCTTCTGAACAATAACCAAGTGCCACGTGTTCAAAAGACGTGTTTGGGTATGGGTACGTAGATAACAATGCCTCCCTGTAATACATACGAATAAAATAATAAAAAAATTAGCCAAAAAATAACATATGAATTCAGGAGAATCGGCCAGGTGGGCTGGCAATGGCAAACAAAGAAGACGACCTGGCTCCTCTGTGTGTGTGTGTGTGTGTGTGTGTGTGTGTGTGTGGGAGAGAGAGAGAGAGAGAGAGAGAGCCTCTCCGATAGTCCGATGCCAGTCTGTCATCTGACTCATCTCTCTCTCTCTCTCTGTCACACTATATCTATATAGAGACGGATACATCACCCTTCGTTTGTTCTTCGACGATTGGTCGGAGCCTCTCGCTTTTGTTTGTATTACCAAAGAGTCTCTTTCTCTCACTCCGCCTATATATAGAGGTATTTATATACACCCTTCTCATTTCTTTTTCGACATTCTCTATCTCGTTATTGTTCGTATTCTTGTAGAGAGGGAGGGGGGCCTTCTAGAGAAGGAACAGAAACCGTAGGCCTAGTCTTCAAATTAAACTGTTCTGAGGAATCATGAGTCTATTCGGCCTTGGAAACAGGTATCCTCTCAGCTTCCCCTTTGTAGATATTCATCTATATTTATGTATGTATTTGAGTCTCTTTCACGATGATCTGGGATTTTGATTGTGAGCTTTTGCTCCATCCTGCATTTGTGGTGACAGTGCAATTGTAGCGAATTTTAGTTGGTGTCGATAATGGGATTCATGAAAGTTCAATTGAATTCTCATTCAGAGAAGTGTCTATTAATCGAACCTAGGTGAAAAATGGGGATAAACTAATACATTCTATCGAGATTGTTTCGAGTGATTGGTTTTTGTGCAATCTTGAAATTTTTATTATTCTTTGCAATTATACCTTTTGTTGAGGTTGAGATCCTATAAAGCACGGAAATTTTTGGATGCTAACCTCGAGGTGAGGGCACTTTTAGAGCTAATATGTTACCCTAGAATGGATTTTATCGTGCCAATGCAGGATGTAGGATACCCATAAAGTTGAGCATCCATAATTTAATTTGTTTTATTTTTTTTTAAATTGAATAGGTGATCAACTCGGGTACCCCAATGGGCCAACGGTCTTTTCCAAATTACCTTATCAAGTTCTCTGTCACCTTTTGCCTGCATTCCCAAGTTCTGTTACTGCGGACATGATTTAAGGCTGGTTCATATAACTGAAATTCTTAGTGCTAAATTGCTAATGCTGGAACACTCAAGTGCTTATTGTAAATATACTTAAAAAAAGGGGGGGTATTGAATTTTGAATGTGATTATTTTCAGATGAACATGTTGGATGAGAATGAAAAGAAAAATCTTTAAAAAGGAAACTCTTATGCATAAATCAAGTCTCTCTGACTTGAAGGTTGCAGGACAGTAAATTTTAAGATTTAAGTGTTAGGTGCATTTGATCATAATTTGTGAAACTATTGAGAATATTTTTCATTTGTTTGAAATTGTGTTATGGGCTGTGGTGATTATAATGTTCTGGAAGGCTTTAATAAGTTTGAAAATGTCTTCCAACTTAGCAAACTCTCATGAAGAGATGCCCTGTTCTTGAGTGATGCTAAAATAACATTTGATCCTGTTTATTTTGATATTTTTATTCTTGAGAAGTCTACTGTTGGCGAGATGGATTCAAAATGAACTGTCAGCATTGTGAAATATTTTATGAGAGATGCGATCGTGGCATTTATCCTAAACTGTTTACAATGTTGTCCAAGTCTAGTTGGTGGCTTTGACGGTTTTGGCCCAGACTCGTTCAAATGTGTTTAATGGCTCAATGTTTTGAAAAATCTATACCTATGCATTTCTTGGTGAAGTTTGACTGCAGTACTTTAATTTTGTGCGCATCTTGGATGATTTTTTATGTAGATATGGATTTTATAGTTATCATGAAAATGGAAGTTGGCTTTTCTATTTTTTTTAAGTGCATATTTTCTTCCTAGCTTAATGCCAACATTAATTCATTCTTTCTTATTTTGTTTCAAAATAATTTGTATATCTCCTTGTATCTTCGAGAAATGCATTAGGATTTTGCTTAATTCGATCTGCATTTATAGAGTACATGAAATTTGTGGCTTAAGGAAACAACTTATCATTATAGAATCGGGAAAATCCGTCCTTTTGCTGGTGGCATATGTAGTGGTGTTGATTGTTCATTTTCCCTTTTAAATGCATGTCTATAAGTTTTTTTTTTTTGTGGGAGGGGGGGGATAATGTTTACCATTGCTATTTTCCCTGTACTAAGTATCCCATATCCTTGATAATCGCAGAAACCAGAAGACATTTCGGCCTAAGAAGAGTGCTCCATCAGGAAGCAAGGTTGGTGTTCTAATCTGAGACTGAGTTAAAAGTCTTTTTCTTTACCTTTTATCTTTTTTTTTATGATTATTGGGAATCAACTCAATGACGTATGATTCCATACTCCTTGGTCGTGCAGGGTGCACAGCTTCAAAGACACATTGATGCTACCTTAGGTAGTGGGAACTTAAGGGAAGCTGTTCGACTGCCCCCTGGAGAAGATCTTAATGAGTGGCTGGCTGTAAATAGTAAGAAATTGTAGCTTAAACATGTTAACTAGAAGATTTTCTCCACTGCTATGTCAAAAGATTCATCTGTAATGCCTCTTTGAATTTGTTCTAATTGCCTGTCTATCTGCTATTATATTGGAACCTGGACATCTAAGTTTTATTAGTTATCGTCATTCATATTGATACTCTAGATAGGCTAAATTGCTATTTTTTTTAATTCAATAAACATTGAGTTACTTTGCCAATTTGGTAATACCTAGCACAACCTGCTTTGGTTATTTATCTCTAATTGGACATATTTATTGATGGTAAATCTGGCAAATGATTGTGTGCTGTCATGTTCATTAGTCATCATTCATCAACTTCTTAACTGCACATGTGATTGGCATAAAACAGTTTAAAATTAAACTCGATAAGCATTATTAATCATAGCATTATTAATCATGTTATATAAATTGCTCTAAAGACCACAGAGGTTTAGATATTAAATGGAATAACATGATGAAAATTCCCATTTCCTCTTACATTTTTTGTAAAGCTTAGGAATCCATAACATTCTTGATACCGCCTTAGTTAATCCTTTCTTTTCTTCTTCTTCTTCTTCTTTTTTTTTTTTGGGGGGGGGGGGGGAGGGGGGGTTTCATGAGTTAACAATTCCAATTATGTTCAATATTGACCCCCTATGAGATTGAGATCAATGTTGGGAATGTGTTGTTTATCCTTTTGGAGTCTACTTAAAAAAATAGAACCGTAAACTTAAAAAAGAAAGAAAGATAGGCCCAAAATGCCTAGAATTGATTGAGTGAAGAACTCTAAACTTGAATTGCTTCTAAAATATAACCCCTTCTCTATCTATTTCATAAGTGAACCATTTGATTGAGAAATGCATTTATTTCATGTAATTGCATATGTATTTATATGGCACCATATTTTTGGTACATTTCTGTGTGTCATGTTCATACATTTTTTTATATTAATTGGAACAATCTTTAGTAATTTTTCATTGTTTTCTTTTCCTACAGCGGTTGACTTCTTCAATCAAGTGAACATTCTGTATGGAACACTTACCGAATTCTGCACAGCAGCAACCTGTCCAACAATGTCAGCAGGACCAAAGTATTATTTTCTTGATTCCTCCTAAGAATAGTGTTTCTGATCTTGTGGACAAAATGTTTGGTGTTGCTCTGCTTTATATGTATTATTAAACTATGCGGAGTAATTTTTTTTTTTTAATACGTGAAAAGAAATATTCTTAAAACACACATCATCTCCTTAACTAGCAAGCTCTCTTTCTTTCTCTCTCTCTCTAACCAAGAAGATGTGGCAAATACAACTCAACATAAGTCCCAAACTAGTTGGGGTTGGCTACATTGTACACGAATCATTTTCCTACATTCATTTCTATCAATAGTGATGCTTTTTATGAGATTATTTGAAATTAAGTCTTTCTTCACAAGTTCAACCCATATATACTTAAGTCATCCTTTTTACATTTTCTACTTGTGTGAATCCAATCACTTTTTCTTGTTGGCACATTTCTAGGTCTACATTAGATATGACCAAACTTTCTTAAACGACATTCTTTGACCTCTTCTTTTACTTGTGCCACCTCAATTTTATTTTAGATATATTTATTTTTTATTTCATCTTTTCTTATGTTACCATATACATCCATCTTAACAGACTCATTTCTTCCTTAGCATTGTAGGGATATAAATTTTAAACAGATATAAATTTTAAACATTAAAATGTTTCAAAAAGTTGCTTATATTTAAGGGATGGAAACGCAAAGGATATTGTAGACAGATGGTATGGAGCAAGTTGAGTGGGAGTATATGAAGGTTTCTGTTGATGTGAATCAAATTGATTCAGTGAGGTCAACCATATTAATATACATTTCTAATGTATCAGATATCATGATATGGGAAAAAGTAGTGCCAAGAAAGAATCAAGAGATCTTGATTTGGAACTAACCAACAATGTTGGTTAGTTTAGTCAATTGTTATTTATCGGTGATTGTTAGACTTGGAACAATTTAAATCCAGTTCAAGAATGTATGTTTACTTGGAACTGAATTTCATCTCCCTGCAGCTATGAATATAGATGGGCCGATGGAGTTACCATAAAGAAACCTATGGTGGTGTCTGCTCCTAAATATGTAGAGTATTTGATGGACTGGATTGAATCTCAGCTTGATGATGAATCAATTTTTCCTCAGAAGTTGGGTATGTGTTCTCTGCTCAATGCAGCAAACTTATGTATACATATCAATTTGAATAAAGGCTCTTGCTGCTTATTTTATATATATATATATATATATTACGATTTATCCTTCAGGGGCACCATTTCCAGCAAATTTTCAGGAGGTTGTCAAGATTATATTTAAGCGACTGTTCCGTGTTTATGCCCACATCTATCACTCGCATTTTCAGAAGATCTTGAGTCTGAAGGAAGAAGCTCATCTCAATACTTGCTTCAAGCATTTTGTTCTATTCACATGGGTAAGTTATCTAGCAGCATCCGGGTTTTGAATATTCCCTATAAGTTAAATGTTTCACCAAATTTTCTCTGGACTCATTTTGTCTCGCAATTGGCTTTCTCAGTGAGAAATTTATTTTCTGTTCTCTGCATAAATTATTAGATGGTAGGGAACATCTACTTTTTGACCACACCACACTTTTTTTTCTGGCATATGTCACTAAGATGACATTTTGGATGGCAGAATTGTTCTTCTAAGTTTTCTTCCAAACATAGAAGTAGAACTGCTGATTAACTTTTTGGCTGAATGGTGCGACGATGGGCCTAGTCCCTCAATATAGGAATATAGGAATGGGATTAAGGGAGATTCTTTCACTGTTAGTCACCCACTCACTGGCCTAGTAAACATTTGGGATTCTTCCTTTGATCCTCCAAGCAATCTTTCATCAATTTGGCATGTTGATAATTCAGGGGGAAAGGAAATCACTAGTATTTATGTAACTATCTCTCACATTTGCGGGGCTTGAGAACTTTGTCTAATCCAACTGTGTCTGATGCAGGAATTTCGCTTGATTGACAAAGGGGAGCTTGCACCTCTCTCTGAGCTTGTTGATTCTATCATAGAGAACTAGTTTGTGGTGACCTCACCCACCCTCTTGGGTGCAAACATTTTGTGGGATTTTGTTTTTGTGTAAACAAATTCTTCTGAGCTTTGTTTTTTTGCTCCTTTTGAATGAAATGTGGTTGGTTTCTATTGACCTCTGACCAAACTCTCGCTAGTTCCCCCCAACCCCCCCCCCCCCAACAAAAAAAAAATATCAACCATCTTACATTAATGAAGTGTCCAATGCCATATCCAGTGCATCTCTTATTCAGTACAAACTGATTCGCTCTTCCACTTTCATATAATATGCGTTAGAAAATAAGCAGCATCACAACAAATGCTTGATTTCAATTACCTTACCGGGTTAGGAATGAAAAGAAAGAGCAGATTCAGAGAACTTAAACCTCACATAACAAAACATTCTTGTATTATTCCACTCAGAAAATTAACTACAAATCTGTCAGTATTACCCACCCTCCTAGGGAGAGCTCGCATTCTCATGTATCATTCAAAAGTTTCAAACTGCATTAACCTCGTCAGGGAAGAAGAGAGAGAGAGAGAAGAAGAAGAAGAAGAAGAAGAAGAAGAAAGAAAACTACATCTCCATCCTTTAAATGATGTACATGGAAAGAGACTCGCTCAACGCAACGAACTTATTACTTTCCTGCCGTTGTACTCCATGCCTTGGGTTTATTTGGAGTAAAAATTACAAAACTGGTTGTTTGTGGCTCGTTTGATAACGCTGTTATTTTTTTGTTGTTATTTTATTGTTGCTGTTTTCTATTTTTTGTTTTCCGTTGCCCTTTATTTTTTTTTTTTTGAAATGAAAATTGAAACTGTGTTTGAAAATACAAGTTTATTTATAATTATTAATTTTTTATTTTAAAAAATATTTAATTTTATTAGTTTTAAAAAATTAATAGAACTTAATAAAATATATTTTATATTAATTTAATTTAATTAATATAATACAGTAAATTATTTATTAAAATCATTTAATTCAATAAATATAAATTACATTATTTATTAAAAATAATTTAATAAAATATATTTCATATTAAATAAATAATTAAATTATATTAATTAATTATTTATTAAAATAATTTAATAAAATATATTTTATATAAATCAAATTAATTAAATCATAAATAATTTAATTTAATTATGATATTTATTTAAAATAATTTCATAATTATTAAATTAAATTAAATTAAAAATTAATGTAATTTAATAAATTATTATTAATTAAAATAATTTAATTATTATTAATTAAAATAATTTAATTATTATTAATTAAAATAATTTAATTATTAAATTAAATAATTAATTATGATATTTATTTGAGATAATTTAACAATAATTAATTATTAAATTAATTAATTTAGTTTTATTATTTATTAAAAATAATTCATATACTTAACTTAATTTATTGAATTTAATTATATTATTTATTAAAATAACTTATTTTAATAAAATATTTGAATAAAATAATTTATTTTTATGCAATATAACAAAAATAAACAAAGTTTTAAAGTTGTCAAAATATTGACGACAGAAAAAAAAATCAGAGTGAAAACACTTTTTTTCTCTTTATATTTTTTTGTTTATGTTTTCATTTTTTTTTTTTTTTTTTGAAAACAAAAAAACGTAAACAAGTTTATCAAATATGTGTTTACAAGATTTTGAAAACATAAACAGAAAAACAGAAAATGGAAACATTATCAAAATGGGCCTGGATAGACTTTTTTCACTTTATGTGACTTTTTTTTTACTAAATTTTTATTTATTTATTTATTTTTGGGTAGATATTAGGCACGTTATTCGCATATGTAAACAAAAATACACATAAAACGTGTTTAAAAATAGGAAAAGCAACACAGGTAAGTTCAGCCGTTTATAGTTTTTCCTATTTGTAATCAATTTTTCTACAATTTCCTTTAATATATGTAAACAGCTTGCCTAAAAACTATCAAAATTAGAAAGCAAACCAAATATTAATTAAAAAAATCATATAAGATGAAAAAAATACTTAAACAAAGCCTAGCTCTAGTCATCTGCTTTGGACTTCTGTCAAGGATGAAATCTCAAGTCCATTACTTTCAAGGAATCGTGGCCGAAGCAATGACAACAAACCTTCAAATCCTCTCTTTCAGCTGAAGTTGGGAACGGAATCGTGTTTTGCACAAACGGCTTCGGCTTCTTCTAATATTTTCGCTCACAAATACAACCTGGAAGGGGATTTGCGTAAAAACTCTCCTCCAGCTTTGGGAACTCACCAGATTCCCTTAAATACGGCGCTCCAACCCTGTCTCTGTGAAGCTTTTTCACTTCAGAACTAAATGTCTTCCAAGAGATTTTTCCTTCATCAAATTCATCGACGAGTTTAACAAAATTCATCCTGAATTAACAAAATAGCCATGATGACATAAGGATTGCAAAGTGTCCATGAAAATAGAAGGATAAACCTAACATGGTACTCAATTAACTGAAAACGACCAATTTGGCTAATTTTTCTGTTTCCTTTTTTTTTTTTTCAATATATATATATAGGGTAACTATACCTTACTCCCTTAGGATTTGGTCCAAAAACACACGACGCCTCTAGGTTTAAAGTCAACACTTCACCCCCTGTGATTTCAATTAATGTGCAAAATTGACACAATCTTTTAAATTTAATTGAATTTGTATATCACGAGTCAAATTTGATTTGGAAGAAAATATTTCTGCAAAATGAATAGATAAAATTACATTTTTACCCATTTTCATGTTAAAATTAAATTTTTTTCAATTTTAGATAGATTCGATATAAAATTCATAGGCTAGTTTATCTTTATTTTTCTCAACAAATGTTTTTTGCGCAATAACATAGAGGATTCATGGCACGGGAAATACAAATCAAGTTAAATCTAGTTAAATTTAGTGTGTGTTTGGAGTGATAAAAAGTGAGAAAAAATGAGATAAAGTGAGAAAAGTTGTGAGTTCGTAATACGTGCAGTGAAATAAAAAAGTTGATGTGATAGAAGTTTTTAGAGTTTTTTTTTGTTTTTTGGAGATGCCAAACGGTGCCTTAATAAATTTAGTCAATTTTGCACTTTAATCCGAATCACAAATGGATCATGTGTTAACTTTTAAAATAGAAGAGCTTATGCGTTTTTGGGCCAAACCTCATTGGGTAAAGTGTAATTAGCCCTATGTTATATGTCTAGTAGAGTAGTTAAAATTACCTGTCTGGACTGAGAGTTTTCTTGAAGTCCTCGAAGCGCCGATGACCTTGAACAGCCTTTGCCATATTGCCGTCATAGGTATAAACGAAAACGTCACTCTGAAGGGCAACAACATAGTCCAGACCGGCTAGCATGTTCTGGTGATTCTGGAAAGGTTTGAGTTCATCCTCAGTTGATAGAATAGAATGGGTGTAGATATTTCGAAAGTCTTCTGTGAGATATTGCATCGTCCCATTTCCATAAGCTTCACCAGCTACCAAATAGATTTGAGTGCTGGATGGGTAACCAAGCCCTTTGAGCAAAAGGGAAGTCTCCCTCGGAGTCAATGGACACCCACCTAGCTTCCTTCTCTCTGACCCGTCAATCTCTTTTTCCTTCCAATGGCTGACCTCGTATCGCATCCTACGAAGCTCGCCATCTTCTTCTGCAGTCAAATTATGGCTACAGCCTGTAAATGCAAGCATATCCTTCTCATACCTACAAGCAGAAGAGTTGAATTAAAAATATATATAAGCCAAAAAAAATTTGCATAAAATCAGACAACTTGATGTAGTGCCAAAACAATAGCATCTATAAAATTAAGTTTGTAATTCTTAATACAATACAGTAATTGCAAGGAATTAATTCATGCTAAAATCCATCTGAGCTAAACAATAATGACAGCGACAAGTGCAACATCATCAAACTGCGACTGTGTGTGTGTGTGTGTGAAGAAGCAAACTGCTACTACTTAATACCCAAGGTAAAAACTTTGGTGCAAAAGGTTACATTTTGTGAGGAGTGATCAATAAACTAGAGAAGCTCATATAAGTGTAGCATCAGTTTGCTTAAGATCACTTTGTCTACGAACCGTGTAAGTCGAAGAATCTTTACTAAATTTCTGAAGCCAATACACGTGCTAGTGTGACTTGCATCTTGCATCAGTTCGTTTACAATCACTTTGTCGTCGGAAACCTCATAAGTCGAAAAATCTTTACTAAATTTCTGAACCCAATTTAAGTGCTAGTGTGGCTTTTCATTGAGTCTGAAGTAGCATGTTTAAAGGTTGATAGTTGATACATTTTCATGTATATCATTTACAGTTCATACTTAATAAATTATTAAGTTTGAGCAGAGAAATGATTTCAACTTGCCAAAAAGAATCTACAAACAAGTTTTACATGAATGGCAATTAAGTCCTACAGAAAGGACACAATCTTATCTACACATCACAGTGGAAATCCAACATTAAATCTAGCACACCGAAAATTTCAAAAAAGTATAAATACAAGCAGCCATTATAAGCAATGCCACTTGCACCAGGAAACAAGGAAAATACCAGTATGCTTAAGAAACATACTTATTTTGTGTGTGTGCGTGTGATAGAGAGAAGAGGGGGGGGGGGGGGAGTGAGGATGCCTAACAAATATAAATGTCTGAAATTACCTCAGATGAAGAGCAAGATAGGGACTTCCATTTTGTCGGATTCTTGAAACCAAGATCTCTCCAAGTTTTTCTATGGGTGCTGAATATTTTAGTGCCCTGTAATTTGCACGGCACCTCAGTTTTTGAATCTTGTTAGGGAGATCATTGTTGGCAAGCCGGGAATCAGTATGAGTAAAATATAATACTTTGTGCTGCTTCAGAAGTGGGATGATCTCTAATTTATAATAATCAACCTGAAGCAAAGAACCAAGTGTTAGTTGCAATGAGTCTCAGAAGAGAGAGTCAATATAAACACAAAGCAGCCTGGTCATGCCAAATAAGGATATGGGGTGTGCTTTGGAAGAAGGAATCTACTACCAAGCCATCATATTGGGAATAAGAAGAGCATCTTTGAATACTTAAAAGTTTCATATCTAAGGCAAGTTTTCAAGAAACTGCTCAGGTTTTAGCAAAAGCTGCACTACATGGTCATATCAATTGGTTGAAACGCTTGAAAGAGAATGTTGTTTTGGGAATGACACCCATTGGTACTGGATTCAAAAGATTAATGCCTACTTCAAGGCAACATAACAACATTCATTTGGAAACCAAAAGGAAGAATCTATTCGAGGGAGAAATGAGAGAATGTTTTGATTGCCTCGTATAATTTCTTTATTAATTTTTATCTTAACTGTATCTGTACATTTTTCATTCTAGTTGGGTTGCTAACCCAGTGGTAGATTATTCAGCTTTTAAGTACAGCTAGGATCTTTTACACATTGGATGAAGCAAGGTATTCATTAATAACATCAGTAAAGTTTGGAAGACTGTGACTGATCCTAGACTGCTCATCACCAGGAAAAAAAGAAACATTTGTTTCAATCCTCAATGCTATAGTTTTTCAAGTCCAACACTTTTGAGGACAGGATATGTTACTCATAGTGAGTGACCTGGGCCCAGAGAGGACTATATAACATATAGCCCTCGTGCATAGTTAAAGCCACATGTATTTACTTTATATTGTAGGTACCAAAGGCTTAAAAAGCTCATATTAACCTTGGACCAAGATATTGGAGCCTTTGTGAAGGGCTCAGTTCCAGCATAGATTGGCGGTAATGTCTCGACTACGTGGATGTCGTCCTTGAGCTCCTCAATGAAGTGTTGCCAATCGAACAAATCTTTAAAGCCACTGCAAACGAGAAAATGAGTTGGAAATAATAAAAAACCATCATGCCTGCTATCCAAAGCATTTGTGCAACTTAAAATAGTATAGCAAGGGTGTGTTTGGAATTAAGATTTAGGAAGGGAAAAGAAAAGGGAAGGGAAGGGAAAAAAGAAAGAAAAGGGAATAGAAAACAGGAAGGAAAAATAAAATCCTAAATTCATGTGGATTCTTTAATAAAATAAAAGGCATTTATCAATAAATTAGTTCCCAATTTAATTATTATTAATTTCTCAAATCCATGCTTTTTCCCATCTACTTTCCACAATAGACCAAATAAGATAAGTAATTTTGAATCTTCATCATTTTCCTTTTTCTTGACAAATCCTTGATCCAAACATAATCTTAAGATATTAGACAAATTAACTAGAAAAACATCCCAGTTGTTCGCTAGAATGAAAACCAGCATACTTAAGTACATTAGGATAAATATAGACTCGAAGTAATACATCCTTCCTTGATAAGAGAAACAGGCAGGTGTGGTATGGTGGGAGGGTGCAGTGTAGTGTGCAGCAAATAAGGTATCTTTGACTTTCCCATCTTTATCCCATCGGGGGAAGCACGGCATTGATTTTGACGAGAAAAAAAAATGACTACTTGCAAGCTACCGGAACATGGTAGTTGAACAACCAAGTATTCGATAGCGGAAGGCAAACAAGTTAAATTGGGGTTAGGCCATTAGTGGAAACAATAGTGCTTAGCATAATAGTTGATATAATCATCCAGATCAACGGCAAAAGCGGGTGGAAAAAAAAAAAGAACCAACCTTTCATCAGCCCAATAGGAAGTGTGATCAAGTGATGGAAGAACAAGTGTCGCCTTCATGATTTTAGCCACAGCAACCATATCACAGATCTGCACTCTAAAAGTTATTTGTTTATCAGATTACAGTTGATATTAATAGTGAAATTGCAACCAATTAAAAACATCAAAAAAAAACATAACCACCAGACCCCAAATCTCATCTGATTCAAGCCACCATTAGCATTTAGAAGAAGATACCCGTTTGTCTTTGCATCCAGCTCTGTTGATAGAAGGAAAAAAGGAGTAGAAAATTACATACACCAACTAACACAAAACACCACAAAGCCAGCAACACAAACAATACTTGCATAAAATTTTCAATTGTAAGGAATTCTTACTTTTCTGACTTGTTGGGCGTTCAATACACTGAGTGAAATTCTCACTGTTGGGTTTGGACCAAATATCTGAATTCTGCAGAATTTGATACCATGAATGAAAAGATAAATGCTTTCTTCAAGGAACTTAAATGAGTGAACGTCTCTGCAATATAAATTTGAGACTTACATCACCCATGCTGTTCGGGTTAACAACCACATCTGATGTTACCATCATTGAAATTTGTTCCACATCACTCTCTACAATGCCAACATCACTTTCTCTATCTATATATCCGGAATCATGAGAGCTTTGATCCACTGGATCATGGTGATTGGAGAAGCCATCTATATCCTAATTAGAAGAAGAAAAGTAATTTGATTTAAACCCTTAACATGTGAAAAAAATCACTGGAGAATAACGTGTGATGAATATTCAAAAGCTATACATCTTTACAGAAAAAATCAAGTTGTACAATATTGGCAACCAATCAAAACAGGATAGTGCATCAGCAGGAAAAGAAATCAGAATGCCTTGCAATCTCAACATTAGGTTGCACAACAGATTTCAATACAGGACCATAAAATCAGATAGAGCCTTGATTGTCAAGTTATTCCTGAAATTGCATATAAAATTGGGAATAAGGTTCAGATATTGCTCTGCCAGTCAAATTATATTCATCAAATTGAAAAATAAGAGAAATCTTAGTCCAAGGTTTCAGTTTATATTCACTTGATCAGGTAAGGACCTCCAGCATCATCTCAATATTTTTTTAAAAAATGGCATACTGGTGCATAAGGCTCCCCTCCTATACGGGGTCTGGGAAGAGGCAATGTGAGTAGTCTTAGTGCCAATAAATAGAGAGATTGTTTCCGAGTATTGAGACAACGACTCGCAAAAGGCCACCTTACCGTTGTGTAAAGGGCAATATGCAGAGTCTCAATATTCTTGTTTGAATAAAATTCAACACATAATAGAATGAATGAAGGGTGAAGACATCACAAAATAAACTCATGCTGTGATAGATCGTTGACGTATTACCCAAGTCCATATCAGGCCCTCCCTACCACAGTTCTCAGCTGCTAAAGAAAGATATTTTCAATAGACAAAATTTTAAAATTTTAGTATTTTTTTTTTCCTACAGTGTAATTTGACCCATGTATACATGATAGGTCCAGTATCTCAGTAAGACCTAATCCGAACTAAAACCACGAGAGACTTGTGGAACTACATAAAAGCATGAGGTTAGCTAAGAAACATACTACTAATTCCCTTTAATTTTCTTCAAACTAACCCGTAAATTGGCTTCATCACAAGCTAAAGGGAAAGCAACCAATCACATCAGCGTTTTACTAAGGGGGTGTTTGGTGCAACTAAAAATAACAAAAATGTGGTTTGAGTAATTTGTTAATGTTTGACACGCAGCCACCAAATCACGTTTATCACGTTTTTCAGAGATGAATAGTGAAACTTTTTGACTTTTGTGTCAGTTTTTTGGAAAGGAAAACCGTCAGAACGATTTTTTAAGATGTATTAGAACGGTTTTATGTCAGAATTTATTGAAAAATATAAAAAAATTTTGGGATTTGTAAAAAAATTATTGGAGTTTGTGGAATGTTATTGAGTTTTGTAAAAAATTTATTGGGATTTGTAAAAAATAGTTGGGATATGTAGATATATATATAAATTTATAATTGTTTCACAAAATATGAGGAGTGCAAAATATATTAGAAAATTTTAGAAATTTTCAGAGTTTTTAAGGATTTTTGTGCCGCCAAACATCCCCTAAGAAGAAAAGCCAATGCTTCCATTATAAACCTTGTACACAAAATAGCAAGTAATATTTTGTTGCATCATTTTGTTACCGAAAGAAGAAAATAATAAATAAAATAAACAAAACTCACATTCAAACATCACCATCCCATTAATTAATTGAAAATTCAATGAGGTTCTTCGTGAATTTGGGTGTATTTAGTGTGTTGAAATTCACTAAAAATATCTGAAAACCTCTAAAAATTATTTACTTTTTATCTCATTGCACGAATTATAAACTCAAAAATTTTTATTAAATTATCTCATTTTATCTCTATTCTTATCGTTCTAAACGCTCCCTTTATGTAAAAAACATACCTAACAAATTCTCCAAGTCATTTCGAATCTTATCTATAACAAGTCTCCAGATACAAAATCCAAAATCCAACAATTTTGGTAGAATTACTTTTTACTGTAATAAAGATACATCTATCCCATCCATATTGGTGTAATTATTAAATAACTGGAAAACAAACAAACAAACAGACTGACTAAGCATATGAATATTGGAAGCAGATAGAATTGACAGATATTTAGCTTCATTGCTGGAAATGAACTAACCTGATGAAACCCAGTTCTTTCAATTGCAGATCCAAACCACCCATTAGCACAGATCTTCAAAATACCCAAAAACAGACATATACCACAAAATAGAAAAAACATCCAATGTCCCAACTTCTTCTTCTCCCTCAACCCCCACTCTAGACCGCCGCCAGATCCAAATCCAATGAGCTTCTTTATATGAAGTCTCTGGGTCGCACGATGATGATGGGTCTGCTTCTTTTCAACTACTGACTCGAACCCGTCAACAAAGCCTTCGCTATAGGCGAAGTCAGATCTGGGTGAGTTGAGGTGGAGGTCGATCGCGTGGTGGTGGTGGTGGTTATGTGAACTGCTGTTTTTGTGACTGCCGCTTTGGCCGCCGTTGCTGCGCTTGAAAGATTGCGCTCTCCGAGTCATTGGGCCCGAGAATCGGGGACTGTTGACTCGCTGAGAGACGCCATCTGCGGCGGCACTGTGGTGGCCGTGGCTGCCGCTATGCTGCTGCTGATTGAAGCCCATATCGGGCACTGGAATGGGATGTCAATAATCAAATGGTATATTACTCAGAGAAAATATCGATTTGAGGACAAAATCGCCGTTAACAAGATGACGGTGAACGACCCGAAAGAGAACCAATCCTTATCGCTCACCCGTCTGCAATCGAGTTCAATCAATGAGGGGCCCATCTCTCTCTTTCCCTCTCTTGCCTATACATGTCTCTATCCATCTCTCTCCACATACAGACGTACACATAAGAATATTCAAATACGCAGGTGTGACGGCCAGTGACTTCTCGTCATCGCATAATCAGTTCCTAATACTGTATTTTAATAAAATCTAATATTCTCTAAATTCAAAAAAAAAAAAAGATTATAAGGATTATTAGAAGCAAAATTAAAAGAGCTTGCTTTTGTTATTGAGCTTTTTCCTGACTTTTTTAAATCAAAATTATTTTTTTTTATTTTGATAAATTTTAGTCATGTTATTCAAATATTTTTTTTTCAAAATATTGTATAAAAATGCTTAAGAAAAGTTACTTTTTTTTTGGGGAGGGTTTGTACTTTTTTCTATTTGCAAATATGTTTTGTATATCTTTGAAAATATGTTTAAAATCTACTAAATTAAAAATTTATCAAAAAATCTATATAAAAAAAAAAAAAAGCTAAAAGAGACAGCTTTTGATTTTTTTTTTTTTTCGAAACTAAAATTTGAAGAAAACACGGGATTGCTGTCTCCCTTGCAGACATGTCAAAATTTTCATTTTTAAAATTAATTAAAAGAAAAGTTGAATATTCTTACAATTAAAACAGTTAAAATCTAATTAATTCTAAAAGGCTTTCATAATTTTACCATTTATCTCTCGTAATATTTTTCATATTTGCAGCAGTAATAATATTATTGTAATAAAAAATATTTTACTATTTTTGTTTTAAATTAATATAGTCATATTTTAAGTATGAGTCTAAATTTCTAACAATATTAATTTTTTTATACAATTACATTTAACTTCCATCAACTTAAAAAAAAAAATAATCATACCATTTAGAAAGTTTAGAATATGTTAGATAAAATATTACAAATAAGTAATAGTGTTTTTATTATTCAATGGTAAGTTAATAATTTTTATATTTAAAATGAGATATTTATTCAATTATGCTTTGAAGAAAGTATATTTTTCTAGAGAGAATAATGAAATTTGTAGAGAGAGAATGAGAGTGACATTTTTTAAAAATAAAGATAAAGAAATAGAGATGAAGAGATGAAAATGAGAGAAATTAATTAAGAATACATAGTTTAGACAAAGTAGAATAAGAGAGAATAGCAATGTTACCTATAATTTAGGTGATGTAGAATAAGAGAATATGATAATTTGATGAATAATTTTAAAAAGCATTAACAATTCGTTTGGAATTGTGGATTTGATTTTATTTAGTGATAATTTCTATCAATTATTATGTTTAGAATTAAAATAAGATTTTATAAACTGAATTTGATTTCATTTCATAATTTTAATTTTGAAATTTCTATGTCATTTGAAATTTAACGCAAAGTAATAGAATTTAATGAGAAATTTTTTTTAAGCCATATAAGTAAGTGAACAAATTTATCCTTATACATGTTAATTACCATATTTTATATTTCTTATTAATATAGTCAAATTTCGTATTTTTCTTAAATTTATTCAACTTAATTCTTAAATTCGAATATGTGTTTTAAATACAAAATTTAATTTATCAAATCAATTCTTTATTTTAAAATCAAATAAATTTCAAGAAATGAATGTTTTCAAACGGGGCATAAATAAATTCTGACATTAATAATATTTACTCTCGCGTTATCACCATCCAATGTTAAGGGGGCGTTTGGAGTCAAAAAAATAAAAAAAAAATCAATGGATGGGATTGATGTGATATAAAAATGATAGATGGCAAAATATGATTGGAGGTATTTGAAAACTTTAAAAATTTTTTAATTTTTTTTGGAATCTTTTGGGACTCCAAACGAGCCCTAAATGTATTTTATTTTTTATTTTCTATACTTCATCTCTTCCTACAATGAGGTGCGACAAGTCAAATGGAGTGTACTTATTGGACTTCAATATTTAAATTAAGTATAAATCCACATTTTATGTATTCGGTAAATTAAATAAAAAATTTTAGAAGCTTTTAGTAACTTTTAGATGTTTAGTAAAATTTTTGATAATTTTTAGTAACTTTTGATTATTTAGTAAAAAGTTGGAGAAATTTTCAGGAATTTTTAGAAACTTTTAATTGTTTGGTAAAAAAGTTAGAAAATGTTTAGGAATTTTTTAATAACTTTTGAGGTGTTACCAAATGTAAAAAAATAAAAATAAAAATAAAATAAAAGTTGCTAAAAATTTTTCTTTTTTTTTTTGGTTCCAAACTCACCCATAATTTCATTTAATTGTAAATTAATGTAATAAATAATAAAAATTCGATTCATAAACTAAGTGAAATTAATTGGCATGCTTGATATTTAAAAATTAATATAAGATTAGGCTTGGGAGAAAATTATAAGCACAATAAACAAACTATAACAAACTTGAACAACGATAATAAGATGATGTGTATTACTATTTAGGTTCCGTTTTAATCGACAAAAAATTTTGAAAAATATTAAAAAATTCTTAAAAATTTTAAAAATTATTCACTTTTTTTATCTTATTATACAAATTACGAACTCATCGTTTATTTTACTTTATCTTATTTTTTGTCACTTTAAACATGTCCTTAATATTATATTGGCCCAGGGCTATCCCATTATTGACCTCTGCATAAGGTTATAGATAAATTTAGTCGAACCAAATAATAAATTATTCAAGTTTAGTTAAAAAAATACAACAATTTTCAAAAAAAGTGTTAAAATTTGCTGAGTTGTAATTGAGTTCAATTAGAATAGTTTAATATTTTTATATATTTAAAATCATTAATCCAAGTTAAATTTGGAACATAAAAATTAATTGAATGTAAAATTGTATTTAAATTCCGCATAATGTCGCATGAAATTGATGCAAAGAATCTTTAAGAAGTTAAATATATTTGATTGGGACGATTAGATGATGGGAATAAATAATGGGATAATATATGAAATTAAATATAATATGTGAGTTATTTTTATGTGAGATTGTTTTGTTAGTATTTGGTTGATGGGATATAAAGTAAAATAAAAACACATGATTTGATAATAAATGTGATATGAAATAATTTTATACTTTAAATTTTGATAGGAATTAAATTTGGTAGTGAAAAATATGCAATCCCATTGATGGTATCCCTAATCCCATATTTTGAGAGAGATTGTTAATGGGTTTTAGGAGTGCAATGGGTTAATCAATTGTCAGGATGTAATTGTATCAAATCTAATGATCTTAATTTAATATATTTAATATGATAAAATTAAATTCAAAATAAAAATAAAAATTCAACAAAATTTGATTGGAATACAATTGATGAAGAATATAAAAAAATACATCATATTAAAATACAATTACCTAATCATTGATTGACCTATTGGAGCCCCTGCATTAGACTTTCCTATTGGAGCCCCTGGAACCTGATTGCTAATATGGTCGTTTTTTTTTTTTTTTTTGGTTATTAAATATGAGATTTGTCGAACTCGCAGATGTTAAATCTAATCCCAAGTGGGACATCTCCAAAAAGCATAGCCTAATGGTTTATTTAGAAAAAAAAAAAGTAGATTTTTTTTTATTTTTTGGCTTATTTTTATCTTATATAATTTTTTTACTATATTTTAATTTTATTCTATTGTTTAATAGTTTTTTGGCACAATATTAACATTCATTAAAAAAATACTTTCAAATAAGAAAATCTATATAGATATAAAAATTATTATTTTTTTAAACACTAATTTAAAAAAATTTTATAAATTTTTTAATATATATAAATAACATACTTAAAAATTACTTAAAAAATAATTGTATTTATATAATGGCATCATGTGACATCCACTCAAAACTAACAATTTTAATTTGATCCGTACATCACGAGTCCACGACCGACGTTGTTAGCAGCTGTCGTGCCAGCATACGGATAAGATCGACAATTAGATCCAGCTTCCATCTGCCAGAGTCAGGACCCCACCACACTGATCAATGAAGTTTTTTTTTTTTTTTAAATTAATTTTCTTAATATTCAAACACCCTTTAAATTGGGTATCAGATTGTTGCGGTGCAAAAATCCACGGTGAGGATTACGATGTATCAATCAACGTTATGATTTAATTGTATAATTAATTTAATATAATAAAATTAATTTTAAAATAAAAATAAAAGTTAAATAATTCGAAACGCAATTAATAAAAAATATAAAACGCATATTACATTAAAATATAATTAAATCAGAATCATTAATTAATTTACTGCAACCTTACAATTGATTAATTTGATTTTCCCACTACAGTAATATAGAACCCCTTTAAATTATGATGGACTGATGGATGACTCTTTCCCCACCTCCCACTTTCTTTCACGCCTATGATGGGAGCAGCATTCGGAGTGTTCATGGTGTGCAATGCATGTAATAACTTCCTCCTCCTTCTTCGAGTGCATGACAGCAACATATAGGCTTTTCTGCATTCCATCAATTGCTAGCGAGTGGTGTAGACTTTGTGACTTTTGCACTCCATTTCGACAGCAAAAGTCAGCCACGCTAACTAAAAGGGCATTTAATTCTACGTAGCTGTTGATGTGTTTGTGTTATTAAAAAAATATTAAATATATGTTTGATTTATTAAAAATTATTTAAAAAAAATTCTCAAAATTCTTAAAAAGTATTTATTTTTATCTCACTATACAAATTACGAACTTATATATTATCTGATTTTATCTCATTTTATTTCACTCTAAACACACCATAAAAAAATTTAATTTTATTAATCATTTCAATTTTCTTTAATTAAATTTTATCATGTATTACTTTTATATTAATTATATTTTTTTGGTCGTCTAAATTAGGAGTGCTCACGGTTCGATTAATCAAATTGAACCATGAACTAGAAAAAAACGTAACCAACCCAGTCGATTTTGTTTGTTTTTGAATCGAAACCGAACCGTTATAAACAGTTAAAAGTTTAACGATTAATGACTTAAATCAGTTTGATTACCCATTTTTACTGGTTTTTCTTAATAAAATAATTATCAATTTAATTAATTAATTATACATTTAAAAACATAAAAATAATATATATTAACAAAAATATTATATTTATTAAGAAAATATATTATATAATTTATATTAATAATAAAATTCGGTCAATTAATTTAATTGACGGTTAGTGTATATTAAAAACCGAAACTAAATAAAAAAAAAACTGAAACCAAAACTGAAACCGAAATTATTGGTTTGGTTAACTGTAATTTTCAATTCAACTTGTTCAGTTTGGTTCGGTTTAGTGGTTTTTTTTTTTTTTTTGCAAACCTCTAATCCAAACACCACCATTAGAAATGTTTGTAGTGTCAAATTTTAGCCATCCAAACGCTACCATATATTTGTTTTTGATTGTTGGGCGTTTAATGTATTTTTTGAAAAATGTGAAAAAAGTTGATAGAAACTAAAAACATTAGTAAAAATTTGAAAAATGAGAAAAAATTGGTAAAAACAAAGAAAAAAAAGTGAAGACATTCTTGGGTGTGGGAAGTTGAAAAAAACTAAAAAATTTAAAAGAAAATTATAGAATTTTTTTGTCAAATTTAACACTTTAAACGCAGTTAATCAAATAGTGAATGAGAAATGCTTTGCTTGGAGTAAGGTTAGTTAAGATTGAAGAAAATGGAAGGTAGATAAATTATTTTTATATATTTACTTTTTACAATTAACTAAAAATGAAAAAACATTTGTTGGAATAAAAAAATATTTCACCTTATGCTATTTTTTAACTTAATAAATATATAATAAATTTAACTTATTTCATTTTATTTTTATTTTTTATAAATTCATTCCAATTTTCCTTTTTATCCACAAATTCATGCTCAAATTTTGATTAAACCTAAAATTCTCTTTTCTTCACATTTTACAATATCAAATATCTAGATTTGTTTTATTTAAAATTTATTTAAACAATTTCTATCCACAAATTATCCAAAATTTATTAAATATTTAGTATTTTAATTTTGCATTAATAAAGAATGAATAAAGAATTTTTTTTAGAAGTTACACAACGCTTGTGTGTGTTCATCTCTAGTTTACAATGGAAGATCCATTGACATATTCTGTAATTGTGCAAAACTTATAAAGCAAAAGAGTTGTAATTTTTATTTTTGGAAAAGTGACAATAAGTGAAACCAAGTGTAGTCTCTACGGTGCTTTGGCAATTTTAATTATTAAAAAAATTATTAATGTGTTTTTTTGCTTTTAAAAATTAAAAGGATTTTTAAAGCCTTTTAGCTCTATTTTTATTTTGTTCAAAACATGAAAATATTGCTTGTTATTTCAGTTTTTTTTTTTTTTTTAGTATTTTAGAAAAGTATTTCTAATAAACATTTTGGATTTCTTATTTTATCATTGGTCTTTACCAAAAAAATCATATTAAAAAAATGTTTTCTTTAATATTTTAAGGGAAACAAGTCAATTATTTTACCTTTTTTTGGGGGAAATTCAAAAAAAAAAAAAGAAAATTTAGTAAAAATATTCCATTCCTATGTTCAATTTCTAAAATAGTAAAAACACGAACTTTAAAAACTAAAATTCTAAATCCATTAATTTGTAAAAAATAAAAAAAAAATATTAAGTGTTGTATTAAAAGTTCTATTTTAATGAATTGAAAAGCTAAAATTTCACATACACAAACTTTTATTATACTTCAATAGCACCTAATGCATAATAAATTGGAGCTGGTACAAAAATTAATTACACCTAATACAAAAATCAATTGCACCTAATTGCACATAGACCGAAATCATGTAGTTGGAGTTTCAAATTTTTATTTCATTAATGTATAATTTTCCGTTCAAATTTTTATTTTTTATTTTGAATTTTTTTTTTTTACAAGTTAAGGAAGATTTAAAATTTTAATTTTAAAAGTTCATGTTTTCGACAATCATAAATTCAGTGTATAAAAATAAAATATTTTTATTAAAAATTCATTTTCATCTAATTTCCCCGCGTTAATTTTTTAGAAAATAAGATTTAAGGCGAGTCCTCGAATTGCTAGCGGGGAGAGCTAATAATAGTGTTGGATGATCAGAAAAAAGAAACAATCAGTGTAAACGTAACAAAATTTAATAAAAAAAAGGTTGATAATTTTTTATATTTTTAATATATTTTAATGTGCTAAACACGCCGGTATCAAATGGTGGCCATACGGTTCGATTATCCATAACCAAGCCCAAAAGGAGCGTTTGTTTGAGGGATAAAGATGTGAGATTGAATGAGTAATTCGTGGGTTCCATGGATTGAAGGGGTAAATAAGTGTTTGTTTGATATCCGTGGATTTCACGGATTGGATGAATAAAAGAAAGAATTTGTGGGATAAGTTATCCCATGGGGGTGTAGGATGAATTATCCCCTCTCCTGGTTGTTTCCTTCCAAAATTCAAATGTTCAAAATTATTTCCTATCACATCACATATCAAATCACATTTTTTATCCCACTCTATATTCTACCAACCAAATACCAAAAAAATAATTCAACATAAAAAATTAATCTTATATTTTATCCAATCCCATCAGTAGGTCCCACAGTATTACTTATCTCCCACTCTCTAATCCCTCAAACAAACGCAGCCAAAAGGGAGGTTACATTGGGTTTTGTATTTCAACGAGCTAATAACAAATGATAATCGCAAGATTCGATCATTCACTGTCAGGCCTTATTTAGAATAAAAAAAAAAGATAAATTAAGATAAAATGTGATTTGAAATTAATTTTGACGCCCCTTTTTTTTGAAAAGTAATAAATCGTGAAAATAATTTTTCAAATTCGTTCCCACGGATTTAAAAAAATTCACAAAAAATAATAACAATAATACTCATTTGAAAGCTTACGACATGAAGAATATGATTATATAAAAAATTTATACATTCGATTAACTTACTTTCAATTTTTTTTTTAGCGAAATATTGAAATTTTTTGAAATTAGTGATGACGGAAAAATTAGAAGTTGAGGGGTTGTTAGAGATTTATAAAATTTTTTAGAAATTTATAGGCTCCGTTTAGTTTGCAAACAAACAACAAAAACTTTATAAATCTCTGTTAACTTTATATCACATCAACTTTTTTCTTTCACTATACGTATTATGAACTCTCAATTTATCTTAATTTTTTTTATTTCAAACACACTCATAGCATGCCAAACGGGGCCTGAGGTTGTGCGAAAGCAGCTTTTTATGTTTGTTCTATTTATTTATTTATTTATTTTCACAACAAGCCGCGAAACATCGCTTGGAGTTAATTAAAAATTTTATAAAATTTTATAAATACAAATTACGAGATTATAAATTTTAAATTTTTTAATTATTATATAAAATATAAGATATTAATTTTTATAATTTTATATAACTATAAACACGTACAAATAAATCGAAACAAACCGTCATTGTTCGAATTTTTTTTTTTTTATTAATTTTCATTGGCAAACAAATGCCCGCTTTTGTTAAATGCACGCTTATGCAACAGGCATAGAAGTAACCAATTACTAGTTGCCACGCCAGATAGGCCACATTTTGGCGGGAAATGCTCGAGACACGACGCGGCTCGTCAAGGCTTACAAAGAAAGCTTCTCGTTCCAAACCCAAACCAAATCATAAAACCCGAACCAACCCAAGCACACTGCAGGCTTTCTCTCTCTACGCTGTCCGTCACCACTGTAGGTCTGTTGGTTTCTCCCCATCTCTCAATCTTATGTGTATCAATATGTGTATATAAATATACACATATTGTATACACAATTACTCTCTACATATACATACATACATACCTGTATCTTAGGTTTGACTTCATTATTGCAGTGTTCGGTTCTCCATATCGCTGTGATCTCAAGCAATGACGGTTTTGGGGTCTCGAGAGATTGCCTCGGCGATCAAATCCCAGTCTTCCCTCGAAACCCTAAGGAAAGGGACGATTGAGCCGGCGACCCCTCCGAAAACCCTTGAGCAGCCGAACCACGCTGTCTACGGTACGCCAAATTCGACCGCTTCGACCCCTAGTGCGCCCGCTGTAGGGTTAGGATCATACTCGGTCCCTGTTCTGGGGGCTGCTCGGAGGCGGAGTGCCCGGCTCGCTTCGGTTTCAAGTGTGGATGAAATAGCCCCGAATATTGTTGTTTCCAAGCGGAAACGAGACACCGTGGGCGCTAAAAATTCAATAGGGCGCAACCTTGAGCCTCTATTAGAGAACACAGGGGGAGATGGTGTGGGTATTACTGAAAATCGGGGGAAGAAGGTTAGGGATTTTGATGGAATTGGAATGGACAGAGTTTCAGGAGAGTTGGGTATGGTTGAAGAGAAGGTACGCACTGAGGAGAGAAAGTTGGATTTGAACACAAGTGTTGTGAGTGATGGGAAAGAGAAAGGAGAAAGGCAATTGGGTAATGGTGGCGACTTATTGGCTTTGGAGTTGGCGAGAGAAGGTGGGAGTGATAAAGGTTTTCTCAATTTGAGATCAGGGAAGAAAATTTGTACGAGGAAAATGGAAATAAAGAGGGGTGATGTTGGTTTTGCAGAATTTGTGAGTGAAGATGGTGATAAATTGGTTAGTTTGAATGGAGGGGAGGACGAAGATAAAGCAAGTGGAAAGAATGGTGGAATTGAGAAGGGCATTCTGATGGAAAAGTTCATAAGAGATGTGGGAGGTGATGAACTTGGTAATCTGAAGGGCAGAAGGAGATCCAGCAGGGCTTTGATGCCAAAAGCTAATGATTTGGTGGAAAGGGTTGAACTGGATTTGAATTGTGAAGTAGAGTTACCTGCTGGCGGTCCTCTTTCAGATGCCGGCCGTTTGCCTGGAAATGTGGGGCTGAACGCATTGGACAAAGGTGAAACAAATGACGAGACTGGTCCTGGTGTTACCGCTAGAGGGAGACTCAGCATAGAATTAAAAGGGAAGGAAAAAGTGGTTGGGGATGGATTATCATCAAATGGTAATGCTGTTTCAGATACTATCCAATCGCCAGAAAATGGAGGACACTCACCAGCTGATGATAGTCATGCTGTTAAGTCTAGGAGGATCAGCAGGGAAGAAAAAGGGAAGGGAAAAGTGGTTGGAAATGAATTGTCATCAAATGGTAATGCCATTTCAGATACTGCCCATTCGCCAGAAAATTTAGGACCCAAAACATTGAAGAAAAACTCACCGGCTGATGACAGTCGTGCTTTGAAATCTAGGAGGATCAGCAGGGAAGAAAAAGGGGAGGGAAAAGTTGTTGTGGATGGATTGTTGTCAAATGGTATAGATGCAGTGGAATTAGGCCTAGAACCAAAAGGAAGAAATTCAACAAAAAAATCAGTTTCTAGAACCCCCAGTTTGCCCAATGATATATCAGTTCAAGATGAAAGTCAAAGTCAGGCTGTGGGGACTGGCGCAAGGGCAAATGTTACTAGAGAAAGTGATTACAAGGTACGTTTCCGTGAGATAGCCAAGCAAAATGCATCAAGATTTGCTCATTTTTCTTCTGAAGAGGCAGTGGAGAACCATGTCACTGATGAGCCTGAAAGCCAAATGCCAATAAGGGAAGCTGACAGGGAAATTGAAGATTGGCCTGGTCCTTTTTCAACTGCCATGAAGATTATTAAGGACCGGGAAATGAATGTAAATTTGTCACAGAAGAGTTCCTTCTTGGACCAAAGCAAACCTGCATCAGTTTTATGGGTTCCCAAAAGGGATCAACAGCTTGACCACTCAAAGCAGTCCATCCCCCAACTGCAAGACTTATGCATGGAAATTCTTGCAAAAAATGCAGATGCAATAACTTCACTTTGGGGTGTTCCTGATGTACTACGGCACAGGCTCAGTCAGTTGCTTTGTGATTCTCGGAGAATGAACAGTAATTTCCTTGATCTTCTTGTACAGGGATCTCCTACAGAGATACGCATAAGGGATTGTTCTTGGTTAACTGAGGAACAATTCAAAAGAACCTTTCGAGGGTGTGAAGCCAGTAACTTAATGGTACGATTCCTTATTTTTTAAGTTAAAATATGATTGGTTCTGTTTAATGTGGATAAATAAGTTAATTTTTTTGACCTTTGTGAATCATATATAGTGCTGCGGTGAGCAATCTTATCATTACAATGGAATATAATTTGGATATGTCTTGAACAATCCACTGTAAAATTTGAGTGATCCCCTCGTGCTTGACTTGACGTTGCAATGGCGCATGGATGACTAATTTAGTGACATGGATTTATAATTATTCTGCTATTGCAGCATGTAGTGTGAGACTTGTCTTTTTGGCACCATATATATATTTTTAATTTTTTTTTTTTGCTAGACAAGTCTGGGGGTTTTGGCAGCTGTACTTTATTTTGCTGGATTTCCTGTCCTGGCCTTGAAAAGCAGACTATATCATACTGTTATAGTATTTATATCCTATTATTTTTATATATTATTGATAACAATTTTGTTGCCTGGGTATCTTTTTACGCATTACTGGGCCAATGCTGGTAGCTTGTGTTGTTAATGTCTTTCAAAAGACTGCCAATTTTTTTTTATATCTTGCCAAGTTAGTGACACCGAGTTGTCTACAGGCCTTTTCCTGTTTGATTGTCTTGCTCAAGGCCTTCAAGTAACTATGAATTTCTTTTATTAACCCATGGGGTAATAGCTTCTTATCTCTTGGTAATTCGAATAGTGTGCTTAAGCTGAATATTTTTGGTTGTGTGGAACTAGGTCCTTCAACTTGACCAATGTGGGCGATGTATGCCAGATGATGTTCTGTTTGCAACCTTAGCTCGCTTACCAAACAGCCTTCCTGCATTAACTACTATATCCTTGAAGGGTGCATGCCGTCTTTCAGATGCTGGGTTACGTGCACTTGTTGCTTCTGCACCTGTTTTAAGATCTATAAATCTGAGCCAGTGCTCCCTTCTCACCTCAGTTGGAATCCATAGTTTAGCTGATTCACTGGGGCCAGTTCTGAGAGAATTGTATCTGGATGATTGCCAAAGCATAGATCCTATGCTAATCCTGCCTGCTTTGTCAGAGCTAGAGCATTTGGAAGTGTTGTCACTAGCTGGGATTCAAACTGTGTGTGATGATTTTGTTAGCAAATTCATAGCTTTGTGTGGTCACAATATGAAGGAGCTTGTTCTGGCTGATTGTGTGTAAGTATCTCTAAACAAGGTTCCACATGGAATGGACTGTAAATCTGGACTCTCTGATTTTCCTGTGCCAGTTTTGTACTAGAGATCTGTTTGTCACCAAGCTTCAGTGAAATTGTTATGTCATTTAATTTATTCTTTGTTTGTTTTGTTTTTGTTGCAGGACATTGACTGATTCTTCCTTGAAAGTAATTGCAGAAACTTGTGCAGGATTATGTGCACTTGATCTTGGTAATTTGTACAGATTGACGGATTCCACATTGGCATATCTTGCAAACGGTTGCAAGGCAATTCAAACACTAAAACTGTGCCGGAATTCATTCAGGTTTTTCCTTAATTTTTGAACCACTAATGGAAAATGAAAGGCGGGTCGCTAATTTTATGTCCGTACATGTGAGAATTAAATGCAATATTGTTTTCAGTAGGTACTGTACCAATGATGTATGGTTAATCTGATAATGATGCTATTACTGTTTGTATTAATTTCTTTTGGGTGCATGTTTGTGTGCACATTTCTGCTCAATTGTTTTCTTGTGTGTGCACATTTTTTTTTTGGGAAGGGGGTGGGTGGGTGGTGCATGCCTAGGGATGGCCATTTCGGCCGTCCCATTTGTACCCTACCCAATCCCCGCTCCAAATGGGTAGGGGATTCGGGGATTTTTTGGGGATCGGGTAGGGTATGGGGGCATTTTTTAAAAAAAATTTGGGGATCAGGTAGGGTACAGGTATAAGTCTGTCCTCGCCCCGTACCCTACCCGACCCGTTTCCTGACCCTCCCTATATTCTCGTGTATATATATATTTAATTTTCTAGTATATTTGTTACTACAAATTTCTCAGTAAGGTAGGAAATTAAGATTTGGAGTTTATTTATCTATCAGCTTCCTATTAAATTACTTTATTTTCCAATTTATAAGGAAACTATAAATTGAGATAGACTAACTGTGAATGTTTCTTTATTTACTTTTCCTATTTTGAATCATAGAACCTATTAGTATGGTAGGAAAATAGAAACCTAATAAGTGCTTTCTATATATATATATATATGGTATTTTTTGATTTTTTAAATATGTATTAGGATTCTGCTCTATTTTTTTATAAGTCATATTTTAGAATTTTTGTATTTTTATATTTTTTTCAATTCAGGTATCCGTTTTCCCATGAGGATTCCCATTCCCCGTTCGGGTCGGGGATGGGTGGTAAAAATAAATCCCCAGTGGGGATCGGGTAGGGTATGGGGATTGATTTTAGTTTGGGGATCGGGTATGGGGATACGTGTACTTGTCCCCTACCCGCCCCATGCCCATCCCTATGCATGCCTTTCTGCGTAGGTCACCTATTTGAGCGTCGTTTATGTTTGCATAATTCTCAATTATATAATTTATTAACTCGTCTAAGTCGAGGCTAATTTTTTTAGAAGATGCATTTAAAAAGATATGTGAAAAAAATTCCGTGCATTTTTCATTAGAATTATATAAAAAGTTCTAATACGTTAACATTATCAAACTGAGATTAACAGCCAGAGGTCAAAACTCAAAAGTGCGGCTAAGGAATGGCCTCTTCCAACATCTAGGAATGGTTTTAAATAGTATTACTTAATGTCCTTTCCAGTTGTGCAAATCTTGTTCATGCTCTTTCAAAATGTAGTCTTTGGGTTCTTTGGTTCAGTGGAAGATAAGTATGGCAAGACCTTTATCTAGTGAAACTTCTAACCCTGGGCGTAGTATTGCTAGGCTGAGTCAACAATTCTACAGCAAACTCCATAGCAATTGCTGGCTTTGACCTCTGTCCTTTTACATTCAGCCATGTGAAGGGAAAAAAATAAATAAATAAACTAAGGAATGCAGCAATTTGCTTTACCAATGCCATTCTGTATGTAGCTTACCACTGTCTTTGTTCTCGCACAATCTATTTTATTTCTGACAACAATAGATTTATAAGTCTGATGAATGTTTGCTTATCTTCATAAAATCTAATCTTAGAAGCTTCTTTTAAACGTGGCAGTGATGAAGCTGTTGCTGCTTATCTTGAAGCATCAGGGGAATCTTTGAAAGAATTGTCGCTCAACAACATTAGTAAGGTGCAGAGACATTGTTATGTGTAATATTGCATTTGAGTTCATATTGTGTTTATATGCGTCCATTGTTGCACACGCTTCATTTGCCTCTTGGGAAAAGTGACATTTTCCTTGTTCCTTGCTTTGATTTTTGAAGGTTGGTCACAACACTGCTGTATCACTTGCTAGACGCTCAAGAAAGTTGTGCTGTTTGGATTTATCATGGTGTCGTAATCTGACAGATGAGGCTCTAGGATTGATTGTGGATAGCTGCTTATCACTGAAAGTGCTCAAATTATTTGGATGCACTCAGGTATGCATCCCATGCCTGATTCATGTCGCATGCATACTCCATAAAATTTTTATTTTTATTTATTTATTTATTTTTTGAAAAGATACTCCATAAAATTTTTATTGGTTCCACTCAAGATATCATAGCGATGGTAGTGCAACTTTCTGGATGGGTATTAATTTTTGCCAGTGTCTGATATGATTGCTGTCTATAAAGCTTGTTGGAGAAACATGGCATTATGGAAATCAATGCCATTCTCATTCCTACTGATTTTTTGCTTTTGAAGCAAAGTGCTAGTATGTTCTGTTTAAGGAACATCAACCTGCAATGCCATCATGCAATGATATCGTCACTAAAACCATGCAAAATCAGATTTACTGCTGATTATGTAAAATCTAGCAAACTGGGATGAAATTCCTTGGGCTATAGGTTTCAATACAAGCCTATTAAGTAGCAAAAGAGTTTGCAATATGATAATAATGTTAAAACATCTAAAATTTCAATTCCTCAACTGCTTCCCTTTCAAAGGTTATAATTATTAATTTTTTGATGAGTAATGAGAGATGTAACACGCCTATTGAGCCCACCTATGAAATCAATGACAACAAAAGAGGAAACACAGATTCCTTTATCTATATGGGTAATTAAGGAATTACTTTGCAGTTTTGGGAGAGGAAAGAAGGCTAGAACGCTTAGGAACTGTGCTATCTTGGCAGTGTTGTGGCTATTATGGAAGGAAAGAAATAGGAGAATATTTGAGAAGGAATGTCATGTTGACGGACCGTGGGATAGATGGAAACTTCAGGCTTCTTTATGGGCTTTGGTTTGTAATGAGTTTAAAGGAACTCTTCTCTTTTTAATTAAAATGAGTTGGAGGGAGTCTTGTTGATAAGTCTTTTTGTTTGATTTTGCCTCTTACATGAGGACTTCTTGTCCTCAGTTCTATGTAATTTGTTTTTATTTTCATTAATCAAAGTGTTGTTATTCATTTAAAAAAAAAAAAGGAGTTACTTTGTATTGAAGGACCTGGGAACAGAAAAAGTTAGGTATGCGGTATAGTTTGCATGCTACCATAAATGCCAAACAATCAATGCTTGGCTTTATGTGCAGCGCTTATAGACGTGTGCTACCCCTGGATTACGAAACAAGTTGCTTGCAATAAGATGCTCTGGCGGCTCATAAAAAATTAGGAGCCTAAGGGCCTGTTTGGTCGACCAAAAAGTAACAAAAAAATGAATAGTGTAATGCGTTAGATATTTTTTGGCGTTTGAAAGATTTACCAAAATTTACTAAAATTTCCGTTCGAACATTTGCTAAGGAAACGTTCCAATGGCTGTCATATGGAAAAGCTGAAACTCTGTCAGTAAAAGTTGTCAGTCCAAAAAAGAAAACCGTTGGAACAGGCATTCTAGCACCCGTTCCAATAGATTTCAAAAAAAAAAAAATGACTTTTCTGACGCAGTTTAGTTGTGCATGGATCACGAAAGTGGTAAAGTTTGAAAAATTTTAGTAACTTTTGGTATCTTTTGGCCACTTTTGGTAAGATTAGGTTGCACCAAATAGGGCCTAAGTTAAGGAGGTTTGAACTAAGCCAATATGGCACTTCTACTGAGAGCTTGTCAATAGACTAGATGGTTTATTGGATTTGGTATTTCTCACATATAGGGGGCGTTTGGAGTGACCTAAAGTGAGCTAAAGTGAGATAATTTGTGAATTCATAATTTGTGCAGTAAGATAAAAACTGAATAACTTTTAGAGGTTTTTAGAGACTTTCAGAAATTTTCAATATTTTTCATCTCACCAAACACACCCATAATATATAATGGTATTAGCTATATTAACTGAAAATATATTTAGTTCTTTAAAATTAGTTGAATCAATGAATCGCGAAATGGTACCTTTGTGTGAGAAGTTCGGCTCAGTTTTGGAGTGTGGCTTAAAATACCAGCAGCAGGAGGGGGACTGCCTTAGAATTACCAAGATAAACAAAGATATAGTGACAAGAATAATTTTAACGTTACAAACTCCAGAAATGCCCTTGATGCCTTTTTAATGGAATTTACTTATCGGTAAAAATGAAAAAAAAAAAAAACTTCTCATGGCTTGATCCCGTGCCTTTTGTTCTCAGAGGGTTGTTCATTCTTGATTGCACCACAAAGTTCATTTTCTCTTGCTACTGTTTGCCATTTTTGCAACTGTAATTGATGTGATTCTTTTTTTTTTTTTTTTTTTTTTGCAGATTACAAATGTGTTTCTAGATGGCCACTCAAATCCGCAGGTGCAAATCATTGGCTTGAAGATGACTCCAATATTGAAACATCTCAAGGTTCCTGATCCCCTAGAAGGACCATTGCATTATTCTTCGGTGTCTTCCTGAAATGTGATACCAATTTGGACCAATCAGATTTCTGCCCTGATGGTTTGCAATGGCATTATATCCGTACACTGCCCTGCATTTTTGGTTGACGTTACCCCGTATTACTATTTTGGAAAACACCTATTCAGTCCAGTGCATTTCCCATTTAGCGGTAGATTCAAATGTTGTAGAATACTTTTAGAACTGATACTTTTCATATTTGGTAAAGTACCTAGCCATCTTTGCACTGATAATTTACATGGTACGGTCCCTCTAGGCAGGCAACTTTGCTCTCTTGACAAGTCTGGCAAAGAAAGTTTTTGTGAAGCCATGTTTTGTTTCTAAGTTTTCCTAATGAATGATGACTGGAAATTAACGAGGATTTGCCTTTACTCTCCCTTGTGGAAAATTGAGATTGATATTGCAAAGAGCCATATTAGTTTTGATGAATTTTTATGTTATTCTGCAGTTAGGGTGGTTGATGCTATCTTACTTTGCCGTGGGCTTGATAATCCATCAATGTTATTTTAGAACGGTCATTGTTAAGATGTTACCGTTATGCGGTCTATCACGGGGAAAGGATGAAAATATTTGGAAAGTGAAAATGAAAATTAGTTATATTGTATTTGCGGATGTAGACGTAGATGAATTGTTAAACCACATAATTAAATCTTGTGCTTTTGTGATTGTTTTTCAATTCTCTTTGTATGTACTCGCTTTAGTTGCCTCGGATAAATTTAGATTCTGCAACACCGGATAAATTATCCCCGCATTTTTATGTCAAAAAATTAGATGGAATGTGAAAAATGCTAACGAGGAGGATGCGATGGCGAGGAACAGGGTAACAAGGTTAATTAATTATCAGCCTCTTCAAAAAATATATATATGGAGAGAGAGAGAGAGAGAGAATGAATCATCTTCTGCTGAAGTAGAAATAGATGAGAACAATCAACACAGAAGTGGTGGATGCGCACAAGCGGCACAAAGAGTGTGCATGTGGAATGGTGAAGACCATCAATGCCTTTTCATTTGAGAAAATTGGGAGGCCATTTTCTCTGTTGGTTGCCTCTTGGAACAGTGATTGCAGCTGCAAACGCTATGGTGGCAATGAGTGCTGCCACAACTGCACGTGTGTTCGATGTGGTTTTCATCCATTTCTTTCCATCTTCAACTAATTTCTTGTGTCTGTTCTCTGTTGAATATCATTTTGCAGGAGTTTCTTCATCTTCGTTTTGCCACCCTGTATATGACTGATTTACAAAATTTTCCACTGACTGCATGATAGTAACAAGTTATTTTAGTAACAAATTCAAAATAACGAATTGAGACTGATGGGTGCTACCTAGAAACTTGGTTGTTTTTATCTGAATACTGTATTTTATTTGTGCGACTCAAAGTATTGTAATATTATTTTTATCTTGGTTATATTTCCTTGTAATACTATTATAATTATTGTTCTGGCTATATAAATTTATGGATTAGCAGCCACTGTGTAATCTTTGGTTTATTTTTGATTGTTTAATATTATCTTATATAAAAACTAAAGATGCAATTAGATATTCTGATTGATTGATTGGTGTGATTTAATATTAGAATAAATTTCAATTTAATTCAAATTAGTTTTTATACTCTTGTACTGCCAGTCTCAAAATTTGAAATTAGGGGCATGACAAAGACTAAGAGAGTGATTTTTCATTTATCAAAAATTTCACTGTAATCTTCGGCTCATACAATATGGCTTAAACAGCTAAACTACCTCAACCTTACCTGTGACCAACAAAGCTACTCTGGATGTGGGCAGACATGGCACATTTATTCCACTAAAGGAAGTCATTGCATCCACCACAAAAAAATGAAACCCATTAATCAATTCACAAACACACTACAAAACAATTCGGAAAACATGCCAACATTATTAATATAAATCAAAATATCAGGACGGACAATAAATATGTCACATAATAATATTTAGCACTTTAATGAAATTGTATATGAAAACAGTACAAAATATTATTATATAATATATTTTCATTCACTCTTAGTGACTTCATCTTGGGCATCTGTTAACAAATGCCTAAGCCAAATTATGCATGCTTGAGTACATATTCACCTTGTTGCTGATCTTAATGAAAAGGCCGATCACTTTTCTTGCCAAAAATGCTGCCGCATGTTGATGAAATCAAGTCTTTGAGGAGAGGGAACTGCAGGAACATGAAAGAAGTTATGGGTAGACAGGTTAACGTGCCCAATGCGATTAGTATCCATGTCTCCTTCTGCTGGCAAAACACAAGATAGATTGCGGAACCAAAGGCCACCATCATCATCGTTATTGACACGAACAAGGTACCGACGCCCAAAATCAGCCTCGAAGGAAGATCAGAGAGAAAATCGGTTTCTGCGTAGCACGAAGTGAGGATGGATAAAAACAACAACGCAGAAGTGGTGGATGTGAACAGAGAGATTGTATCTGCAACAGCGAAGATATTAAACAACAATTGGTTGGAGAAAATTGGGAGGCCACTTTCGTCTTTGTTACCACCTGGAACAGTGATTGCTGCTGCAAATACTACAGTAATAATGAGCGTGGCAACAATGGTGCATGAGTTTGCAGTCTCTCTCATCCATCTCTCCCCTTGGATAACCAAGTCCTTGTGTGCTGCGGTAAACAATTCTGAAGGGGTTTGCTTTTCAGTTTTTGATGTATTTCTCTTATCTTTGTACGCGGGCATTACATGTTTCTCCACTTCCTGTGTGATAAGACAGAGATCTGAAACAACGGTATTTTTTATTTTTTTTAATAAGTAAGTGGGGGGAGGGCCCGGGTATTTGACTTGTCTCCTAAGATATATACATCTTGTAGTCAATTGAGTGATAGTAGAAAGTTGCCCACTCCATGTGAAACACTAGTGGTGGTTGGCTAGGTCCTATCAAGTCCCGGAAAATGATTCCTTGATGGAAGGAACCAATAAAGATAAAAATGAGGATTCCTAAGCTAGCTATTACGTATAGCATGTGATATCTATTGTTCAAGGTAGTAGTTATATATAGCCTGTGATATCCATCATTCAAGGTATTCATTCAATCTACATAGGTTAGAAGATCCTACGGTTTTATATACACAGTGAGTGCGTTAGAGAAGCCATCTACAGATTACAGATTAAGAGATAAATTTTACTTGGACACTCAAAGAGAGATAAGTTTTACTTGGACAACAATGACTGGGTCAATAAAATTAATATATGATTGATATTACCACTGCGTATACATGTATATATATTTCGGCTATCATATACATGTATGTACAGTTTATCTAACAGTTTACACTAGAACTTTGAATGAAGGGTTTTTGCAAAACAAACATATACTAGTGCCTAATGCAAATTGGGTTCGCGTTGGTGTATTACCTTAAACCATTGTAACTCACGTTGCATTTGCAGAGCTGGACTGCGGATAACGCTGAGTTTGGCTGGGGGTGCTAGTGCTGCAGCCAAATGCAATATGTTGTTTCCTCCTTCGTGTTCAATCTGTGTGATATATTGTTTATGCTTCCTCATCTGATATAGGAGGTTGAAAACATTCTCATGACGGTTTGTCACTGCTAGGTGAAATATGCTCCGATTTTGTTTGTCTGTAGCCCAAACTAATCCGGGAAAGAGATCCACTATCTCTTGTACAACCTCGTGAATCCCTAATTCCGCTGCTTTTAGAAGTGGATCCCTGGCAAATGATTCTGATTCATCAGCTTTCAAGTTTATAACTTCCTGACACAAACATTTCACTAGTTGAAGTGCTTGCTTATGCTTCAGTTTTTGGTCTTGGATATATTTGATGTAAGGCACTGCCACTGCAAAAGGTGCTCGTGGATGGGATAACATGTACAAGCACACACAACATAATTATATATATATATATATATATACACAATGGAGCCCACAAAGAACTGAATTAAAGCTTGTTAAATTCTTACCTAGTAACCCAAGCGCTTTCGAAAGCATGAGTCGCAATTTTTGGCTCACTGCTGTTACTGTATGACAAAAACCAGTTGAATTAATCAGCACATGTTATTTGGAAAGCGGAAAATGTCAAATTTATCAGTAAGACACATTTGATCAGTTGGAGGATGCCTGAGGGTTTCTCTGGAGAAAAATCTCGGAGAGGGAACAAATTTGTAGAACTTCTGAATCAAGCATAAGGAGCCTCTAAAGAGGATGCCTTAGGGGTTCTCTAGAAAAAATTCCCGCAGAGGGAATAAGTTTTGAGAACTTTTGAACCAAGCATAAGTAGCCTCTAAAAAGGATGTCTTAGGGGTTCTCTAGAGAAAATTCCCGCGAAGGGAATAAGTTTGGAAAATTTTGAACCAAGTATAAGGAGCCTCTAAGGGGTTCTTATGAGAAAAATTCCCACGGAGGGAACATGTTTGGAGAACTTCTGAACCAAGCATAAGGAGCCTATAAAAAGGATGCCTTAGGGGCTCATTCAAACAATAAACATAGAAGAAAATTAGTTTCATGCAAATGAAATCCTTTATTGATAAGAAAATCAATACATCAGGGATAGTAAGCTTTGAGCCATTTAACATTAATAGGGGAACTTAATTTGTTTGTCTTGGGATATAGAATCTTGTACCATCCATTATCGTTATGGGCTTCTTTGATGACATACGAACCTTCTCATCTAGGTGCAGACTTCAGTGTTGATAGTCCTCTCATCACATGATTTGCTGTCTTTAGCACTAAGTAGCCTTCTGCAAACTTCCTGAGTTTTACCAACGAGTCATAAGCTCTGCTAATACGGCTCCGATATGTTTTCAAATTTTCTTTGGCTTTATCTCTTCTTTTAGAATGTCTAGGTCTATATGCTTGGACTTTGGGACTGCTTCATTTTGGAGGGCTATCCTTGCTAAGGGTATGGCTATTTCAACTAGTAGGACTGCTTCAGTGCTATAGACCAAGGAAAAAGGAGTCATTTGTGTAGACCTTTTCTTGGACGTCCTGTAGGCCCATAAAGCCATTGGTAACGCATGAGCTCATTTAGAGTGAAAATCCTTCAGCATTCAGCTTAAAATGGTGAGCAACATCTTGTTTGTAACTTCAGCTTGTCCATTCCCCTTGGGATAGTACACGGATGACTTATGATGTGAAACATCTTAAGAAGTTAAAAAGCTGCCCTATGTGTGAGTTTACAAAAGGAGTGCCATTATCTAAGAGTATTACCTTAGGGTTCCAAAGCAGCAGATGATGTATTCACGGATAAAGTTTAACACTGCTGGCCCTGTGGCTCTTCGTAGGGGAATTCCTTCAACTCATTTAGTGTATAACTTTGTTGCCGCAATAATCCAAATGTTACCGTGGGAGGGAGGATTGTGGGTCTAATCAAATCTATGGCCTAGGTATGGAATGGCCATGGAGTGCCCATTGTTCTGAGATCTACTGCTGGGGCATAAATGACGTGAGAGTGTATTTGGCAAGAATGGCACATTCTTGCGTAATTTTTTGCATCTTCCTCCATCGTTTGCCAGTAATACCCTGTATGCAGCAGATGAGTGTAAAGCCTCCTTCCTCCCTAATGTTCCATCTCATGTCCCTTCTTGAGGGTTTTTTATATTTTCGTTTCGCCTAAACAACGTAAGGCTTGCCCATTAAATCTGCGCCTGTACAGCTGCCCTTCATGTACAAAGAAAGAAGAAGCTCTTTTCCTGATTACTGCGACATCCTTAGCTTCCATAGGAAGGGATCCCTCTACTAGGTAATTAATGTAATATTGTCTCCAATCACTAGGATTAGAAACAAAATTACATTTTGCCTTATTCAGATTCTCCTGACATCTGAGGCACTGTTGTTGTATTAGTGCAGCCTCTTTAGCCATACATGGCTAAAAATAGCCTTGTCTCTGGGCTTTCCTGTAAAGACTGATATCCCTAGCTCCACATATTCTTTCATGAATTTTCACTAATTTTCACCAATTTTTCTCTAGCTTTATTATCCCCTAGACACCTAGCTAGAATTCCTCCTAGGGCCCTAAAATATAATAACCCTTGGTATAGGGTATAATGTTTAAGTTGGGCCATCAGGATTTTACCGCCATGTAGCTTCAATCCTCGAATGATAGGTGATCTCCAATCTTCCATAGTCTCTTCTGGCAAAATATCTGCTACTGAGCATGGCAATGTTCTCCTCATCACCTTGATGCTAGCTATTTCCTCCCCAACTTTTATCTTAGATGCAAGAGTAGCCAGTGCATCTGGATATCTATTACTAGACCTCAGGGCATGCTCCATTAGAACGTGATCAAATTTGTCAACCAACTGTTGAATGATTGTTCGATAAGATACCAAGGAAAGTTCTTTGATGGCACATTCTCTGTTGGTTTGTTTAATGACCAACTTCGAGTCTCCTTTGATACATAACTTGGTTGCCCTTACTTCCTACATAGCTAAAAGTCCTAGTACCAGTGCTTCATATTCTGCCTCATTGTTGGAACAACGGAATTCTAGTTTGTAGGATAAATCAATCTTAACTCTTGAGGGAGAAGTTAAGACAATCCCTACACCTTCTCCTTTCGTAGTAGAAGATCTGTCAAAGGCTAAAGACCATTCTTCCTCTTCCGCAGTTGGAACTAGAAAATCATCTCGCGTCAATTCTTCTGAGGGCGGTTCATATTCTCCCGAAGGAAACTTTGCTAATAGGTCTGCTAGAGCTTGATTTTTTATAGCACGTGGTTCTTTGCAAACAATGTCATATTTTGCTAATAGCAAGAGCCACCTTGCTGCCCTCCCAGATAGAGCAGGTCTAGATAGGAGATATTGGAGGGGGTCATATTTGGTTATTAAGTGCACTGGTTACGTTAACAAATAGTGGTGGAGTTTCTGTACCACAAATACTAGAGCCAAGCAATGTTTTTCTATTAGAGAATATCACGCCTCTGCTCCTTGTATTACCCTGCTAATATAATACACCAGTTTTTCTTGTCCTTTAACCTCCTGAGCCAGTAGTGCTCCTATTGACTTATTGGTGGAAGTCAAATAAAGCAACAATGGTTTCCCAGGTTACGGTGGTATCATGGTGAGGGGGGAGGCCAAGGCATGCTTCACTTTCTCAAATGCCTTAAAGTGTTTTTCTCTCTATTCAAACTTTGCATCTTTCCTTAGTAACATATTGAAGGGTTGTGTTACCTCGGCCAAGGCTGGGATAAACCTTCGAAGATATGACAATTTTCTGAGGAATGCTTTAAGCTCCTTTTGGTTAGTTGGCTGTAGCATTTCCTTCACTGCTAGTACCTTTGCAAGATCCGCATCAATTTCGTTGTGGTGTACTATACACCCCAGGAATTTTCCCATTGTTACCCTAAAATCACATTTGAGAGGATTCATCTTTAGTTTGTACTTGCGACATCTATTAAAAACTCTCCTCTGCAAATCCTTTACATGGGATGTTCCATGTTGTGTTTTTACCACCAAGTCATCAACATAAAACTCAACAGATTTATGAAACATGTTATGGAATATAGCTGTTATAGCCCTTTGATAGGTTGCTCCCGCATTTTTTAACTCGAAGGACATAACAGTATAAAAGAAGTTACCGATAGGAGTTTGGAAGGTTGTTTCTTGGGCATCCTCTGGGGCCATCTTGATCTGATTATATCCGCTAAACCCATCCATGAAGGAAAACATAAGGTGCCCGGAGGTAGAATCAATCAGTCTATTAATGTTTGGCAGGGGAAATTCATATTTAGGGCATGCCTTGTTCAGATCTCAGAAATCCACGCACACTTTGATTTGCCTATTTTTCTTAATTACATGTATAATACTTGACAGCCATAAGAGATGCTGTATGGGTTCTATTAATTTTGCTGCTAATAATTTTTTCACCTCTTTTTTGATCTTGAGCTCCACACCTGGTTTGAAGAATCTGATCCTTTGTGTGATGGGCTTGGCACTGGGGATGATGTTTAAGTGATGTATGGTGACGTCTGTATCTAACCCAAGTATTTCAGAGTAAGTCCATGCAAAAACATCTAAGTACTCTGTTATTAAGGCTATCAATTTCTCATTTTTTATCTAGGACAAGTCTCTACATATGAAGATGGGTCGCGGTGTCTCCCTTTCTTTAGCAAGATTAATTTCCTCCAATTCTTGCTTCTGTGGTCGCAGGCTGTCTTTTAGACATTCTGGAGCTGCTCATACTTCTTTTGGATCCTGGGTGACTTCCATCGCTTATTCCATTGTTTTCTTACGTTTCTTCCCCTTCTTCTTCTTTCTGTTTGGGAAAGTAGACAGAGGAGTTAAGAACATGCATTTTTCATCTTTTGGTTGGAGGTCAAGTTCCCTTTTCTGTTTTCCTAACCTTTCACACTGTTATAACTGATAAATTGCTTTCCCATTAGCACGCTTGTGTCTAATCACGCGGGGATTTGCTGAATCATCCTCTTGCAGCAATCTTTTGTGTTGCTCTTTATCTGGCCATCTAGGAATAGGAATCCCTCTTAGTGGTGTCGGTTCTGGGTTTTCATCTGCTTTAGAATAAAATACTGCATTTGTTATGTATACTTCGTCTACTCAGAACAGCTTATGGGATGCATTAATTGTAATCACTTTGTTGTTCTATATAGCTTTTACACACTGATGGTATATGGAGAGGATGGCTGCAAATCGATGTAACCACGCATGTCTTAGAAAGACATGATACGAAGTGGTATAATCAATAACATGGAATTTTGTGGGAGTAACAATCTCGTCGACTTTTAGGGTCACTTGCACATTCCCTAATGATCTTTGCCCTTGACTTTTGAACCCATTAATGGTAATGGGTTCCTTTACCAAATGCGCTCTAGGGATTCCTGCGGCTTGAAACATTGCGAGAGGGAGTATGTTGATGGAAGCCCCTCCATCCAGGAATTCCCTCAAAAACTCCATGCCGTTAACTTCTACTGGAACATACAATGGATGATTGTGTGCCTATTGGACCTTTCTATCCCCTTCTATGAAATTAAGGGATAATAAGTTTTCTTTAAAAATTCTTTCCACTGATCCACTAACTTTCATACACTCTTCTTGGTTGTCCTCTACCACTTTAAGCGAGGCCTTGATTGCCTTCATTCTAGTGTCTTTAGTCAATCCTAATTGATTGAAGAAAATTTTAAACCTGGGAGTCTTGCTCATGGCTTCTGCTTTAACATCATCAAATTCCGAACATGTTTCCCTTGTGGGTACACTTATTGCACATACAGGAATTTCTTGCTGCTCTTCGTAGTGAGAAATCATCATTATATTCCTGTTCTGCTTGTGCTGAGACAATGGATCTTTAAGGATGTCCCTTAGGGTAATCTCTAAATCTTTATTTCTTACGATCTTGTGGAACAAAGATTGGAACGCCCAACAATCTCTTCTAGGATGCCTCATTGTTCGATGGTAGACGCAAAATCTAGGCTTCCCTTCTTCCTGCTTTGTTGTAGAATTTCGGGTTCTGGCAAAGTAACTGCACCATCTACAACCTATGCCTCAAGAAGAGTCTTTAAATCAGCATTGGAAATGTGGACTGGAAAAGGGGCTGGCCCTTTAATCGTTCTTCGCTGTTTCCCTTGGTCCCTACCTTTCCTATAAGCAGGCGCTGCCTTCTCAACTTTTGTAGCGTATATTCCATTTCCTCGACGCGTCTTCCACCCCCCACGGGACATCGTGATTGCTACGGAACATCAGCATAGGAGGTGTATTGAACATCTTGGTCGTTCCTTGCATTGTTTCATTGAGATTTCTTCTGGCTAAGCAAAGGCCAGAAAAGTTAGAGAACTGGTAGTTGACTAAGTGCATTTTGAACGCCGTGTGCATTCCTTCTGCACACATCTTCACCATCTGATCTTCTGAGAGAGGGCCCTAGATATCTAGTGCCTTCTCCCTGAAACGACGAATGTTGACAAAAGATCTTTCCTTTGCTTCTGAGTTTCTCGCATAAGATGAAGCGTCGTCAATCTTTCTTCCACATAAAAGAATTTTGCATAGAATGTCCTTACCAGATCATCCCAAGAATTGACTGATTCTATTGGAAGATTGGCATATCAGGTATAGGTCTTGTGAGTTAGGGATTTAGAAAACTCCCTTAGTCGCAAGTTACTATCCTGAGCATATGTTCTTAGGGAATCAATAAATCGGACGACATGTTCCTTCACATTTCCCCTTTTCCCATCAAAATTTATAAACTTCGGCACAACGTATTCCGTAGGGTATGGCATTCTAGCAATTGACACAGGATAAGGTGGACGTAAATCTAGGTCTAACCCTGTGTGATTAGCACCACTTTTCTACTGGACTAATTTCTTGACATGATACTTTAATTGATCCGGCGTCAATAAAGAAAGTTGTGCTTGAAGGACCTGGGGTTGAGCGACGGTAATAAGAGTGGGATGAAGTAGAGTTTGGGAAAAGGTAGATAAAGTTGGATTGGTAGGGGTTCCTTGTTCCATATGAAGCGAGGTCTGACTTGGATTGGCTGGACTTTGCTGAGTAGTGGACATTTGGCTTGGGGTAAAGCTTAAGGTCATAGGGTTTACTTGGGACAGCATAGTTTGAGGGATATCGTGACGCCCAAAGTTTTGTGGAGTTGTGGCAAAGTTCATTTCTTTTGGAGTAAAGGGTGGCACAGTAGAGACTGAGGGATTGGTTGATGCCAGGGTTTGCTGGAGGGCTTTGAAGGCCTTTATCATTACTTGTTGCGTTTGCTGTATAGCAGAATGGGCTTGCTAGGAAGCTAAAACCTACTCCGTGAGTATCCTTACTTGATCTATAACGGCGGTTATTTCTGAAGACGACTCCCTATCTCGTGATCTGTCTCCGTTATTACTTTGGTCATTGGCCATTATTGATATGTTAACACTCTTTCTTAGTGAAGTTAATTGTGGGGGGATTAGGGTAAAGTGAGCCTAACATTTTCTAGGAATTATGTTGAGTATCAAGTAATGGTGAGACCACCGGGGTCCAGTGGAGAGAGGAGAGAATCAGGGTAATCTAGAACAAGAGAGGGAGAGAGAGAGAGAGAGAGAGCAGAGATGATAGTGGTTGGATGCTTAACGTATCCTTAATAACAAACCCTCCAGAGGATGAGGGTTTATATATGCGAGGGCAAACTCCTTTAGGCGGGAATTAGACCTTCCCGATTCAATGGACTTAATGAAGGGTAAGAGTCGCCCATTTAATTTTCTCTCTCTAGACTGGTTGGAGGAATTCTAACAGTCACTTGGTCCTAGCCTCCAATCCACTGAACGTCCAATGATCCCGCTAGTCATTAATTCGTTGAAGGGGTACCTCGGATCTTGTTCCAAGTCCAAGGAACGGTGATGGAATTTTGGAGCGGATGGGCTACCATTAATTATTCTATGTATAATTAAAGGTAACGTGGCATATGCAATTTCACGCTGCAGTACAGTATAACAACCTTGGGATGTTTAACTGTACCCTAGGTACCCACACTTCTCATGTATTTGATGAAATGTCTTACTCGGGTTTGGTTAAGAAAGAATTTGTAACAAACCAGAGATGGAGAAGGTTTCCTTTGCCCGTCGAGCCCAGTTCCACTCCGGCGTCGTGGCAGTCACTTGAAAGCTGTTAAGTGGATTCTCTGGGTCTCCTCCCTTGTGTTCGTTTTCAATTGCTGGATTCTCAATGTCACTTCTCTTGTGTTCCTCGCAGTCGTTGAATTTGAACTCCACGGGAACAACTTAGAACAAAAACAGAATATTAATGATGGTGATGACGATCTGGCTTATCGACACTTCAAATATACAATTTCACTGACTGAATTAAGGTAAACCAGAAAACGCATGCGGCAAGGTTATGTGGTGGGTTTATCAGAACCTTACTTTCGTAGATAAAGCTTGGCCAAAATAACATGCGACTGCCACTTCGGAACGCTAGTACGTCTTCAGCTATATCTCCCAAAGCAGAGTGCTCTATTTTTTCTTTTTTGGACTGACCCGAAGCAGAGTGCTTGAAACTGAGTTTCGTTGTTGCCAAATTGGGATACCAGTGCACCATATCCAAAGCAACACCTATACATACATTCATACACATGTATACATATAAAATCAGGTAACTTTTGAGTGTAAGTGTCCGTTTGGGAGATTAAAAAAAAAGAAAAAAGAAAAGAGGCTGACAGTTAAGACTCTGTTTGTCAACTATTTCATTTTTTTATTTTTTATTTTTGTTTTTATTTTTTTAAAAGTTGAACATGAAAATTCGTTTAATAAATTTGTTTTTAAATTTTAATTTCCAAAAGAATGAAAATTATTTTTAAAATTTTTAAAAATTATGAAAATATAGAAAAAGTGTTTTCTTAAATTTTTATTTTCGATTTTCAATTTCCTATATAATTATTACCAGTTACAACTATTAATTTCCATCGTCCACTAGTTGTCACCAACATTCGGCCACCACTGCCATTACCTTCCACTCATCTCCGATCACTACCAAATATATTATTATTTAATATAAAAATATTTAATTAATATATAAAATATACTAAAATATTAAATTAATAATATATTATTTTTATTTATGTAAAAATATATTAAATATAATATAATTAATAATTAATTTTATCAATAATTAATTTAATATATTAAATTATATATTAAATATATTAATTACGTAAATTATATTAAATACATTAATTAACTAATTATATTAATTATAATTGAATTGATTTTATTATATTAATATAAAATTATTTTATTAAATTATTTTTAATTAATAATATAATAAATTATATTTAATATATTTTATTTTTATTGAATTAAATTATTTCTAATAAAAATATAAATAAAATAAATACGTTTAATTAATTAAAATTAAATTAATTATATAATTAAATTAAATTAATTAAATTAATATAAAAATAATTTAATATAAATTATTTTTAATAAATAATATAATTAAATTATATTGAATATATTTTATTTTATTGAATCAAATTATTTTGAAAAAAATATGATTAAAATAATTAAATTTAATTAATATAATTAATTAATCAAATCAAATTAATTTAAGTAATTACATTAAATTAAGTTAATTAAATTAATTATTTTAATTAACAAGAAATATATTTTATTAAATTGTTTTTAAAAATAATTATAATAAATTATGTTTAATATATTTAATTTTTATTGAATTAAATTATTTTTAATAATTAATATAATTAAAATAATTAAATTTATTAAATTTAATTAATTAACAATTATAACCACTAATTAACAGTTATCGTTATCAAACGTGTTTTCAAGTTTTTATTTTTTTTTTCCTACTATGTAATGAAAACAAAAAATTAAAAATTGAATACAAAAACTGATAACTGAACATAAAAATTGAACACAAAAACTGACAATTTTATCAATCTGGACCTAAGTTATCAATTATTAGTTTTTTTGACTTTTTTTAAATAATTAAATTTCACTCTTATATTCTAAAATTTTTAAAATTTTAAAAAGTAAAAATGTTAAATTAACAAAAAAATTAAAAAATTAGTTACGAAAAATATAACTTTTTTTCTTCCTAAACACCCAAAAAAAAAAAAAAAAACTAAATTTTTCTAGTTATCAGTTAATTAAAAAAGAAACTAGTTTTTTTTCCTCTTCAAAACTCAACTCCAGTTGCTTATACGCTGTAGAAATTGATGACCCTCAACAAGTAAATAGATTGATGATCCACTAATTAAATAGTTAGAGCTGCGATGCATATATTCACTCACCGTGGAATCCTGAAAATATGAGACGCCGGAGAAGCCGAAAGCCAGATTCGTCTGCAAAGGGCGAAGGCTTGTCTTGGTTAGTGGATAAATGATTCCTAGTCTCAACCAAAAAGTATCTAAGCGTTTCCTCGTGATCATTCTGAGCAGCCAAGTGGACTGGGAAATTGTTCCAACGCTTGCTGCAAATATATAACAAATCTGGGCGTTTCTCCACCAGAAGGAAGGCGGCTTCCGTGTTGCCGACAATTGCAGCTTCGTGAAGGGCATTGTTGCCGTATTTATCAGTCTCTGCCAGTTGATCCACTCTCATCAACCCTACTAATTTCTTCACAAAATCGATTGCCTTTCTTGTCTCAACTGCCACGTGGAGTGCTGTCTTCAGGCTCGAGTTGATTCTCGCGGTGAGTAATGCACCAGGATCATCGTTTTGTGTAATGAGTTTATAGGCTCTGTCCCAATCGCCACTGAGTGCAGCTTTGTACAGTGGCAGGTAACTCCAGTACGGATCCTTCTGCGGAGAATAGAGGCCAGCGTCCTAGCTCCCGTCCGACAGAGTTGTCATTTTTCAATTTTTGAATACCGTTTTTGTGTTTAGTTTTTAAATTTTAATTCCGTAGCAATAGTTGTTGGTTGATAATTATAGTATTTGAAATTGTAAAAATTAATATAAATTTATAAAAATTATAATTTTGTAGTATAGTAAGTAAAAAATTTTAATTTTATAAGAATTTGTAAAGCTTTTTACAGTTCCAAATAGACTTATTATAAAAATAACTACTAACCCTTTACTCTCACAACCTTTCATTTCTTTTATCTCACTCTTTAAAAAATTAGTTTTAACGAGTATGTGAAAAAAAAATTAATTCATTTGTAATTTTATAAAATATACATTATATAATTAAAATAAATAAGTAAAAATAATATTTATCTCTGTTAAATACTAAATACCAAACACAATCTTGTAATTTTTACAAGTTCAAGGATAGAGCAGTCCGGAAATTGATTCTTGAATGCCCATGTGATGAGCATTTTCAACCGTACATGTTTGTAAGTAATATATTATGTACAGTACTTGTGTACGAGACACGATAATCAGTTATGAGAATAGAAGTTTTAAAGAATACTTTTTTTTCCTAGGTCGAGTTAATTTTTTTTTTTCTTAAGAATTCACTTTGCCACACGTGACTCTACCACTGGCGATAGTTGCTGGTGGTAATTGTAACATCCGGTATTTATTTTTGCTTATTTATGTGTGTTATTTTAAGCCAATAAAATATTTAGACCGATATTGGGTTTGCTTAGCTGGATTTATTTTATTTTTCCTAACTGGTGTGGTCCGAATTGATATTTGGTTAGATAACTAGGCAAAGGGCCCAGCTTTTTTTTTTCTTTCTTTTGTTTCCCTCCTTTTCCTTTTCTTTTTCTCCCCCGCCTCTTTCTTTATGCAAGGCTGCCTGAGAGAACAGGGAAGAGAGATAGAAGAGAGAGGAGAGAGAGAGAGAGTAGAGAGAGAAATTGGGTTTCGAGAAAGAGAGTTGGTGGATCAGGGTAGTATTTGATGCCGTGAATATTATGGTGAAGTCCATTTCGCATGATTTCGCTCTGGGAGGGAGAAATCGACGTTGAAAGTTTGGAAGCCATAACTCAAATCTTCTTGTTTCTTCTTTTTACTTCAGATTCGAGGTAAGTGGGACTCATATACGTGTTTTGCGCATTGTTAGCATGATTTTGATATATGTGTGTGTGATGATTTTGGTAGATGGTGATATTTATGTATATATATGTTTATGGGTTTGTATATATATGCTCAGTCTTATTCATTCTTGAGTTTTGTTGGTTGATATTGAGATATATATTGTTATTGTTGGTTGCAGTACCATTTCTGGGCTTGAGGTGCTCGCATTTTGGTATTTTATGTGCCAAATCGAGTATGTAGCAGCTCAGATCTGCTCTGTGGACCGCAGGTCGCAAGAATGGGCTTCCTGCGGACATCTCGTAGGCTTCCCGTGAGACTAGGAGGCCCTCAGTATCTTCTCACGATTCAGAACGGTCTTCCCATGCCTTTTCTAAGCGTTTTAAATTTCAAGTGCACTTCTCGTACCCTTCAAGCACCCTTTTCACGGGAATGTATTTTTGACCTAGTTTGATGTCTTTTTGACCTAGTTTGAATGATACATCATATATGTTGAATATATGTTGAAATTATGCACATTTTTGGGACTATAAAATGTTATTATGGATGATTGAGCACATTATGCTTTTATTATAATATTGAGATGTTATCGTTTATTTTATATGATTGAGCATATCATGTGCATGGGGCTGGAGTTTCATCATCCGGTTAATATTATAATTATTCGCTGGCCGAGAGTGCCATGTTGACATTGTTCACTTGCCGAGGCACGAGTCATGTGTATAGACAGGATCCTTGATTTTGAGAAAAACGATAAAACGAGATTTTGAAAATACCCAATGATCTCTAATCGGTATACATGACTAGAGTTTAATTATCGAAACTGAGACGTTAATCTTAAGATACTATTTATATTGATTTCCTGCTTGAACTAAATAGATGCTTGACTAGTGAGTGTAACACGGTTCCCATAAGTCTTATACCGGTGCGGGTGTAACACGGTTCTCCACTTGTGATTGCACACTGCTTGAGCTAAGCAGACACTTGACTAGGGGTGTAACACGGTTCCTTATCAAAAAGGGTCAGGGGGTGTAACATGGTTCTCTTGAGTCTTACATCGGTGGGGGGTGTAACACGGTTCCTCACTTGTAATATATATTGAAATTATCGTTCGCTATAAACATTAAACGTTGCAGTTGGTGACCCTGCGTGTTTTGCTAAGTGTCACCCCTCCCAGGATAAAGTAGAGGGTGGATTGAGATTAGAAAATATGCATTGGCATTACATTCCATTATTATCCATTACATAAGATTGCATATATTATTGTTATGTGTTGATATCCTGATATTGTTAATTATAATGATATTTGATTTGTGAATTGTTGATAAAAGGTTGAGTTGTGAACATTAAATAATAAAGTTAGGGATTACGATAACCTAATTCTTAAGGTGGGAGACATAGACAACTTAGACTTGAGTAGTCTCAGTCCAATTTGAACTACGGATAATAAATGTGTTTATTTTTCTTAACTGAGAATTGAATTATTAATCTTATAATTGTGTGACCCAAGGTGTGGGTCTGCTGTTTACATTTATAATGTCATTATTTTAAGAGATATAAACATGATTATAGTGTATGTTTTGACGATGTAAACCTTGGACGCTATTATTGAGGATAGTGCCAAAATAGATTGTATTGTTGTTTGATTTATGGTAAGGTGCTCAAATATTATGTTATATATGAATGATGAGCATTTGGTAATATTTTAATTATTGTTCATAATATAGACCTAACCTGGACTAGATTTTAATTGGTTTTATTTGATTCCCATGTTCTCATACCATCCATCTTGGACTACGAGATTAGAGACGTGACAGTAATAGTCTGAGGTGGGTGACAGCTAGTGGTGGTGATTGGAGGTGGGTGACGGGCTAACAGTGATGGTTAGAGCTGGCGACGAGGGCAAGCATTGGTTGGTGGTGAGTGGGCGGCGACAGCGGTGACGCCGGTATTTGGAGGCACATGAGGGGTAACGTTGGTAGTGGTCAGAGGTGGTAGAAGGTGATGACAGAAGTTGACGATGGGTGGCAGCCGGTGGAGGGTGGTAAGCATGAAAGAAAATAAAATTTTAAAAAAATATCTTCTCCTTTTTATTTATTTATTTATTATTTTTTCAACCTATCCTATTAATAAAACCGCTGCCTATGTTAGCTTCCATGCTCGTATTGGGTTTAGTTTTGCCATACAAAACCCAACCCACTTAAATGAATGACTTAAAAGCTTTGAACCAACCATGATTTTAAAGTTAAAATATTTTCTATAAAAAAATGAAAGTAAAAAATAATAAATGTATTTCTTCAGTAGTTTCTCCTACTCCATATTATTCTTTTTTATTATAATTGCTATAGAATGGGAAAATCTAATCAAAGAGCGCAAATGTTTCCACCTAAAATTAAAATAGTACAAATCATATATATTTAAAACATAATATAAAAAGATACTAACAGTATTTGTTTATTTTTTATTAATAAATATTATTTGTGCCCTGTTACATAACATAGAAGAGATATTTAAGGTATTGTGTTAAATAATCAACTTGAATTCGAGTTAAGATGATTAAAATTTTAGCCGTTTTATATCCACGTTAAATTTTGACTATTTATCTTGTACTTGTTCTAAATTTTACCATTTAAATCATATGCAGTTAGAATTTGGATGAAATAGATAATTGGAATCTAATATTAAATTGCCCTTACTGCCATTGATCCTTACTCTTGACGTTTCTCTTTTTTATAGTCATGTGAATAAATTAGATTACACCCAAAAAAATTAAAAAAAAAAACTTAACCTCTTCTCTTAGCTGCGGCCAATTTACAATTAATTTATTAAAATAGGAAAACGACTGGGGGAAAATTTATAGAGTAGGAAAAGAATGAAAAAGAGGTAAAAGAAAAAAAATTAAGGAAGAATAAATTTTAAGAATGTATACGATTATACGTCTTTCACCTAGTATATATTTTTCATAATATTGTTTTAGTGTGTGTGTGTATATATATATAAAAACAACAAAACTTTGCTAGTTAAAAGCTACTGTCACGTGATCGTTATTTAAAAGTATTTTGTGATAAAATTATTTTACATTATTATTATATAATAGTTCTAATGATGAATTATGAATTTTATTATATAATTAAAAAATTACTAGAATAGTATGATAATCTTACGAGTCTATCACTTTTGAAATAATAATCTATTAAAATTTTATTTTATTACATAAATACCGTTATTATATAATTTTGATTCATTTTTTTAAAAAAAATCTTATTATGAAGCATTTTTCATGAATTATATTTTTCCCCTAATAATTTTTAATAATGAATTAATATAGCCATTAAAAATGAGAGAATTTGTGACGAAAACAATTAGTAACTCTATAATTTCAATGTCGTACTTATTTTAATAATTTTGTGACATTAACAGATATTACTAAAATTTACTTTTCCTTTGGCGATATCCACACTTTGCTTACCTCAGGCTCATCGCTCTTTTTTCTCCCCTTTCCCTTCCTATTCTGTCCTTTCTCTGCATGGATGATCAAAACATCATTGATCCAAAACATCATTGATCCGCGTCGTAATAAATGTTACACGAAAAATGCAGCCCATTACTATTTTTGGGTCTCCACCCAAAAGTCCAAAAAAAAAAAAAAAAATGATGGAGTTTAAAACTTGTAGTTTTCTAATCGTTTCAAAATTACATATAATTGTTTTTCTCCCAAATGGCATTATTTTGTGCATCTTTTGTTACTTCCCCTACGAATCAGACTCCGATCAATCCGATTCAATCAATCTGAAACTTGTCATTGGTAAATTATAATTTGGATATATTAATAAATAATTAAATATATATACATACATACATATTTTCAGTGACATTTTTTTATGTCGAAATAATTTTATTCATGCCATGATTTCTCATTGGTTAGAAAGGGAGTGTTAGGTATTCATATCATTAGAGTAAAACTCGACCTGCGATATAAGTGGTGTTAGATTTACTAAACAAGAAAATTAGGAAAACAAATAAAAGTTAGCGTAAAAGTGATACGAGACAAGATTTAATTAGAAAAAATTTAAGAAAATTAATAATTTAAATTTTTTAATTTTTTTTGAGAAACCAAACATTAGAGCAGTTGAATCCAAATCCAATCAACGCCAAACCCTAAGGGGGAGGGTAGGCGCGCAGGTCGGATAGTCCAAATCTAGACGAAAGTGTCGTGGATTTGAATGGATGAGGGTGTTGTAATCCTACATTAATTAGAAATCAGCTCGTGAACATCCATATAAATATGACTTGATAATTCACATAATAAGTGTGCATTTGGTTGCATGAAAAAAAAGGTTACTTTTAAAAATTTTTTGTGCATTTAAGGGCTCGTTTGGTGTGCAATAATTTGCTAAAAATCTCTGAAAATCTCTATAAATCTCTGTTAACTTTATATCACATTAATTTTTTTCTCTCACTGCACGCATTACGAATTCTTTCCAAACCATAATTTATCTCAATTTATCTTATTTTTTGTTACTCCAAACAAACCCTAAATATAAATTTGAAGATTTTAACAGCTTTTAATAAGCTTGGGTTGTTTGATAAAAAGTGAGATAAATTTTGAGTAGTATTTGAAAATTTTTAATAATTTTTGGTCGTTTGATAAAAAAAATTTGAGATACTTTTAATAACTTTTGAAAATATTGCCAAATACGAAAAAGAAAAAAAATTACTAAAAATTTTTATGTTTTGATAACCAAATGCGGCATAAATCGATTTTTTTGAGGTGGAATTAATATGTGACGAAAGAGATGTTTCTTTATAGTGAGTTGGTTAGAATTGCGACTTCCATGAGTAAATGGGGGGCAAAAAAATTAAGGGAAAAACAATCTAGGAGAAAAGGTAGTGTTTACAATAAACTAATCCACACTTGGAAGTTATTTCATTCTTCTTATTCCCCTATTTCCTTACCTTTCTCCGGTGTTGACACGTTTGGTTTTGTGGAGGCAACGATGTCCACCTACAAATTGGGTGAAGAAATATATATAACTCATTTGTAATTTAAATAAAAATGTAAAATTATTAAAAAGATATTAAATTTAAATAAATTTATATCTCATTAGTCAAAATTAATTAAAATAATTGAGGAAAAAAATTTCACAAAAGTACGTAAATAAAAGTACATTTTGCTCATTTTTATTTTAAAATGAAACATTATTTCATTTTTAAAGAGACTCATTCGCCTATGAGAGAATTTGTGATGAATGCAGTCTTCTTTTCATCTGATTTATACATTAGAATTTGATGATACCCTCTGTACGTATCCAGGAACGACATCCTTACACTTCCAATTGTTGAATCCACAAGTTGATTAATCTTCGGTAGTGGGAATAGATCTTTAGGATATACTTTATTCAGGTTTGTGTAATCAAAACAGACCTTCCATTTCCAATTTTTCTTTTTAACGGCTATTGTATTTGCTAGCCATTCAGCGTACGAAACTTCCCTAACAGCTCTCTAATGGCTTCAATATCAAGTAATTTGCCGACCTCATCTATAACAGCTTCAGCATGCTGCAGAGCAAATCACCTAACCTTCTGAATTACAGGTTTGGCTCCTGGATTAACATTTAACTCATGACTCAAAATTTCAAAAGAAATACCTAGCATCTCTTGGGGTGTCCAGGCAAACATTCCAATATTCTTTAGCAGCATCTTTATCAGCTCCAATTTCTTCTCGGCTCTTAGATTGGACCCAATTAAAAAGACCTGATCATCCTTAAGCAAACCAATTTGAACCTTCTCCAAGTTTTCAACAACTTTCTTCCCTGGATCTCCACCAACGTCGTCAATCTTGGGGGTATCTTCAGGTATTTTAGTAAGTTGAACTTGCTTGAGTAGGGGTTTGGACTTCAAAGCGGCTGTAAGGCACCTTTTAAATTGATCTTGATCCCTTTTTATCTCAATTACCTCATCACCATATAGGAACTTGAGAACTTGGTGGTAAGTAGAGGGGATTGCCTTTAACATGTGAATCCAAGACTTTCCTACTATTTCATTGTACGAAGATAGTGCGTCTACAACTGTAAACTCTACTTCATATTCTACTGGTCTAGCCCGAACAAGTATGATCACTCTTTTTAACACCCAAACTGGAATGGAATTGAAACTAATGAGTGGATACTCAACTACTTCCAATTCTTTTTCTGTGAGTCCGAGCTTTTTGAACAGGCTGAGGAACATGATCTCAGTAGAGCTCCTTGCATCGACTAAGATCCTCTTTACGATCGATTCAAACATCTTTAACATGACCAACAACACATCATTGTGTGGTTCTTGCATCTCCCGACCTTCATCATTAGAAATGATATCTCCCGAGCATTTTTTGTCCTCAGACATTTGCTCAGGGAGCTTGTTAATTTCAGCACTTTTATAGATTTCCCAATGTGTTATTCTTCTCCTCGAGGGTAGGCTACTATACTTTGAGGATGGTTTTCCATATGAATAATATGGATTACCGCTAGTCTTTTTGCACATCCCTTTTTTGCCTAGCCTTTGGGGGTGGTTGTGCTTTCTTCTACATCATCTTCTTTGTCTTTTAATTCCTCCATCCTCCTTCTTTGGTCCCTCATTTACTAGATCTTCTAAGAAATACCGTAAGGAATGACATGCCCCCATACAATGCCCCCTATCCTGATGGTATGAGCAATAATCTCTGTAATTCTTCTTGCTTAGAGAGTCAGGTAGTTTTTTTGGCCATCTGAAATATGGCTTATCTTTGATTAGAAGAAAGATTCTGAAGATTGACTCTTTGAACATTGTGTTGATAGCCTCAGAGACAGACTTTTTGTCATCGATGAATTTTTTCTTTTCTTCTCTTTGTTTTCCCTCTTGCACCAGAAGACCTCGTTTTTTTTTTTTTTTTTTTTTTTTTTTCTATTTAGTAGGCTTTGTTTCGTCTTTCAGCTTGGCATATTTCTCAATTCTACACATGAGATCGGACATATTCACTGCTAGCTTCTTTGTCAAGAAAAGCTAGGGCTTGTCACATTTCTACAACCCCGAGCTAGAAAGAAGTCACTATCAGTTGCTTAAAGCACCCCTCCACCTCATTATACAATTCCATGTACCTTCAAGAGTAATCCCTTAGCCTTTCATTGTTCATCTTCCTCATAGTGAGGAGTATAATAGTAGCCTTGGGTTGTTTTGCATTAGCCAAAAACCTGGTAACAAACTCCTTGGCAAGTTGTTTCCAACTACTAATAGTCCTTGATGGCAATTTATGGAACCACTGGAGTGCAACATCTCCCAAACTTAATGGGAATACACAGCACATTAATTCATTCGTTTGGTTCCATTATGTCATAACCTGCATGTAATGTTTGTAATGTGCCAAAAAATCTAATTTCCAATCATACGTTGTAAAACAGGGGGGTCACGAATTTCTTTGGGGGTTTAGCCTCTGTGATGTCATTGGTAAATGGGGAAGTAAAAATCCTCCCCTGTGTTTTCTTTGCCATCATTCACGTGGATTGCTCTGAACTTTCCCATTTGAAATCCTGTGTCTTTGCCACTCCTTTGGATTTTTCAGACTTCTTTGCTTTTATTAGCATTGCATTATCACTGGAGGAGATTTCTTTTTCGTCCTGTTGCTTCCTTTGACTCGAGTGCTTTCTCCTAGGAATATTTTCTTTTAACTGGGAATTTGAAGCCTTTTGTCTTTGTTGTATGGGTTCCTAGCGTTGAACAGGGGCTGAACGTGTACCCATAAGTTCAATATCAGAAGACACCACTGGTCTGGCATCTTTTCACCTGGAAACCTGATTTCCTTCACCACGTACACCTTTTCCTTTACCAGTTTGTTCTTTTTGTAGATCATCGTACGATGCATCATAGCTTCCATCTGTGCTTGAATTAGACTGCTCATAGTCAAAACGTCCATAGTTTGTCTATTTTCATTTCTTTTCTCTGAGCATTTGAAGGATTTCTTCTAGCTCTTCCTGTTTTGCATCGGCCAAGTCTTGCAAATTTGATTTTCTCTTGGTTGTTTCAAGATTAATGACCTTGCGTTGCCTTCGTACCGTTTGTTTTGGAGTTGTGATTGTAAGCGCATTCCCTTTCTGTCTTGGGAGTTCTGTTTCAACTACTTCTCATGGAGATTATGGAGGTGTGGTATCACCACTAGAAGCCATAATTAATGAAATTCAAAGGAACAAAAGGTTATAAAGAATTCACGAATGTAGGGAACAAAGAAATGAGCCCCACAGTGGGCACCAAATGCTCAACAATAAAAAAATACTACTGAAATTGCTCGATATGTCAACTAGAAAAGCCTAGATCAAGCCTGTAGAACACAAAAAATCAAAAGTTATGGCTAGAGAGGGTCCCCAACCAGAAAATCTTTCGATGGTAAAGTCAGAAAATAGTTTGGTAGAATTGTAAAGGAAAGAGTAATGTAATTGGTTGACAATAGTGAGTGTACCTAGATTTTGATGCTAAATCCTATATTTATGGCAGGATAGTATGAATAAATTAATATGTAAATAATTGAATTGCAATAATTTCATATCCTCTATGTACATACTAAAGTACGTGGTGTTTATTTTCCCCTAAATGCCTTTTAATCCACATTTAATGCTTCCTATTTTGTATTAAATGTGCGTGAGAAAAATGAGCATCAAAATAGACAAGATACAACCTTGAAGAATGTCCAAATATCACATCTGTCTGCCACTGTAAAAGAATAAGCTAACTAAGTTAACTTTAAGGTAATAAGTTTAGTTCATTTATTACCATTTTACATTTATAGTTAGAATCACACCACTAGGTGGTGGGACCGAATTGCAGTGATTTTATGAATATTAAATCAATGCCGAGTACTTTTCTATTGTGCTTGCGATAGTGCCTATGTTTCATCCTATTGTGCTTGGGAGAATGCCACACGTCCTTGATTATTTTTGTACCAACATTATGCCCCCACTCTAGTCAGAATAATTTATTACCTGTGCAGAGTATAAAATATCTTGGACAACACCTCTCTTGTTTATACAAAATATTTTCATATCCTTAAGTACGATTTCACGTCTGATGCGTTTCCTTCTAATTGGTGACTTTTTTCGACCTATTTATAACGTGTGAGAACTCCTTCACATTCTAGCATGCAAAATACCAAACGCTATCATCGAAACCTTAAAAGAAGCTTACTTACTGTCGCATTCACATCAATTTGAACGGCGCATTAAATGGAATTTTTTCGCTAGTCACTCCACTTCTGTTTTATTTGAAATATTTGTATATGTATATATATCTTGAGTATTCACCATTGTTACTTTTTCAGCACTTCTCAAGCCATCTCAAGCATTCCAACAATCTTTAAGCTCTTTCTCTTACAATTTCACCTCGCCGATTCAAGCTAGCGCCGGCGACTGCGGTAGCCCTATCGGCCACTACGACAGTCCCACCGACGAGTCTAAACCTTTTTTCAAATCCCTCACTGCCAACCTTTGTCTCTCTCTAGCTTTCTCTCTCTAAAACTTTCTTCAAATCTGTTGTTGACAAGGATTTGCGTGTACATATATACATATCCACACACACACACACACACACACATATATATATATATATATGCGGGTGTCCTTTTTTCTTTTCCCCTTATTGTTTCTTGATCAGTCAATGAGCCTCTTTCTGAACTCCAACCACTGTTTGAGGCTGAGTGGATTCTCTTTGGTTTCCAAGCTAACCCATGGAAAGAATCTAGCAGCAGCAGCATCCAAAGGTGAAAAAACTAGCAGCAGTGACTTTGAAAAAGTTAATCAAAACCAAAGTTTCCCTCCTCAACATTCTCAACCACTGCTAAGAAAATTCGTATGGCAATTAGATGGTGTTCTTACTTGAAAATGTAAATGAGAAAGAAATATACTTGTAATTAGCCCTTCAGACTATAAATCAATACACTCATATTGCAAAATTATTTCTTATGAATTTACTAATTTCCTGTTCTCTTACACCATTTTTCCATTAATCGCTTGCAGTTAAACGAACTCAAGATTCAAATTATGTTGACAAGTAGCAATATGAATTACAAATTCACAGTTCACATAGTTGAATGGGTCGTATAATTGATGACTCTAGAGGGTTTGAGATTCCAATTGTCTAAAGGTAATATTTTGTCAGCTCCGGCATGGCTGTCCTTGAAGTCGGAGAGATCGAGGGCAATGACCCAGCTGCGAGTCTTATCTATTCAGACGCAAATGGACCAGAGGAATGGCTTGAGATACGTCGGTGACATTCGGATCTAGGTAAAGACTCGCGTTTCGGTAATCAATGAAGGACCCGTCATGGCTGGTCGCTTTGATCACCGCCGACTCGATGTTGGGGTTTCGGAACGAGGTCCGCTATGCGAGGGCGGTGACTAAGACCTGTTTCGGTCCTTCAAAGCTTCAGACGCCCTTTTCCAGAGCCTCATGACCTCTGTTTCTCTCTTTTGGAATCACCAACCAACTAAAAAGGTCTTGATCTCTCTCTTCCTCTTCCGTCGCCGGTGTTCGACATCGTTGACTCCTCGAAAAATTCGATCAGCGAGCTAATGTGTGTGTGTATATATATATATTTTCAATATATATGTAATTTACCCATTCATTTAAGGGTATTTTTGTCTTTTTTTTTATAAAAAACTTAGTTGACTGGTTGACTTTTATACTTCTGTTAAAATTTAACGGTTCAAATTAACGAAAGGGGTATAAGTGTTACAACATTTTAAAATAAGGGAGGTTAATGTAATTTTTAAATAGTGAGGGAGTCCATGTGTAATTACGTAAATGTTTAGGGAGTCTAAGTGTAATTTACCCTAAAGAATAAACTAAGTTAGTTTTAAGTTTTAAGGTAATAAGTTCAATTCATTTTATTACTATTTTGCATTTTTAGTTAGAATCACATCACTAGGTGGTGGGACCCAACTACAGTAATTTTATGATTATTAAACCTAACACTGAACACTTTTCTATTGTGCTCGGGATAGTGTCGTGTTTCATCCTATTGTGTTCGGGAGAACGCCACATGTTCCTTATTATTTTTGTATCAACAAATACTATATATTTTTGATGTTGCACTTAATATAAGAATTTTACAATATTAACATGTAATACGTACTAAATAAATTCATTATTAAAATCTATGTTTCTTGTGGCAACAGTGGCTCCGTTAGGCATTTTTAAAATAAGTTATTTTATTTATGTAGTATTTTTCATTAAAATTATTATTTTTTATTTAATAACTTTTTTCACACATTATTCTTATCGCTTTGAAAGATATAAAAAAATCATTTAAAAAAATTCATGTAACAGATAAAATAAATTTAACTTATTTAAAAAAAATTATTTATAGTATAATGCTTACTATGTGTACATAGCTTTCTCTCATTCTTTCTTATTTTGAGGGTCGTAATAACCTTAGACCACGGAGGCAATCGCCTAATGTCCCAAAAAAGTCCCAAATTTTTAAAAATTTTATTAATAATAGAAATATTAAATATTAATTTAAACCAATCAAAATTTAATAAATTTATGAAATTTTCTACTTTTTCTCCAACTCTAAAGCAAAAGAATTTTGAACATCTTACTTTTCAATTTTCCCATAATAGAATTTTGAACGTTCCACTTTAACTATATTACTTTAATTCTATCTATACATATCGTAATTATATCATATTTAATGCATTAGTTATTATTTTTTAATTTTATCTAACAAACACAAATAGATTAGACTTTTTTAAAAATTCACCTACAACCCCTAAATTTTTAGACACAGCTCTTTCCATTTTTTTTTTTTTTTTTGGTAGTTGGACACAGCTCTTTCACTTACTTGTTTCCCCTTCTTTGTCGGTCTTCCTCGACGCACAGAGCTCTCTCCCTTTCCTCCTTCTGTTTCCTCTGCTCCCTTTCCTTCATCTGTCTTTCGTTCTGTTGCTTTTTTCACCTTGGGTCCATGAACTTCCAATGGCGAGTTGGCCGCGGCTGCATGGATGATCAAAACATCATCATCCATCGTAATATATTCTCTTATACCAAAAACGCTGCACAGTAATATATTTGGGTCTCAACCCAAGAATAAAAGTACGTTCCAAAAAAAAAAAAAAGTTTAAAGTTAATTACAATGGTAGTTCCCGTGTTTTAATTTAGTTTTGTTATTTGTAAAATTAGAACGCAAGTTAAAAAAATTGATGTCATGTCGAGGGGGGTAAAAATAATAGTCTTTTTGGGTTAATTACGGCAGTTATCCTATATAGTTTGCTGTGTTAATTTGGTCATGTTGACAATTAAGAGGCGGTTTGGATGATAAAAAATGACAAAAAATTAGAAAAAGTGAGTTGTATCAATCACTTTTTAGTGCTTAAAAAATCAATCAAAATTTACCAAAATAATCTGTTGGAACAGTGAAAAGTAAGCATTTTCAACGGTTTTGGTTAAAAATTAGTACGAAAAGCTGACAAATATTAAAAAAAGTGAATAACTTTTTATAGTTTTTTTTGTAACTTTTTATAAAAGTTTCTAAAATTTAAATTTTGAAAATAAACACATGACAAATGAAAATGACAAAATTGATAAAAGTAGATAAATATTTGTAAATTTTTGTAACATTAGGTAATTTCTTAACTAACCAAACAGGGCGTAACTTAATCTACCTTTGAAAGTTATTCCTTCTTCGCTTGCTGCTATGCCCTTTCCTTTCTCCAGTTTCGACGTATGATTGCCGTTGACCTGATTAGCTGCCTGTATGGGGCCAGCCATGTCCACCTGCAAAATTAATTGGATGAAGCAACTCAGAACATGGAGATGGAGTGCTATAGTTTTATTTTCTTTTAGTTTTGTGTGATCGGCATATACACTTGCCTTTTGAGGCACTCTTGTTCTTCTTCAAAGATGATCAATTGGTTTTAGTGTTGAGATCTGCCGATGGAAGTAATTGTTAGTCCATAATTCCTTAATTTCAAATTCATAAACATAAATGAAACTTAAAAATATTTTGATATATTTAATATTTTAAAACGGAAATTATCTCATGGCTTTTCCACGGTAATATAACTAAGAGTCCGAAAAATTACTATGTTTGGAGTGCAAATTTCTCTTAAAGTTTACACAACTTTTATCTAACTTTTTTTAAATTTTTAACACCAAGAATTTTTAATTTTTACTAACTTTCTTTAATTTTCTCATACTTTTCAAAGTATACACTAAACACTTAATAATTTAAAATTCAATAACTTTATGATTTTTTTGATAAAATCTAGGCTACAAACAGAGCCTAAGAAATGTCGTGACTGAATTTATATCTAATTCTTTTTGTTCCATTTGGTTGTGTATTCATTGATTTTGTGTCAGTTTGAAGTGTTAAACTTTGGTAAAAATAAATAAAATAAAAAATAAATAAATTTTAAATTATTAGATATTTTTCAAAAATATAAAAAAATTGAAGAAAGTTAATATAAATTAAAAAATTAATAAAAGTTAAAAAAAAAATTTGAGATTTTCAGTGTCGTAAGCGTTCAAAAAAAAAAAAAAAATGAAAATGAAAAAGATTAAAAAAATAAAAAAATAAACTAAATTTGACACTCCAAATTTTTTTTTTGTTTTTTGGGTATGTTGACACCCCTAACCTACCTTCAATTTCCTAGGCGCTGCCCTCTCTCCAATAATTTCAAGCTTTGTGGTTGCTTGAATTTTTTTTTTTTTTGGCCTGTTTGACATACTAACAATCTCTATAAAATTTTATAAATCTTTAATAATTTTTATACCTCTAATTTTTTTATATCACTAATTTAAAAAAATTTTAATATTTCGTTAAAAAAGTAAAAAAAATCTAAAAGTAGGTTAATCGAATATATAAATTTTTTAGAATCATATTCTTTTTTCAAATGAGTACCATTGTTGCTATTTTTTTGTAAATTTTTTTAAATTCGTGGGAATGATTTTCTGAAATCCGTTCCCACGGTTTGCTATTTAAAAAAAAAATACTAAAACTAATTTAAAATCATATTTTATTTCAATTTATCTTATTTTTTCTTATGCCAAACGGAACTTTTTTTTATAAGTTCTGTGTTTGCTTGATTGATTGATTGATGAATCCCCAGAATCAGCAAACACGCGCCCTTTTCTCCTTTTGAAAAGAAAAAGGCAATGAAACTACATACTGAGGTACAGTTTGTTTTGGTGGAAAACAGAATGGATGGGATAAGGAATTATTATCCCTTTCTTTCGTTTGATTAGAAAAATAATTGGAAAGAAAGGAAGAAAAAGAAGGAACAGAGAGGAAATGAGGGGTGAGGCCCACCATATTTGTTCTACTCACTTTTTTAGACGAAAATGAGTTGCCACTTTTAGCCAATCAAAATTTATTAAAATTTATTAATTTTTAATTATTTTTTATATTTTTTTAATTAAATTTTAAAATTTATCATCTTTGTATCACATTTTTTTTTATTTTTACTGTACTTTTTTACTAAAATTTTGCCAATCAAACAAGTCTAGTATAAGATGAGGAGAGAAAGGGGGGCATGGGGATAGAGAAAATGTGTTAATAATTACAAATAGTGAAATTTACTTTTTTAAATAAATTTTAATTCAAAAAATAAATTAAAATACATATATATATATATATATTTTTTTTTTTTTCTTCCTAATTTTCTACTTAACCAAACTCGCCTCCTACCTCTCTCTTTGCTTTTCTTTCCCTTCCTTTCCCTTCCTTATCCCTTCCTCCCACTTTCCTTTTATGCCAAACATACTGAAAAGGGGAGGGGCAGAACCCAGCACAAACTCCACAAACACAGGTACCTGATCAAAGCAATCTAAGCAAAGCGGGTAGCTCTTCTGCTGGTTTTCCAGTTCGTGGTGGCCTTGACAACTGTTTTTTTACTGCCAAAAGAGGAGCAGACCCCTTATAAGGGTCTTGAAATGAACAGAGGGAGGGGGGAGGGGGGCCATGCTATTATTAGTGTCGGTCCCCACACGTATTACTGACGTATACCGATTACCGGAGCATGTAGGCTTGGCGAGATTACAATCGCAAATATCGACACCAGCCTTATCCAATTTTTTATACATATCTGTCAGTAATTAATGTGTTCGTTGCGAGGTGAGAAATAAATAAATAAATGAGAAGAACGTGGGGGCTTTGCGGTAGCTTCCTGGCAGTGTGCCTCTCCATGCTTTGATTAGGTTGATGAGCACATTGGGCTAGCTCATTGCCGAGGGAAAAAAAGAAAATAAAAAAATAAAAAGAGTTTCTTTCCATTTTGATTTAAGAGAAAAAGAAAGTTAAAAGGAAAAAATTAGATGGAAAACTCGGATTTCAGAGAGCTTACATAACGATGTGAACTTAGAGGCTATAACTTGATATCGATAAATTAAAATTTAATAGTTCAGATGTATTTATACATTTTTAAGATAAAAAAATATAAATAAATTTAAATGGTTAAATTTTAATTTAACGGGTTTTGATTTCAATTCTGCCGTATTGACATCAATTTTAATATCATCCAACTGACATGTAAAAACGCTCCTCTTTTTTCCTTCAAAAATAATCCGTTTGAATAGAAAGGGTTGGAAGAAAGAAGGGTGAGTGGAAAAAAAATTGGGTGTCACGTCTTTTTAAATAATTTATTTATTTTTTTGAAGCTTTTAAATAATTTATCTAGACATACCTATAAAAATTCTTCTCATGCACTTCTTTCTTTTTAATCAAACAAATGTTTTAAAAAAAAAAATTAGGTTTTTTGGTCTTAAAATAAATAAATATTCAACCTCTCGGGCTCTTTTTTTTTTTTTTTTTCATTCATTTTTTCCATCATTCCTACCGGAGTTTTTCCATCATTTTTTGTATAAAATTATGAATAAATTATATTGACTACACCTGAAGTTTTATGAAAACACACAAAGTATCTTGTGATTTTTAAAATTATACTTACTACATTTACTTTTTAGATTATATTATAAATTTCTTCAAATTCAATTAAATTCTGTGCTTACTTTTACTTGATTAATAATTAGAGCATACATTATAATTTGTTTGATATCGTTAAACTATTCTGATCATCAGATTGGTGATCGGAACTTTTGGAATACCTAATTGTAATTTAAAATACTTAAATTGAAATATTTGAGATATAAGATAAAATTTTATCGCATACATTAAATTGGTTTTAGTGTTGAGATCTGCGAATGGGAGTAATTGTTAGGTTGAGTTTGGGAACAAAGAAAACTAATTTTTTTCAATTGATTACTAATTAGTTGTAAAAAAATTAATTTTTTTATGTTTTTGAAAGGAGGAAAAAAATTAGTCTTTTAGTAACTAATTTTCAGGTAATTTAACATTTTTATCTTCCAAAATTTAAAAAAAAATTGGAACGTAAGAAAATAAATTTAACCATTTTTAAAGAAAATCAAAAAACCTAATAATTAGAAGTTAAACTACTAGTTTTTTTTTTTTTTTTCTTCAAATGATCACTTAGTCCACCACCATGCTGTGAATTTATATATATATATATATATATAAAGGAAAAATTGCTATTAGGACATAAAACTATTTTACAGAAGTGTTAGAATAATTGAAATTATTGGTCTGTCTGGACAACTGGTAGATTCAAATTAATGGATTTGGTATTATCAAGTTGTATTAAAATATAAATAAAAGAGTTAATTTATTAAATAATACATGAAAGTTTTTAATAATTACTAACAAAGTTCTGGCTAATTTTAGTAAAATGATAAAGTCACAATTATGAAGAATTTTAAATTATTATTATTATTATTATTAATGATCTTAAGTCCATCATAACAAATTATTCATATTCATAATGAAATTTTTATTTAAATTAACAAAATTATGTTGAATTTTTTTCTTAAAATAATTAGTATCGAATCTCTTGGTTTGAAATTTATAAATATAAATGAAACTTAAAAATATTTGATAAATTTAAGTATCACTTGGTTTTATTTTTTATTTTCTGTTTTAAACTTATTTATCATTTTACGCTTTTGAAAATAAGGAAAACATTTAAAACATATTTAGTCACTTGTGTTTTAAAATTTTCTTTTAGAAAATAAAAAATAAGTTTAAACATGAAATGAAAAATAATAAAAAGTCATAAAAATCTCAAAATAAGAAAAATAAAGTATTTTTTATTTACTTATTTTGAGATTTTTAAAATATAAAATACATAAAATAGAAAATTAAAAATAGAAAACAAAAAAGCAAACCATATATGCGGGCTTAATGTTTTAAACCGGAAATGTCATGGCTTTTCCACAATAATATAATTAAGAGTCCGGAACATTACTGTGTGTGTGGAGAGCGAAATTTTTTAAAAATTTACAGTTTTTTCTAATTTTTTTTTAATCTTCTTAAGATTTTCAACACCAAAAATTTCTAATTTTTAAAAATTTTTCACAATTTCGAGATACACACCAAACAACCAACAATCAAAAAAATGAGAGCTTTTTGAATTTTATTTTTTTTACAAATTTGTGGATTCAAGCAGGGCCTAAGAAATGTCATAACGGAACATATACCTATTTCTTTATGTTGCATTTGGTTGTGTATTTTTTTTTTTTTAATTTTGTGTCAGTTTGGGTGCTAAATTTTGACAAAAAAACAAAAAAAAAACAAAAAAAAGATAAATCTTGAATTGTTGAATATTTCTCGAAAAGTTTAAAAAAGTAAAGATTTTTAGTGTGGTGAGAATTGAAAAGAATTGATAACAATTAGAGAAATTAAAAATTTTTAGCTAAATTTTACACTTCATATCAGCCTTCTATTTCCTGCGCAGTCCGCGCTGCCATCTCTCTAATTTTAGGCTTGGCTTTGCTTGATTGATGAAACACAAGAGTCAGCAAACGGTGCCCCCCCCCCCCCCCCTTTTTTTTTTCTTTTGAAAAAGAAGGCAATGGATAAAACACGCACACCACCCATGAAACTGATGCTGATTGCTGCAGCAGCAAGAGTTTCAACGGTCCTGATTTAATTAAGATAAGTTTGATTGTAGTTATAAATTTTATTTGATTAAATTTATAAGTCTTAATTAAATTAAAATCGTTAATTTAATCACATTAAAAGTTGTTGTGCAAAAATCATTACAACAACCATTATCCCCATAAACTATACACCAAAGGACCATTGATTTAAGTACGTTAAGAACTGGTGTGCAAAAACCACAGCAGCAATTAACATCCCATGAACTACGCACCAAAGGAGAGGGGGGGGGGTTACAACTAGAAGACCGCAACCCCGCACAACTCCACAAACTCATACCTGATCGAAGCAATCTAAGCAAAGCCGGTAGCACTTCTGCTTGCTTTCCAGTTGGTGGCCTTCATGACAACTATTTACTCAATAAAGAGGAGCAGACCCTTACAAAGGTCTTGAAATGAAGAGAGGGGGAGGGGTCGTCCTATTATGGGTAAATTACATTTACTTCCCTTTAATATTTCTATAATTACACTTACTATTCACATCATTTAAAATTTACACTTACCTTATTTATTTTAAAATATTATTAATAATGACCCCTTATAATAAAATTGGTTATTAAAATGTAACCTAAAATATCAAACTAATTAAAATTTTAAGTATTTTTTTTATTTTATATTCAGGTCTTAATTTTGTACAAAGGTGAGAGACACATAAAAAAAAATCATAACAAACACATTATTCAAATCAAAAACCACTCAAATTAAAATAAAAAAGCTAACCATGTTGTCGAACGTATAAATGCTGACTATGCTTGGACTAAAGTGAACTAATGTGGTACAGTCAAAGATATAAGGATTAAAGTGGAATGTGATGAGAATTGTAAGGTAATGTTTGAAATTTGAACTTTTTGAATTACTAAATTGCTCTAAAAATGGCTGCACATGAGTAGTATATTGGATATGCAGCTGAATTTTCAACGAAAATGAATGAAAAGATCATATTAAAACTTGATTAGAATTACAAAATTTTAACTGTTATAATTAATTAGAAATGCAAGAATTAAAGTGAGACGTATTATAAATTATAAGGATAGTTTGTGAAATTTATTCATATAATTTTTATAAATATTTTATTATTTATATTTTCTTTGTATATTATAAAATTTTAAATTTATTATAAAAAAATGATTGAGAACAATTACAGAAATATCGAAATACGTGTTTTAATTGGGGGTGCTAAAATTAAAGAATTAACGAAAATATAGGTTTGGAGTGATAATGGGCCCGAATTTAATTTCGGGCCGTCGTGAGCGACAACTAATATGTTTTGTTATCCAGTATTGGACCGAATTCAGCCTGATTCACTTTTCACCCACTGCCCATTCTTGCTCCTCTCCGCTACTTCACTTCCTCGTCATGCATCTCTCTTTCAGCTTTTAACCCCTCATATTTTCTTACCCAAAGCTGCCGCAGGGCTAAGATGGTAAATAGCAGTGAAAAAGCAAGGCTGACATTAATGTGATATTAAGGCTCCGTTTGGCAATTCGAGCTAATAATTGTTATAGTGGCTTCCAATTAATAGTTACTATAGTGATCGACCAAATTTATTCTCTTACATTTTAACTTTCTTTTAAACTCTTAAGAGTAAAAATGTTAAATTAACCAAAACTAAAAATCTATCTAAAGAAAGTCACATTTTTTTCCTTTCCAAACATAAAAATAACTAATTTATTTTTAGCTACTACAGTAGTTAGGTAAAAATAAGCGAGCTACTTTCTTTCCAAACGGAGTTTAAGACTTGAACTATTAAATTAAAATTTAATAGTTTAAATATATTCCTAAATTTTTAATAATTTATAAATCATTAAATTTTAATTTAATAATTCAGATGGCATTGCCATCCAACAGACATCAACGGATTCAATAGTAGTGAGAGCGGGTGGCTCGGCTGCGTGGGTAGTACCATATCTTTTTTTAATTTACTCATATTCATTAACATCATTTACGATGCTAACATTTACATTCATAATAATCATAAGCAATATATCCTGAAGTGATAAGATATGATTTTTTTTGGGGGGGGGGGTAAATGATAAGATATGATATTTACTGATCATTTATTTTGAGACAGTAAATATGGCAAGTTAATTGAAAAAAAAAAAAAAAAGTTAGTGAAATAGACTATATTTTTGTTGTGCATTTTCCCTTTGACTTTTTCCTTTCCAGGCTGCATTATTAATAAGAATAGTAATGATAAAAAAAAATAAAAAATTATTTTTCATTCAACGGCGGTTATAAAATAATGTTCATTGTAATCCACACATATTAAAAGTGATGTCATATATATTCAAATGATAATATCATGCAAGTCGGTGGTCACATAATGTACTGGTCATCGGGGCGGACGCACATTTGAGCCGTTCTGAGTTATCAATTGAGGAGTTTGGCTCAAATTTTTTAGTTTAAAAAATTATATATTTTTTTAAATTTAATTTACCTTAAATTTTTGTAGTTCAGTCTATTTTGTTTTTAAACTCTTTGATTAGCCTAAATTTTTATAGTTCAGCTCACTTAATTTTTAAATTTTTTATTTAATGCAGGCAAACTCCCAATTTTGAATTCGTCCACTGCCAATCATTTAGAATAATTATTAAAAAAAAATCAAAATAATGATGGTTGGTCAATCATTTTGAAAATAAGAAATCTCTTAAAATATATTTTTGCTATGCAATTATTATTTATACATTATTCTTGTTCCTTTTTGAGTGAAAAAGTAATTTTCTAATAAAAAAATAAGAACAAGTACGTGGGCTGTTAAATCTAATTAATAGTTAGTAACTCATATAACGCCATGTCTATCGAGATTTCATCCATTCATTTGTATAGGGATCGTTTGGCACGTTAATTCTTGGTGAAAAAATTATTAAAGGTTTTAAAATATCAACTTTTGGAAAAAAAAAATTGTTTTATAAAACAAAAAAAATTACAAAATTCAAGAAAATGTTCAATAGGTGAAGTTCACCACGTCATTAGCTAGCTTACGGAATAAGTAACACTCAATGATATTATGTCAAATTCCATTTTAAAAATGCTATATTACTAACAATACAACTAAATCAACTTTTGCCTGAATTTATTTTCGTTGTTCACTACATAAGTTGATGGCGTAGTTTTCTATTTCTATTAAATATTTTTTCACAAAATTCGAAAATTATCAAAATTTTATGGGCGCAACGAGTCCATGTATAGTTCAGCGCTGCATGAACCCGTATTGCTTGCAAAATGTGGAGTTTAGTAGAACTCAATGACCGCCACCACGTAAAGCAAAAGCACTAGGGACAACGACGAATGAAGGCTCCTGATATATCAACTCGCGGCAGTGGCGGCGGCGGAGGCGGCGATGAGGACCTCCGGCGCTTGGGCACAAACTTGCGCATCCACACATGCTTCCCATTGATGGTGAACTTTGCTTTGACATCCCCACCGAGGATCATTTCAATGGTGGAAATAGAGAAGAACACTATCCGAGCAAAGAGCGGCTGCTCACTGGGCCGCACTTCTTGCATGCGGAGGGACTCTATGCACTGCCCATAACTCCTAGTGAAGAAATCTATGATCTCCCTCTCGGCCACGGGGTACCCTTTAGAGAAGGTCACAAACATGGTTCTATCATCTGGCTCCACAAACACCCGATCCTGTGGGACCAAGGACGAAGAAACCAGCATCTGGGTTTCTGCCACGGGGCGCCGAATCCTAGCAACACTCTTCTTCTTCTTCTTCTCTATGGCTTCCTCCATGATGTCTGCCAATGCCTTGACACAAACTTCACTGACAATCCTGGAAATCCCTTGGATTGCAGTTAGTCTATTTTCCCGGAAAAAGTGGGGAGAGATGTCTCTGTCCATTAGGTTTTGGGTCAGTGGAATGTCAATGGTAACGGGTTCGGATATGGACCCAAATGGGTTGGTATTTTTGAGGTAGACGAAGTTGAGGCAAGTGATTGCTTCGTCTGCGAGTTCGTTGATGAGAAAGTGTGGCAAGGATAGGATTTTTTTGACTAGGTTGGCGAAGCCAGATCGCTCGAGCCAGAGCCATAGGGCGATGATCCTCATGGACAAGAGAGGGTCCCGCCAGAGGTCGATGGCGAGGAGGGTGTAAAGCTTTCTGTCCATCTCGTGAAAGAGCTTGAATTCTTGTGGGGAAATGAGTACTGCTGCAGATGATGAATTGTCCATGAGTAGGAACATTATTGTGGGTGACAGAGATTTGGCCTAATAAATGTATGTATCGCATCACATATAAATCCCCTGCTCCCACACAAGTTAACAGTCAAGGGGGCTCAGACCAGGAATATATTCAATAGTTTCACAATTAGAATAGCAAAACATAGAGAGAGAGAGAGGGAGAGAGAGAGAGAGAGGGGGGGGGAGAGTAGTTGAGTAGGCACGTAAAGAGGGATTTGGAGGCCTTCCGGGGATCGTAAGGTATCGTTCACATTTTTTTTAAAATGTGAAATGTATTTGGATAGCTAAATTTTAATTCAATAGCCATCTTGATTTTGGATTATTGAACTGTGTTAGTCTCTTTTTTTTTTTTTTTTTTTCAAGTAAAGAGTCAACTTTTGCCCTGATTTTAGAAATATCCAATCTTAGTGTGTGCTCTTACAATTTTGGAGTAGGATTTGAGGTGCCTTGTCCGACTCGTGTCTTAACTCTAAATTGATTTTATAAATTAAAAATTTTTAATTATTTATTTACATTGTATCATAATGAACAACAAATATGAATATTTTTATGATTTTAAGAGCAAGAACTTGATTAATTTCTTTATTTGTGATTAAAAAATTTCTGCACCTACAATTTTATAATAATTATTAATAGAATTTATTTATTTTTAAAATAAAATTGGTTAATTATTTTATTTTATATTCAAGTTATAATTAATTTATTTTAAAAGAATTATAAGAAATATTTTTTAAAATATTAATAAAATATATAAAATCAATGGTTTAGGATCCTTACCAACCCGACTTGATTTTAACAGCAGAGGCAGGAACAAAACGGACAACCTAATCTCCAGATCAAGTCAAAGTCGAATTGACTCATTTTACACGCCTATTGGAGAGTGTTCGTCAAAATGCTCTAAAGGGTGACCTCCATGTATGTAGAAATATTATCGCATCTAGCAATATATTTATTTTAAAATATTAAATTTACAAAAATATATTTTATTTATAATATTATCAATACCTTATATATATATATATATATATTATATATATATATAACAGTCAATTTCTTTTTAGTTTTCTAAGAGACTAAACAAAAATAATAGTTGATTAATAATTTAAAATTTTCGTCCAAATACAATAAAACAAACTAAAATATAATATAATATATTAAAATAACAACTTAATTAATTTATTATTACCATTTTATACATTTAGATAGATTTGATTTATATCTTAATATGTCGGTTGTGAAGCTTTTTAGGAATATTTTTTAAATATTTCTAAAACATTCCTATTGTGTACTAACTGGAAATAACCCATTGAATTGAAATTTTGATACGTAATCCTATAGAAATTAAAAACCCTCAAAATAAAAAATAAAAATAAAAATAAAAAATATGATGGATGGAAATTAAAAACTTTGTTACGTTTTTTATGTATTATTATGATTTGTGTCCCTTGTAAAATATTTTCGAAATTATGAAAATTCATGGGTTTCAATTTTTTTTCCCAAAACTTTACACCCTAATAATTACTTACATGTGTTTTAGTCTCTCTTTCCAATTAATTTTTCATAAGCACCATAAATAAAAATACAAATTTTGATACTTTAATTTAGAAGATTCAATTTTATAAAAATTATTATTTAGTGAAATTTAAATTGACAGTTTTGATTTGCATACGATCTCCACCCTTGAAATATGGTGAAATTTAAAATGTTCAAACTGTTTTGTGAGATAGATGTGGTGGAATCTACTTAAATAAGAATTGAGCAAAAATTTAAAAATATAAAAAAGATCTCAAACGTTGAATAAAAAAAATAATTCTTAGTTGTTAGATCTTAAGTTGTGAGGGGACGTTTTCAAAAGCCGTCCTATTTTATTATATAGATACTTGTTTTGCTATAAAAATAATTTACATCTAAATATTCAAAATATTAAAAATAAAATAATGGGAACCCAAAAAAAAAAAAAAAAAGACCATCACATTTCTGCGTCTGATATCTGGCAAATCCTCTGATATCGGTTTCTTGTCAATTAGTGTTGCTCGTTCAATATTTATTTATTTTTTTTGGTAACATTTAATTTTATTCATTTGACTAAAAAATTATGGAAAAAAACTTAAAAAATATAAATTTTATGTATTGATGAAAAAATGTACGATTTTTTTGTTTGGAAGTGTTTTTCTTTTAATAATCATAATTAATATGTCTAAAAGTTAAAAAAACTATAAAGAAAAAAAATCAAAATTCGATAAAAAAATACATCTGAATTTTTGGTTAGAATTATTTTTTGTAATTATTTTTTAATAAATGTGAATAATATATTTAAAATCTCTTAAAAGAAAACTAAATTTTGATTAAAAAAATATGTAAAAAGAAAAAAAAAAGAAAAAGAAAACTTCTTATTACCAACCTAAGTCTCGTGCTGGCAGTGGAAAATTTATCAGAAGCATCTTCGGAGCCCCCCAAAAAACAACCTGATATCTCTAATTAATTTGAACAAATTTTTGCAATTAATGGTGCATTTGCGTTGACAAATCGATCACAGATGAGCACGAAAAAAGTTAGATATGAAAATTCAATGGACCCAAACAAGGAATAAGCTAGTGATTTGAACGAGAGACCATACCTTGGGCGCAGGACCATTTTTTGGATAGAAGGCCATCCACTCCTCCATAAACTTGTAGAGCCGAGGCCCAGAGGCTAGCTCTTGTCGCACGAACGACTCTGGTTAACACCAGAGGACATCAATTTATATGTACAGGAACTAATTACACAGTCAATCTTATGAGCTCGTTCTTGTCATAGTTTTATGCATTCAATGATACAAGGAATGATAGTTAATACAATGGAACTAATTTAAGAAATAAATCAACTTAAGAAAGGTATTAATAACTAAGGTGGTATTTAGTTTATTTTTTTATTTTATATGTTAAAAATTTCAAAATGAGGGAATAGAAAATATTCTGTTTTTCTTATTTTAAAATTTTTCTTATTTTTGGTTAAAAACTCTCAAAATAAATTTTTATCATTTTTTATCTCATATGTAAACTCATTTTTTATTTTCTAAAATAAAATTTAAAAATATAAATCTAAATGAGTTTTGAGCTGTTTTTCTTATTTTCAAAAGTACAAAATGAAAAATGAATTCAAAACAGAAAATAAAATATAAAATAAAAAAAAAATTCAAATGACACCTAATGTTTTCAAATGTGACTTTGCAATCAAAATTGGACTGCCATATAATTTTCCATTTCTGATAATTGTAGTGAATGTGGTCCACAGGGAAAATCACAAAACTCTTGTTTGGCTAATTACAATAAAGGAATAAAGGGTAAAAATTTTTGGGGTGAAAGATTACAATGGTAATTGTATGGGCAGACTCAAACAAGGTTAAGTGGAGGCTATTGTCCTTACTCATGTAAAAAATTACAGTATAATTCTATTGATTTTTGCTATTTTTTTATAAATTATATATTATTTTTTATGTTTTGCTTCCACTGTATTTTTACTTTTAGTTGTGCTTACTTTAAAAATATAATTTTACCCCACTAGTTATAAATCTTGGATCAGCCCATGGGTAATTGTTATTTTAATAATAGTTAAAGGGACAGCAAATTTATAATACTTATGTTTGGATTTTGAGAATAAATATTATCTAATAATAATTATATTTGCAAATTAAAAATTTTGAAGGGATAAAAATTAATTGAGAGATATAATGTTTTATAGTGTAATTAGAAAATAGTATAATTTTTTCATTACTTCCTGTTAATTACCTCTTACCACCAATAATAATTTACTCTCATAAGAGAGTAATTCTTATCTCTAGTATATTTGTTATTCTCTTCTAAACTAGTATAATATGAATAAAAATTACTCTAGCAAAATTTTTCTTCTGTTACCCCACCCAAAGAATAAACTACTGTTAGTACACAGAGTGTACTTTCTTCTTAATTTTGTTTTGGTCTCTGAATTTTAAATCATCGCATTTTGTGATATGTAATTTTAAGTAGTCTCATTCTATCCATTTCTATTAAATTTGTTGACGGAAAAAATATCACGAATCCATTGTGTATGATAAATATTTGACATTTTCTGTCAAATTTTTTAAAAGTAACCAATAGAATGGCTAAATAGGACTATCAAAGTACACATGGACCAAAGTCTTAAATTGGAAATAAAGTGTAAGAGTGCTAATTGTAATTTACCTAATAGTTGTAGAATAAGTAAACTACATTAAGCATTCTTATACTTTACCCTCAATTTCATTTTATTTTCTGTTTAATTTGAATCGTTCTGCTTAGCTCTTATACTTTTAAATCAATTCACTTTATACATTTCATTAATTTTACTGTCTAAAAATACCACGTGTTCATTATTGATGAAATGTACATTTTTCGTCTATTTTTTTAACAATAATTGATGAAATGTGCAAAACGAACTGCTTTAGAAGTAACGTTGTAAAATTAAATGATTCAAAATATAAGTCCTAAAATAAGATGGGAATATATCAATTGGAAAACTACATCTAATTAAGCAATATTAAGCACAGCCATCTAGTATGTATTCTTGTATGATGTGCTATAACTTTCAAATAGGCTGGAACGTAAACCAGATCATTTATGGGTTTCTAATTTCATCAATCTATTCATTCTGAGCCCACAGACTGAATACTGGATTTCAAAGTTATAATTGTAGGGGAGCTTTTTTGCATTAATATAACTAGCATGTTTCCACTTTAATTAAAATAATCATTGGCTCGTTTTATGAAATGCAAAAAACAGCCTTTAACTGTCCAAATCCTTTGGTATTAATTGTAATTACCGCTAAGTATTTGCCACCTCGTCGTGTTTGTTTGATTGGATATAGAATTAGATAACGAATAATATTTTAGTTTTAATTTTTATTTCAGTTTTTAAATTATTATTCTTCCCCTCTGATAACATTTATCATAAAATTTTACTCACATTTTATAAGATATGTTATTGTGATAAAAAAAAATTGTAAATAAACGTACGATAAAAATTAAAAATGAGATGTTATCTTTCTATTCAATCTTTATATCTTATAAAACAAATATAGAATAAGAACAGTACATTTAAAGTCCCATAAAACTTCATAAGTTCAATAAATTGTAGTCTCGAAATTGACAAAAAATGTAAAAAATTAAAAAAGTTAAAATTTTATAATATTTTATCAAAAAAAATAAGGAACTAAATTTGGATAATAAAATCTCGCTTTAAAGCCAATAATTATAGTTTGCATTCAAATTTGGATAATAAAATCTCACTTTAATGCCAATAATTATAGTTTACATTCATTAAGGGAGCGTTTGAAGTGATAAAAAATGAGATAAAAAAGATAATTTGAGATAATTTGTGAGTTTGTAATTCGTGCAGTGAGATAAAAAGTAAATAACTTTTAGATATTTTCAGAAATTTTTAAAAACTTTGAGTCTTTTTTATTCCGTCAAACGCATCCTAAATAATATTTGACAACTAAAAAGATTTATTCGAATGAATGATATGGCTTCACTTGAGTTTATCACTTTAAACAACTTTAGACAAAAGAAGCCACTAAATAGTATTTTTATTACAAAAAAATACTATTGCCAAAATGATGAGAAGCAGGTAAATCAGTTCACCAGTTAATTTTCAAAATCAATATGATAGTTGGGGGACATAATTAGTATAAAGTTCATTGATCTGTCTCCATCAGGATTACAATCACAAAAATATTTTAATTAATCTCATTTTATATAATAAGAATTTGAAATATAAATGTTGAAATATTTGTTTTTATAATTTTACTAATTTATATTGTAATTTTGATATTTTTTATTTAATAACTAGTTTGTCCATATTTTGTTAATTTATATATTTAATAGCTAGTTTAGATACACACAATGTATGAGAAATTGAACTACCAGAATAGGAGTGGAAATGCATGCGGGTGATGTCAGGTCCAACGAACGTAGGTCCTACGCGGAACTGGTGGACCTACATTGAAGTAGCAGTAGAGGAGATGACAACAATCAAGCTGGTAATATTTTTTTTTTTAAGTTATTTAATAAAAATATATGACTTCTATTGCTTGGTTAAAAATTATTGTAAGTTAATCATTAATTAAAACGCAAGTTAAAATTGCGTTTTGGAATAACTGAAAACATTATTTAATTTCGCGTTTTCCTTGAAATTTAGTTTTTTTTTATTAATTCTAAAAACGCTAATTGAAACAGTACTTTTATTTTAACAGAAAATACTAATTAAAACAGTACTTTCCTTTAAACTATATTTTGGCAGAAAACTCTATTTCATTCGAAGCTTTTTTAATTAACCTATCAAATACGCTAATTAAAACACCATTTTCCTTCAAACTATATTTTGGTAGAAAACTCTATCTCATTCAGAGCTTTCTTCCCAACTAACTCACCTACACTGCTTATTTCTTATCTATCCCCATTAACTTACACAAGTTACTCAAAATACTAACATTTTACTGAATAAAACACATAGACAAACTAAAAGAAACTAAAACTTAGACAAACTAAAATAATAACAACTTTTAAATAATATATAAACTCATAGACAAACATGAAATAAGATTTTTCATACACAATAACAAAATATATAAATCAACTTTCAAAGTATAACATTAACATGAACATCATATATGTATATATACACAATAACAAAATAACATTTTTCATAAACAAAGAAAGTTATGAAGAATATATATCAACTTTTAAAATATAACATTAAGATATTTCTATTACAATTAAATTGTGTGTACTTCATAATATTTGCATTATAGTATTAGATGCTTACTTAAGATAGAAGATGTATACTTTATCCCGCAAATAGGCACCCTTTTAGTACCAGAGGATTCCTTTGCCCCTCCTACACTTGTGATCGAGTCTGTGACGCTGTAGGCTACGATTGAGGTGGTGGGTCATAAGGCAACTCTAAGTAGGCTAGAAGCTGTATACTTAAGTCGAAACGAGCCCTAGCCTTTTTTCGAGTGTACAGTCTGGGAGGAAGAGCTACTGTGATGTTGTCTTGTGGTGGCATTATTACGTAGGTGGTGGGAATTGATGGCGTAGGCTGCAACGGTGATGATTGTGTAGTACCCACATCATTCATAACTATAGTGTAGTCATCAACGCCCTCTAATGGAAGATGTGGATCAACAACAGGTGATGGTAGCTTGGTAAAAGCCAATGGTGGGATTCTTGGAGAACTGGAGGGTCCGATTGTTGCAGAAGTAGAGGGTAGGGCTCCTGCAGGGGTGATGACGATCTCGTTACTTGTCCAGCCTCGGCCAACCAATACTCCTCGTCTATGGCTGCAATTGTTCTCCGTCCAATGCTCCTCATCATTTCTGCCAAGCAATGGACCTCATCCCAATTTCTATAACTAAGAAGATCTATTACTATCTAAGTGGCCTTAACAGCGGTGTCCACCTATAAACATATGAACAACGATAGTAGATACATGTTATAAATTGCATTGTATTGAAAAATAATAATATTAATTATTTATTTACTAAAGAGTCACTAACCAGTATAGTCTTTGTAGCTGCAACGGGCTAAGATCCAATTGGAGGCACGTCACGGAGAAGTCTAATCGGCGTCCTGCTGATCGTCCGATACCACCGCATATATAGATCATCCAGTGCAAACTGGCCTATAGATGTGTCTATTGTGCCTACCCTATTAAACTGATCCTCCCACGTGGCTATATGCTCTTGATTGTGGACATCCAAGCGAGTCTCTGCGTGACCTCGTCAATTAAGTGCATGCAAAGTAAAGTTAGTGTCACATATAGCTGGCTCATCTTGAATCATCCAAAATTGTTGCATGACCCAATCTGGGAAGTACATCTCCACCACGTCATAGCATATAAGGGACACTCTAGCTCGTCAAATCACCTGGTCGCGTGTAGGTATGGAAAGATTGATCGGAGTAGCTGTAAGGTACACGTAGTCAACAACGGTACCAGGATTGAATGTTTAAACCGCGTGTAAAAAGATTAGCAATTTACTATAGGGTTTTTCCCAGTTGTCGAAAATACTAGCAATTACCTTCTGTTTTGCAACCCATACTTTGTTATAAGAAATATGGTACTGATATTGCTTGTTCACTATCACCGCTAGCATGCTAGTTGATATAGATAGGTTTTTCTTTACCATTTCCTCGACATAAGACACAACAAATCAAGCATCTAATTGCGAGTGATCCTGATTCATCTTAGCATATACATATGTATGAGGGCCAACATAGACAGTGATCTGTCATTGTCCATGTTTCTTCAGCTTAGTTGCACGCAATTGCCAATTGTAAGTTATTCCCTCCACCATCTTACACTTGATGGCCCATGTCCTTGTATCAGACTCACCAGTTTGGAATTATATGTTGGTCCTCAATGAATAAGTATTCAAAACATTCATCAGATCAAGTTTCTCCTTAAATAGAATACCAATGCAAGGTTCCTGAGTCTTGGGATCCCACTGTTTGCAACTAATCCCTACTGTGGAGCAGACAGTACTAACTTCAAGTAATGTTATAAATGACTATGAATCAGGTTGATGCAATTCGGGCTCTTCCTCGTTAACTCCTTGGGAAATGCTAAAGTCTATATCAAAATTGACATTCTCATCAAAATCTAAACCAATTAATTGGTTATTTTTGGGCTTAGCCATCATTTTCTCTATGCATGGTGGCTCAGCTGAATCATTAACTTCTATTTTCTGCTGGTGATCGGCTAGCTCTCAGACCGCATCCCATTGAGCAACATTTGCAGCGTTGTGGCTAGAAAGTTCCTCACTTGGAATTTTACGTTCTCCTTTTGAGCTAGCTATGGGAGCTGGCTCTCTTTCAGGAATTAATGGTGCACGTATGGGAGACTCGATTGATGTAACTGCGTACTCTAAGTACAATTTGGTGTGAGACCAATTCAACTTCTTGATTTCTTCCATCAATGTCCAAATTAAATCATTGTCGTCCAATTTAAGCCCCCGTGTACAGATGGTATCTCCAAATAAAAATAGGTATTGACACGTGATTTTAATGTTCATCCGACCTTGTTGCATGCCCAACACGGAGTACAATTTTGTGATTAATTTTTCATATCTTGAACTTAGAAGCACCCGAATGCATCGCTCATAGTCACGGTCGTATAACAATCCTTCAGCTGTTGATACATTACTTTACCCCCAATAAGGAAAAAAAATGACACGTAATCTTTAGCAATGATAATTTTAATTACAAATGAAATCACCTCATTAGTTTAACTTATTACGAAAAAAAAAAAAAAAAAACATACAACTTATTACGAAATGATAAGAAATGTAATTCTTATGATTTGAGAACCACGATAGCATAAGTCCCTAATGTATGTTGACTTTAAAATAATCATGAATGAACACTAATTTTATCATTTTAAAATAATTGTGATTAATTTATTGTTAAAACGAAGTAGAGTGCTGAAATTTAATTTTTCAAGTACATGAAGAGATATCATGATTGAACTTGAATTGACTTGGGTTAATTTTTTTTTAAATAATAAATTCACAATCATATTTTATTATTTTGATTTAAATTAAATTCTAAAAAATAAATAATAATTCTCAATGTATGGCATTAATCTTAAATAGTCTTCATAGCAAGTCCAGCACATGCAGTTGAAAAAGGGGCCGGGGTATATACTATTGGTTTGTTTATTTGTTTTTTCAACACAAGGTATGGTTAAAAAAGATGTTTATTAAACCCGGTCCCATAAACTTCACCTAAAATAGGAGGTGAAATTTGAAAATGAAGTTACAAAATGGGACGTGAGAGAAAAGTATAATTATATATATACCAAATGGGTGGGAATAGTGCGGGGCAACCAGTCCTGCAGAAGCCAACCCCACTTGATTGAATTTGGTTGCATGTTCTTAACCAAAATACAGGAGGCATACATTTTGTGTTAACCACTAAATAAAAATTAAGTAATCAAAACAATATGCAAAATAATTTATTATAAATCAATAAATTGCTAGTTGGATTACGAGTTATAATTTATAATTTATATTCTCTAATTTGTTGGTCAATTACACAATTCACTTAGTTCACAATAAATGCTTTCAAATTTCATCAAATATCTTAAATAACAACAGATTTAATTTTGTTTTTATCAATCAAATCATCCCATCAATAATGCCTCAATAGCAGCCTTTCTATCTTCTTTAGAGAATAATATCAAGGGGAAAGCCCAGACGACACACACTCCTAGTGGGAAACCATTGCACATGTACGCACCGTAACAAAGTGTATGAAAACAGGGAGGAACTCGAGTTTAATTGGCACGAAAACTAGCTGAACCCAAAGTGCCCTTTGACTGCCCCTAGGGGAGAAAGAGAGCCGCCTAATCAGAAAAGAATTCTGAAGATGCCCCAATTTTTTGTTTTTTTTTTTTATTAGAGGTTTGGAATTTTTTTTTTTCCAAATTCCACGGTATTTTCACACACCCTCCGCCTTGAAATCTTTTTCCTATTTATAAACAAACTAAGGGAGGAAGAGAAGCACACCATTATCAGATTTTAAAAAAATAATGTTATTTGATTTTAAAAAATTATAAGATTCATCAAAACCCCAATTAAAATCCCAAATCACCACAGAAACCATGTATATATACAATGTATATTACCTGTGACAGTAGCGAGGTGAGGCGTCGGCGGGAGGCGTCGGCAGTGAGGAGTTCGAGGTTGAGCACAAACGGAGACCAAAAGAGAGAGATAGAGATTTCAGACTGAAAGTAGAGGGAGGCGATTTGAAATATTTAGAACGTAGAAAAATGCTATTTCAAATAGCGTTTTCAGTCAAACAACGTTTCCAGTGAAAGTCCAAAACGCTAAATCAAACAATTTTTTAGTTAGGATTAAAATGCTAGATAAAATAACGTTTTCAATGTTAGCCAGGATAAGAATAAAACGCTATTTCAAATAGTATTTTTAGTACACCAATAAACACTATTTCAAATAATATTTCCATTAACAGGAATCTTACAATTATTTTTAATTGGACAATAGAAGTCATATATTTTTATTAAATAACCCTAAAACAAGAAAAAATAGATTCTCAAGGTGGAGTTTGCCTTAGCAAATTTTTAAATTTGGGAAAGCAAAACCAAAAAACTTGGATCGAGTGTTTGAGATTAATAGGAGCAAAAAGCACGACGTTACTTCGCAATTTTTCTTAAATGAAGCCGCAATCTTACTTCACGGTTTCAGTTGGTTAGACTGAAACTACAATCTCATTTCGCTATTTTAAGCTAAGCTAAAACTGTAAAATGATTTCTCTATCTCATTAACAATATTCTGCTAAATAAGCTTTTTCCGACACTATTTCTCAAATTTTTTTAATAGCCTGTAAAAAAAAAGTCCTAACTACCAAGTGTCCAACATCTTTCCCATGGAACTTCTCCAATGACATCCCTGGGAAAGCAGTCATCCCAGGCACAGCTCTTACACAGGATGGTCCAAATATTAGGGAATACATTTTAGAGAACCAAATTTTTTTCTTTTTCTTTTTATTTTTTTTTTAATTTTTTTTAAAGCTGGTAAAAATCGTAATATATATTAACCATCTTCTTAAACCTTTCATTTCCTTCTTGATATGATTATGCTATAAAGCAAACATTTCGGGGTGATGAGCTGAAATTGGAGAGTGCATACCATCCATTGTAAAAGCAATCCATCCAGTAAAGAAGGGTTAACACTATACTGCTGCCATTATATTCTAAAAACGCCCGTGGCATTGTATGCTTAGACAAGTACAATGGGCAGAAGAACATCATCAGACCAGGAGATTGCATTGCCCTCAACAACGTGAATACCTTTCCAACTCTAGATTCATAGTCAAACAGCGTATTACAAGTTAAAAGACTTCACAGCAGCTTGTCCTTGTCTCTGTTACTAATTACTTTGCCAGTGATACCGGGAGTCTCTGCTGCAGCAGCGCGCTGCAAATCAGAGAGAGAAAAAGACCGCCATGGAGAGATATTCCATTGAGTGGGTGATGATGATGACTCACTGTTGGGTGTTCTTCTACTTTGTGGGTAAAGTGGAGGACGACAGAGTGTGGGAGATGATGAGTTTGAGTTGAAGCATTCGCTGCTGTTACTCCTTTCGAAGCCACTCATTGTCACCGCCAGAGCCAAAGTACTTCTGTTGGAGTTTGTTGGTCTCTTTGATATGCCCCAACTGTTGCTTCTCAGCGGAGAACTGCGATTCTTGTCCCAGAAAACACTGTGGGCAAGTAAATTCTTCCGTTTTCTGGTGTAAGCATTTTCAGGCTTCACAATTTCTTTAATGGAGGAACAAGAGGTGGCATCTGCTAGACTGGTAAAAGACTTTGATTTTCCAGAGTAAAATTTGGACATACTTCTCCTGAAAAGTTCCAACCAGCATATTATGAGAAACTTTGAAACAACAAATAAACAAAACTACATACAAGAGTAAAAAAGATGCTTAAATGGTGTAGATCTACATTATAGACCGGACATCTCTCGTCCAATGATCTAAAATTGGAGAATAAATCAGGAAGCTCAAGTGCAACAAGTTCATAACAGAGATTCAGATCAATGCTTGTATATATATAACACTGGGAGCAAACCAACATATGATATTTTAACTCCCAGGCTGCAGTACACTCAATTTAAGGGGAACGGCAGTAGGTAATGTCCTTTATCTGCCTAAAAATATATGCAATATCCCTGCATCACATTACAATAGAAAAATACGAGAACAAGACCAAGTAAATTGGAAGCACACAAGGGCTAACATGGAACTCATACTTCAAAAGCATTGCTCAATCTTTAAGATATGAAAAGAATGAAAGGAAGATGTCATTATTTTATGTTTTAAAGATAGCACCTGTTTACTGTCCTCTGATCATAAATAACTTAAGAAACTTATTTTGATCAACAACAAAACTCAACAAAGCATAAGTCTCAAACTAGTTAAGGTCAGGTATACGAATCCCCTTGGTCCATTCATTTCTCATTCCCCATCAAAATACTCATTTGAATTCATGTTAATAGAAAGTGGCTATATTTTCTTTTGGCCGTCATCCTACCACTACAACCCCCCTCCTTTATCTGGGCTTAGGACCGGCTATGTTGAAATAAACATTAAGCATGCACAAAAGAAGCTGGACTATCAACACAAGAACATGAAATAACTAAGAGAAAACTAATTCATCCTTTCCCAGTACCTCAGAATCATTGAACTTATACGATCTCTTCAGTCATTGCCAAAAATTTCTCTTCCTTTTACAAAATAAATGAAGGCGACAAATTTTAAATGTTGTATTTTGTTAGGGTTTCCAGAAGGTGAACAAGCTTGCCTCACATATCAATTACACCAGTCAATAGGCTACACGGAAACTTGAAAGGAAGTTCACAGGTAATGAGACCACAAAACCACCAAACAAGAATGCTCTAAAACCTAAGGATAAATGGAAGTCAGCAGGCTGACCACCAGAGCCCCCCCAAGTTTTTGTGCTTTCATGAAGCCAGACACCCAATTTGACAGCTGAGCAATTGTGTGGTTTTAGCTTCAGGCTAGGTCAAATGTATTGTCCGGAAACAAAAACACCCAGATCAAGTGATTAAGCTCTTTCCTCTACATAACCTTTCTCAGCAACCATACTAGTGCCCCGAAATCAGATAATTAAATTATAGCAACTCAGAATATGCCTCAAACTGTAATCTCTTTAGCATATTAGAATTTAGAATTTAGACCATAGATGTTGGGTTATGGAAGGGACTGGTTCTCAGTTTATAAGTGATGAGAAAAAGCCTCATCTCATGAACTAGGTTTTGGGGTTGAGATAGGCCCATGATCACCTGATATCAGCGCCCGGGTTTACCATAAATCTCACCCATCGGGGGAGAAATAGGTTATCACACTCTCCGACTCAATGCGAGATGTGTGAAGGGGAGATTGCATGAGCTAGCTTTTGAGCTGAGATAGGCCCAAAACCGTCCAACAATAGAGAGATCAATTCACCAAATTGAAATTCCATACCGCCAAGCCAAATCATCAAAACAAAAATCCAAAGTCAACCAAGTACCCAAATTTAGCCAAAGAAATGAAAAATCGAAACTTCTATGAAACAAATGCAAAATCGAAATTCCATTTCCATGAATCATGTGATTCAAAGCTCATATAGAAGTACCACAAAAGTTAAAACCAAACAAACCCAAGGAGGAGCTGAAAATTATACGTACTTCATCGGCAAAACATCCTCCAGAGCCTCCAGTCCGTCCAAAGGACCTTTAAACGAGCTCTGAACCTCAACGTCGCCAGAATCACCATCGCCGTCCGACTGCCCTCCCAACGAGTCACTATTCCTCCCGATCGACGACGAGCTACTCGAATCCTCCGCCGCTGCTTCCTCTCCCTCTCGCTCTTCAACTACGTTCTTCGCCACCGGCGTGCTATCCGCCATCACTCGCCGATCACCAGCAAGGATCGCGCCGACAGGTCTTCCGGACTCCGGCGAGTCATATACCGATCCCCAGGTCATTCCATGGGACAATCCTGACCGTTGGATCCGGTTACTTGCACTACTTTCCAAGGCGATCGACATCGTCTCTCAAAATCGTCAACTACAAAGACACAATCAGACAAGCATATGGATGCTTGTACATGTATGTATAGGCGATATATATATATATAGAGAGAGAGAGAGAGAGAGAGAGAGATAGACTTGTCGCCAATATAGAAAAAGAGAATAAACAGGGGAAGGCGAAGGCCTTATCCTCATCCATAGATATACAATATTGTAAATTGGGAAAAATAAAAAATATTATCTTGTTTTTTCTAATGTTGAGGAAGATATCATCTGTCTAAAGTTCCACCACAGTTAGGCCTTGTTTGGACGTGCACTAGGAATCAATCTAATTATCGTAAGGGTTAAATTTCGCATGTGGCTTTAATCTTGTCCACCCACTTGCAGTGGGTTTCAAAAGAAGCAAAAGGACACACTGTGATTTGCGTTTTAACTACCAAACACCTCATATTATTAGATTCTTCCTTATTAAGTAACTTTTGACATAGTTAATCATCTCAAATGATTAAAATATTCTTGAAACAAATTCAAATAAATTATACTATATATATAAAGAGGAGAAACAAGTAGATTATTTTTATAAAATTATATGATTCTTTTAATATGTATAATAACTAAAAAATATTTAAATTTTAAGGAGATTGATTTATAATCCAAATTTTTTTAGAATCAAAAAAAAATATATATATTACTGATGTTTTCTTGAATCGATTATTGCATAAAATTTGTTGACCTAAAATTTTTCGAGTAATAGTGTTATTTTTTGAATTAAAGTCTACCATTTTATAAAAAAGTAAAGAGGCTGAATCATAGGATAAAAAAATTTTGGGTTAAAAAATTTTTTAATCAGTTCAAGAAAAGACCACTAATATATATTTTTGGATTAAAAAATATTAGACTATGCATCAATCTCCCCAAAATTTAAATATTTTTAATTATTATACATATTAAAAATGTAAAATAAAAATAATTTACACTTTTTTATTTTATATATAGTAGAATTTATTTGGGTTTGTTTCAAGAGTACTTTAATCATTTTATATTGCCAACTCAATGAATAAATTACTTATCAGGAAAAAAAAAAAAAAAAAAACTAACAGTAATGCGTGTTGGTGTCCAAAACTAAATCAGAGGAGGTCTCACTACCTATTTTTTAAACTAACATCAAGTAGGTGCGCGAAACCAAAATTACACAATCAGAAAATTTGCTATAACTAGAAATGATACGACAATATGATAGAGTTGTAATAAAAACCAAAGTCTTTATTAGGTTATATCAATATTTAATGAGTATTCATACTCTTCCTTAATTCCCATGTAAATAAATATGAACAACCAGGTGACAAAATTCAAAAGTCTACACAGTCACAATATAAATTATTTTAATAATATAAATCTCATAATGTAATAATTAAGACTGTAACTCACACTTCAGATTGCACAAATAAAAATATAATTATCTGATTACAATAATTAATACAATTTAGGCCAACCTTCAATCTAACTCAAATTTAAGTGACTATTCTCAACTCTCGAGGGATCACTAATAATATTGGAAGGTGAGTATCACTGTCCAGTAGGTTGGACTGTGTATATGCATGCACAAGTATACATAACTTAGGTGTATATATAATAATTCACAATAATCTCAACAAATAAAATATATTTAATGTAAATTACTATTCCTCATCTACTTCCAACTTTATTTTGGGATGGATGACAGATTTCTCCGATATCTTTATTCGAACTTCACTTTTTCTCTTTACTTTCTTTCTTCTCTATTTCTTTTCTACTGATAGTTAGAAAAGAGAAGAAGAAAATAAGAAAAGAAACAAGAAAAAAAAAATGAAGGAGAGAAAAAATAAAATAAGGGTGGGCCCTGGGCTTATTTTGGCCAATCCGAACACAACTTTGGGTCAAATTTGATCCAAATAAATAAAATAAAAGTCGACAACTCGAATCAAATTTCAAGTCCATTGTAACATTTAAATAATTGGTCAAAATACTGGTTATTACAATTAGAATCAGGTGACGATGTAATTATGTAAACTAAGTTCTACTTTTACGGGTATATTATAGTGACATTATAGTTGCACACTTACCCATGTTATTCTGATGAAATTTATGATATATTTTTTTATTGTATAGCACCATCTTATCATATATATTAAAGGGAATAAATTAAAATACCAATTTTAGCTTATTTTAATGATTTAATTGTATTAATTTTGTTTTTTTTAAATACACAAGATATTACAAGTGATTACTGAAAAGTAAACTCAATGTTTTTTCAGTTGAATTACCACTCAAGATTAATTATTGCTAACTTAAAGAATAATATTATTTAAACTTTTAACTAGTTAAAATAGTAAGTATCTAAAAATGAGTAGGTAATTATTAGGACGGATAAATTGCGTTATAAGTAAAAACAATAAAATGAATTCAATGTAGGGTCTGTTTGGCGCGGTAAAAAATAACGAAAAACAGTAAAAATGTGATTCGGGAAACTTTTTAGCATTTTGTGCATAGCAATCAAATCACGTTTTTCATATATGAATAGTGAATTTTTTTACTTTTGCGTTAGATTTTTGGTGAGAGAAACCGTTCGAACAATTTTTTTAATTCTGACAGAACGGTTTTGTATCAGAATTTATTGAAAGTGGTTAAAAAATTTTTAAATTTGTAAAAAAGTTATTGAGATTTATGAAATGTTATTGGAGTTTGTAAAAAATTTATTGTGGTTTGTAAAAATTTGTTAGGATATGTAGATATATATAAATTTATAGAAATTTTATGAAGTACAAAGAGTATAAAAATGTGTTAAAGAATTTTAAAAATTTTTAGAAATTTTCAAATATTTTCAATAATTTTATTATTTTTTAGAATGCCAAATAAGCTTGTAATAAAGTTAAATGTGACAGTGCCATTTATATTTACGAATAAAAATAATTTATTTAAATATTAGTAAAAATAATAAAAAAATATATCGTATGGCGATGAGATAAGCAAAGATAAGCATGTCTTAAATTGAATTGATGCAACTCTAAATGGAAATAAGAGAAGAAAAAAAAAATATATGTCCCTTTGGGGGTGGCCGAGTGGAAGTCGGGCTTGCCTTAAGAGCTTGGGCCTCTCGAGGTTCCGGGTTCGACTCCTCCACGGGGGGTGGGTTACCGCTGTAATGACGGGAGCCTAAAGGCCTCCTCTCGGTCGTGCCGGTCAGCCAGGGCTTGCCTAGGCTGGTTAACTCTCCAGGGGCCGTTGCCGGCTCGGGTCCTGGAGTGTGCTTCGCCCTGTGCGCACCCCAGTACGAGGTAGCAGCTGCGGACTTCCACGTACCAGAAGAGAAGAAAAATATCAAGAAATTAAGATAACGACTTTCTTTATAAAAATAATTATGAAGGAAGATATGTTAAGTTGAACTCATTTGTCTATATATTAATAATTAAGTTCGCAAAGATTTTTTTTTTAATTTTGAGTTAAAAATAAATTAAGTTTCATAAAACAACAAGAAGACGTTCTATTTTACCCCTTTTTTTCAATTAAAAAAACTAGGGTATCGTACGATTAAGAGTGGATTTTTAAAATTTTTTGAAATTATGGAAAGAATTAAAGCTGAAAATAGATTCTCATACGGCCCCAAAATCGTGTCCATCCAAACAAAGCCTTACAAGTCCTCGTGGGTAGGAATCCACCCCAAGGCCTCCCCTATCCACATGGTTGGTCAGCCTTTGGTTAGTCAGTCTTGATGTTTGTCCCCTTTGGGTGCAACATTGACTCCCATCTCTGAACATTTAGTTGTTAGGTGCGAGTCGGTTGGTGAAATTAGTAAAATCTCGTTTACAAGTGGATTAAATTGTCTTTTTATCTCTTAAAAAAAAAAAAAGAATCATCGTCTTCTGACTGGGGCCAAAAAAAAAAAATATCCTTCAACAGCAAAAGAAATTTATTATCGTGATTAATAGATTCGGGATTTAACTTCTAAAAATAATAAATTTAAAAAATTTGGACAAACGAGTTATTAATAGTTTTACAAAAATTAAAAAAAATCTCTTAAATTAAAAAATTTTATAAAAATTCCACTAAATCTTTAAGAAAAATTGAAATGTCCAACAATGGTTAATATGTTATATCGAGTTCTTTCGAGGCAAATTTTTATAATAATATTTTTTTATAATATTTTAAAATAAAATAATTTTATTTTAATTTAATTAAATTATTTGCAAGTCGATTTTGAATTTAATTTTTTTTATGGAACCGAACTCAAACATAATATAAATAACATAAATCAATCTCGAATAAATTAAATCCCAATCTACTCGACTCATTTTTACTCTTACTCACATCTCACACAACTCACAACTCATAACCCACAACCCCATTACACAGTCCGATTTGACCACGAATGGAAAATCTCTCTCTCTCTCTCCCTCAACCAAATTGTCACTCCAATGAAGAAGGAATAACAACGAGCCGTGCAATTTTAGAGTATTAGGTAAGAATTTGTATATGGTTACCTTTGAGTAGGGGTAGAAACGAACCGAGCTGTTCGCGAGCTACTCAAAAAAAGTTCAGCTCGAGCTCGATTCGTGAGTTAAACGAGCTCGAACCGAGCTTGGTTATTGGCTCGTTTTGGATTCGAGCTCAAGCTCGAGCCTAGATAAGCTCGGCTCGAAAACTCGCGAGTAGACTCGGTTAGAATAATATATATATTTTTAATAATATTTTTATTATATTTTTTAAATATATTATATTTTAAATCAAACGACGTCGTTTTGGTTTAATCGAGCTATTACGAGCCTAACCGAGCCTACTTTCTTCTTTATCGAGCCGAGCTCGAACCAATATAAAAGCTCGAATTGAGCTCGAACTCGAGCTCAATATAAAAAGCTCGAGCTGAGCTCGAGTATGTTAAAGCTCGACTCGGCTCAGCTTGTTTCCACCCCTACCTTTGAGCTACAAAATTTGTAGTCAAGATATTTTAACATGTTTTCTTTTTTTTTTTTTTTTCCGTTGAAAGGTATTTTAGTATGTTACTCTCATTAGATAATATGTATAATTGTGGATTCAGTTGTTTATAGTAGATTATGATTAGTTTACAATATAAAGGTTAAATTACATTTAAACTATAGAGTATTATTAGACTAATTACACGTAGATTTTTTGAATATTTAAACCTTATACTTAGACTCCTTATTCCTAAATTTTTGAAACGCTTAGGTCTATTCGTTAATTTTCACCATTAACTGCGTTGTAAAATGATGAAAATACCTCTCGTTGTTAATTTTCTCTCCGCACAGCTCTCCCCCCCTCTCTCACTCATAGTTTTCCTTATTATTATTATTAAAATATTTTATTAAATTATATTAATTTTATTAAATCTAATAATAATTTATTATTAAATGAAGTTATAATAATACATTTTATTAAAACTAACTATTTTTAAAATAAATATTTATAAAATTAAATTAATTAATTTAAATATATTTTATTAAATTAATTAATCAAATATATTTTAAATATATTTTATTGAATTCAATTAATTTAAAATAATTAATGTTTTTAATTTTTAATATTTAATTATTTTTAAATACATTTTTCTTCCATCGGACTCAATTTTAGTGGATGACTTTTTAAAAAAAATTAATAATTTTTAACTTTTATCATATCATGATCAAAATAATATTTATAAATTATAAAAATTAAAACTATAAAAAAATAAAAAATCAAATTAATAAATATCAATATTTTTTATTAATTAATAATTTTTAAATTTTATCCGATCATTTTTAAAATAATTTTTATAAATTACCAAAATTAAAACTATAAAAAATTAAAAAAATCCATCCACTAGAGAATAAAATGGTACAAACTTAGGTTTTATGACACCAAGAGTAAATCCCACTTAAAGTTGTAACAAAATCAACAAGAACAACCAGCTAAGTTTTGAATTGCCTCAGATTTATCAGATTAACCTAGCTGTTCCTCGACTTGTTAATAAAAGACTCCCCTTTAGACCGTGATTGTGAAGATCCAGCTTTTTTAAAAAAGGGGCTAAAGCCACAAAATGGCTAACAAATTACACAACTTTATTTGCACGTATACATACGTATTTATATACATATATGCCCGCGCTCGCAAATGGAGAATGAAGTGCGAACAATGATTTGCGTTTCGAAGAGAACTTCGGAATAAATTGATACGGAGAAATTCGAGTTGCTTCAGAAATTTCGGTTGCTTCAATTGGTTGATTTCTGAGTTTTTTTTTTTTTTTTTTGGGTTCTTGTGGCAGTGTTCTCTCCTTCCTCTCTCTTCATCTCCTCGACGTCTCACTCCTTCGCCCGCTTCTCGTCGTCAATTGGGCTTCCCAGTCAAAGCCTCTTGACAGATCCAAACCAGCGACATCGTAGAGGACAGAGCCAATCTCGGGTTTTCGCATCCGTGGCCTCTGTGAGAGAGAGAGAGAGAGAGAAAGAGCGCTGTGAGGAGAGAAAATTAACAAGAAGGAATTTGTTTGAATTTTACAACGTAGTTAATGACAAAAATTAATAAATAAGTTTAAGTATTATAAATATTTAAGAATAATAAATTTATTATAAGATTTAAATATTCAAAAGGTTTACGTATAATTAATCTTAGGAAATCTAAATATAATTTATCTAAAAATAAATTAAAAATAAAATTTATTGATAGATAAGAGCTGTTAGAATATATAGGCAATATATATTATCTAAAAATTATACATATTAAAAATTAGAAATTTTTGTATTTGTGACATGAAAAAACTAAAAAAGGAGAAATAGCAGGGATCTATTTATTTTTAATAAATTCTGGCTGATTTACAATATAAATTAAAAATATATTTATTAAGTGATAAAAACATTAAAAAATTTTAAAATTTTGGATTTTCTATATTGAATGAGAAAGCCAAAGATCTCGCATATTAAAAGGGAAAAAATATTAGGGATCGACTTGTTTTTAATAAATCTTGATTGCTTTATAGTATAGATTAAAAATGAAATTTATTAAGTGAAAAAAACATAAAAAAATTTTAAAAATTGTGATTTTCTGTATTTGTGAAATGAGAAGATTAAAGGTCTTGCATGTCAAAAAAAAAAAAAAATTCAGTTGCTTTTAATAAATTCTGATTGGTTTACCATAAAAATTAAAAATAAAATTTATTAAGCGACAAAAATATAGAAGAATTCTAAAAGTCGGGGGCTTTCATGGAACGATAAAAGCATAAAAAATTTCTAAAAATTAGGAAACCCTGTATTTGTAACGCCCGACCACCTTAATTACATAACGCACCAGACCGCTTTCGTTTATAACAACACCCCACCAAGTTCCAAAAAAAAAAAAAAAAATTATAGTGACAAAAAAAAGCAAAAGAAAAAAAAAATGACGAAACTGATCCATGATTGAATGTAATTGCAGATAGGGTTAAAGGGGTTGTAGTGAAAAAATCTGCTGCAGGAGCTACAATAAAAAATAAAAAGTTGAGATTTCTTTATCCTTAATCTATTGGTTCTAATTTATTTTAATTAAATTTATTTTTAAAATAAAAATAAAACTTTAAAAATTTTAATTGAAGCACAATTAATATAGAATGTCAAAGATCATGTGTCATTAAAGTGTAAAAAAATCTTAAGTGCTTATTTCTTCACTGCAACTCCTGCAGTGGAACCTGTAAGAAGTTACATTGAGGAGTGCAGAGAAAAATGAAACAGAGGAGGAAGAAGAGGAAGGAGAACTGCTGAAACTTTTATTGAGGATCTCAGCCCAGTACAGAGAAAAATTTTGTCTGCTTAACAAAGCACTACAGCTGCTTATATATATAAGTTGATCCTAACAAAAAATTCCTAACTAATTCCCTAAGCACATGCATGGTGCAGATCTCAAGAGTCCAGCTCAGCTAACAACCTAACAAACTTATTTTCTAGAATTATAACAAACTCATCTTCCAGAATTATCTCTTCTCCAGCTTGGCATCAACTAACTTGGCTTCAATTTCTGCATCATCATTATCACAGATAATTTCATGTTGCAAGACCCCCTCGCAAGATGGAGAATAGATATTAACTATTCCCATCTTAGATAAATGAGAAGAAAGAACATGGGAGGGCAAAGCCTTGGTAAAAATGTTAGCAAGTTGTGAATGAGTGGATATGTGAGCTGTTTGAATAGACCCTTGCTGTATTAGATCTCGAACTAGATGACAATCCAATTCGATATGTTTCGTTCGTTCATGAAAAATTGAATTGGTTGCAATGTGTAAAGCTGCTTGATTATCACAAATAAGAGTAGCAGCATGAGGATGAGGAACTTGAAGATCAGCAAGAATGTAACGAATCCAAGTCAACTCAGAACAAGCAGTGGCCATTGCTCTATATTCAGCCTCTGCGGAGGATCTAGACACCACAGACTGCTTCTTTGATTTCCAAGAGATAAGAGATGATCCTAAGAGAATGCAATACCCAGTCACTGACTTTCGAGAATCTGCACAAGAGGCCCAATCAGAGTCACAATAGGCTTTTAATTGTAAATCAGAAGAACTTGGAAGCAAAATGCCTTGCCCGGGAGCATTCTTTATGTACCTCAAGAGTTTGTGGGCAGCTGCGAAGTGTTTATCAGTGGGCCTATCCATGAATTGACTCAATGTTTGTATAGCATAACTGATATCAAGTCTAGTAATTGTAAGATATAAGAGTCTTCCAATGAGTCTTCTGTAGAGGGTAGGATCAATCAAGGGTTGGCCACTTTGTTTGCCAAGTTTAAGATTTTGATCTAAAGGAACTTTCAAAGGCTTAGCCCCAAGAACACCTGCATCAGTAAGTATATCTAAGGCATATTTTCTTTGACATATATGAACTCCTTTAGGTGATCTAGCCACTTCAATACCAAGGAAATACCTAAGAGTTCCCAAATCTTTAATTTTGAACTTTTGATTCAAGAACTCTTTAAGTGCAGCAATGAAAGTTTCACAATTACTAGCAACAATTATATCATCTACATACACCAATAAAGCTGTGAAAGTGTCTTCATTGTGCTTAGTAAATAAGCTATAGTCAGCTTTAGATTGTTGGAATCCAAACTCAATTAAGGAAGTGGATAACTTAGCATACCATTGCCTTGAGGCCTGCTTAAGTCCGTAGAGACTTTTTAATAACTTACATACTTGATGAGGACCTCCTTTATTGTAACCAGGTGGCTTTTGCATATAAATTTCCTCTTGCAATTCCCCACGAAGAAAAGCATTATTAACGTCAAATTAATATAGAAACCAACCTTTGGCTACAGCCACTGAAAGCAAGCATCTCATGGTTACCATCTTTGCAACTGGAGAAAAAGTCTCATGATAATCTATCCCCTCTTGTTGAGTATATCCTTTAGCTACTAATTTAGCTTTGTACCTTTCAATAGTGCCATTTGGATTGTACTTAATCTTGTAGACATATCTACAGGCTATAGCATCTTTTCCAGGAGGTAAATCTGTGACAATCCATGTCTTATTTTCTTCTAAGGCCAGCAACTCATTTTCCATGGCTGTACACCAATTGGGATCCTTAACTGCTTGCTTATATGTAGCAGGTTCAAGTTGTATGCATATAGAGGTGGAAAAAGCTCGAAAAGATGGAGATAATCGGTGATAAGACAAGGAAGTAAGCAACGAAAAGGGCTTACCTGGAGCCTTCAATTGAACCACTGGTTGAGATGAAGAAGTTAGCATGGTCTGCTGACAGTGATAATTCTGCAATAACAAAGGAGCTTTTCTGATTCTATTTGATCTTCGAAGAGGTAAAGGAGAAGTTTGATTGGAAGGTGGAATATCTAAGCTTTGATTACCATCATGAGGAGAACTTTCTGTATGGAAATTGGAAAAAATACTTGAAGTGTCAGATGTAGCATGACTAGGTGAATTAATGGGAGATTAATCTGAACTATGGGATGTAACAAGATCTGTTTAGGTTTCTGAGGACTGATCAGAGAAATCTGGGGGTTTAGGATTATGATAGTCTTGAGTTGTAGGGAAAAGGAAAGGTTCATTTTGCTGTGAAATGATGGCTTCTGAATTTCCTTGAAATGGGAAGATATGTTCATGAAAAATAACATCTCTAGAAATGAAAATATTTCCATTGTCAAGGTGCAAAAGCTTGTATCCCTTTACCCCAAAAGGATATCCCAGAAAAATACATTTTCTTCCATTTGGGTCAAACTTCCTCTTTCCTCGAGATAAAGTGGAAGCAAAACCTAGACATCCAAAAACCTTTAGATGACTATAGGTAGGTTTAATATGAAAAAGGACCTCAAAAGGAGTTTTATTATTCAAGAGAGGTGAAGGTGTCCTGTTAATGAGGTAAACAGCAGTTAAAACACACTCATTCCAATATTTTAAAGGAACATTGGCTTGAATTTTTAGAGCTCTAGCCACATTCATAATATGCTGATGCTTCCTCTCAACTACTCCATTTTGCTATGGGGTTTCTACACAACTCTTTTGGTGGACTATACCCTTGTTATTGAAAAAGGTTGTCATCTTAAATTCTTCCCCATTGTCACTCCTCAACACCTTGATCTTAGCCCCAAATTGAGTGTCCACTAAATTGTAAAATGCTTCTAAACAAGATCTGGTTTCAGACTTTGTTTTGAGCAAATACACTCAAGTGCTTCTGGAAAAATCAGCAACAATGGATAAAAAATATTTGGAACCATCATGAGCTTCAACATAATGAGGTCCCCATAGGTCACAATGAATCAGCTCAAATAGAGAAGAGGTTATGTGATTATGAGTTGGAAACGAAAGTCTGTGAAGTTTAGACAAAGGACAAATATAACAAGGAATTTCATTGATATGAGAACTGTTATTGATTACAGCAGGATCATCTATTAACTGCAATCTAGACTTGGAAACATGTCCCAAACGATAATGCCACAAATCAAAAGAAGTGGTGTTGTTGATAACAGATGTGTAGGCAAGAACATTCTTATGTAAAAACTTTGAAAGTTTATTCACTAAAGCAGATGCAGAGACTTCAGCTTTCAGCAAGTGATAAAGGCCATGCTTCACTTTACCCATCCCAATCGTGGTCCAAGATGAAAGGTCCTGAATAAAACATGAATCAGATAAGCACACAAAGCAACAAGTCAGTGAATCTGTGAGTTTCTTGGCTGATAGTAAATTAAAAGAAAAAGAAGGAACACACAAAACATCCTTGAGGACAAGAGACTCTGTGATTTTTACTATTCCAATATGAGTGACAGGGCCTTCGTTGCCATTTGGCAACTTCATTGTGTAAGAAACCTGTGCAGTAATGGATGTAAAGAAAGAAGTACTACAGACCATATGGTCTGTGGCACCAGTGTCGATAATCCAAGGCACATTAGTGAAATCATTAGGTATTTGTGTGTAAATGGAAAAGCAAAAAGAAGTACCAGACATCTTGGAAGTGTTTGAGGATGTTGTTGAAGGCTTGAATGTGGCTTGAACTTGGTTAACAGAGTGCACAACAGTAGAGGGATCTTTTTGCTGAAGGAGAGTCATCAATTGCTGGTATTGCTCCTTCGTAATACCAAAAGCATCACTGCTGTTATCAGCTTGATCACCAGCAACAGAATTAGCAAAGGCAATAGGCTTCTTTTTACCATGAAGTTTATGTCCTGGTGGACAACCATGCAGTTTATAACATTTTTCTACCACATGCCCAATCATGTTACAATGGGTGCAAGTAGGTGGCTCAGCATTACCAGCCTTGAAGCAAGTCTCAAATGAATGTCCCAAAATTTTACAATGGGTACAATAAGGCCTGTTTTGTTTGCTGTTAGAGTTGGGCCTGTACTTTAAGTCACTGTAATTTTTCTTAACAGCCAAGGCCATAGACTCAGGTATGGGAACATCAGAAATCATTTTGTGTTGCATTTCTTGTTGTTGAATCATGGAAAACACTCTGTTGACAGAGGGCAGGGGATCAATAAGCATAATCTGATCTCTTGTGTAACTGTAAGACTCATTTAGCCCCATTAAAAATTGAACCACACAATCTCTTTGATGCCTATCTAGGAGAACTTTAAGTCTGCCACAATCACAGTCAGGAATAGGATCATAAATAGACAATTCATCCCATAGAGTTTTGAGTTTACCATAATATGTACTGACTGAGTCTTGTCCTTGCAGAAGACCAGATAAGGCTTTCTTCAGTTGAAAAATTCTAGGGCCATTTTGTTGAGAGAAACGATCTTGAAGCTCATCCCAAACCTCCTTGGCACTGTCAACAAATGTGAGGCTGCTTCTAACTGAGTTACTTACTAAATTTTGGATCCATGAAACCACCAAATCATTGCATCTCTCCCAAGCATCCATCAAAGGATCTGCTGGTTCAATTGGCTTCACCAAATTTCCATTGATGAAGCCAATTTTATTCTTGGCTCTAAGTGCTCTTCGCATAGATCTGGACCAAGTGACATAATTGTCACCAGTCAAGAGATCAGTCACCAAAATAGTTGATGGATTATCACCAGAATCAAGACGATATGGGTTATTAGGATCATTGAAGTTCAGGAAACGAGTGGCAGAATTTGAATCATTTGTCATGGTGATTAAACCTGCTCTGATACCATGTAAGAAGTTACATTAAGGAGTGCAGAGAAAAATGAAACAGAGGAGGAAGAAGAGGAAGAAGAACTGCTGAAACTTTTATTGAGGATCTCAGCCCAGTACAGAGAAAAATTTTGTCTGCTTAACAAAGCACTACAGCTGCTTATATATATAAGTTGATCCTAACAAAAAATTCCTAACGAATTCCCTGAGCACATGCATGGTGCAGATCTCAAGAGTCCAGCTCAGCTAACAACCTAACAAACTTATTTTCCAGAATTATAACAAACTCATCTTCCAGAATTATCTCTTCTCCAGCTTGGCATCAACTAACTTGGCTTCAATTTCTGCATCATCATTATCACAGATAATTTCATGTTGCAAGAGAACCCGTTAAACCCCAGCTATGGATTCCATATCCTCCTTTGACTGGCCACCCAATCAGGGGCCGAGATGACTGGGGAAGGTTAGGGTTTTAGATTGTTGCAATGGAAAAATTTACTGTAAGGTATAGTTAATCAATCAAATCATTATGATTTAATTACATTTAATTTAATAGTTTTATTTAATGTGATAAAATTAATTTTAAAATAAAAATAAAAATTAAACAAAATTTAATTAGAACACAATTAATAAAGAATATTAAAAATCATATTATATTAAAATATAATTAAATCATAACAGTTGATTAATCTACTATAACAATTTGGAACTCAACAGATTACCCCACACACTTTTTTGAAAAAAAAAATAGTTATATATATATTTTTAATATTTTTCATTAAAATTTTCTTTTTACTCTAATACCCCAATTTATCTTTAGTTTCCATCTATATGTCTGATTGCCTCTTACCTTTCCAACACATTTATTTAAGGATTTTAATACATATTTATGATTAAAATCTTAAAAAACTCTTCATCTTCAGAGTTTATTTAATTTCAGATTTTTTTTAATGCAACTTCAACTCTTTTCATTATCATTTATCATTCATCCAAGTTCATAATTTTTAGATAAACCTTATCATTTTTTAGATAGGTTTTTTTTTTTCATTTATTTTTTTATTCAACTTTAAATCTTTTTTATTATTTTTCATTTAATTTTTTTGGATAGGTCTTATCATTTTTTTAAATAAGCTTTTTTTATTATTTATCATTTATCCAGTGTTTTTAGATAGGTTTGATCGAGTTTCTAAAAAAAAAAAAAAATAGGTTTTATCAAATTTTTAGATACTCCTTATGAAATATTCCAGCCCAAAATATCCCGCCTTACGCCTCAAAATTTTTTATTTTTGCTCTGTTTATTATCTTTTCTATCTCCGCCACTATACTCATGGAAGTCCTAAAAAAATTATTTATATTTTGTCAAAAGTTATAGTTTCAAAATTGATAAAAGTTAGTAAAAATTAAAAAAATTGGGAAAAATTAAAGTTTTTTTTATTATTTTTAAGGCTTCAAACTCACATATACTTAAAATTAACTCCAAAGTAAAAATATCTAGAAATTAATATAACTTTTTATAATCAACTAATAAATTTATAAATAAATGCTTCTCTTGACATTTATTCAGAGTATTGCCGGGGTTAATAGACTTTAAGCTAAACAAGCATTGGGTATCCTAGATTTAGAGATTTGAATAATCTTTTCCAAATTATAATTTACACCTATCAAGTTTGGGTCAAAATAAAAAAAAAAAAAATCTTAATTTAAGACCCCACCTGTTAACTAACTTAAGGATTCAAAGTTTTAGCTTATTGTAATATTAATTTTAAGTGAAAAAAAAAAAGCTTGCTTTAAATGACGGCATGACTAGTTAATAGACTCATTTAATATGAAATTTTTAGGTTTAATTAAAATTTTAAACTCTTAATTGTTTCAATTAAAATATCAGACCTTAAAATAAAATTTGGTCAAAACTATAAACGGTAATTTACCCGAAACTATATTTTGAAAACTATTTAGATTATTTAGTTCTTTTTCAACTTATTTATGTCTCAAAAAACTATTTAGATTTACCGAATTATCGCCAAAATTCGCTCCAAAAGAAATTATATAAATTTAAATAAAAATTATGAGGATCAATTATATAAATATTTATGAAAAAGTAATTTTAATTTTTTTTTGTTGAATTCCGATAGATTGAAAGTATCTAATCTAATAAGGCTTGCAAGAGTAAATTATTTATCTTCTTAAATAATGTATCTAATTTGGAATCACTTATGACTACCAATCAATTTTTTTCTACAATTAATGAAATATTTCTTTTATTTAGAATTTCTTTTAGATGAGAATTATGCAAATTTAATAAGAAATCTGATATTCAAGAAAATAATTATTATTTACTCAAATGCGTACCTTTTTGCATTTATTTAGTTATCTTCTTCATTGTTAGATTATAAGTAATTAATATACGACACGATTGCTTATTTTTTGAATTAAAAAATTCTAAAGTTAATAAATTTTTAGGATGGATATAAGTATTTATTGAGACAATTATTGGTTATCCTTAAAATTCATTCAATTGCCTAATTTAATAAGCAATATTAAATCTTACTATAATTTGTATAAAATGAAAATATCTATACATAACATAAATTTTGGGAATTAATTAATGAATTATAAATTAAACGAATAAATTTTTTGGTAGCGATAGTGTCAAAACAACAATTTTAATGTCAGAGTTAGGGGTGGCAAAATTGACCCAAACCCATCAACCCACCCAATTAAACCCATAATAAATGGGTTTGGGTCCTATTATTTTAGTAATTGGGTTGTAATTGGGTAACTTATAAAATACCCATTTATAAACGGGTGCAAATGGGTTGTGAAACGGGACCCGTTAAAACACCCATTTAAGTTAAAAAAATTAGTTTAACCCCCTCCCTCTTTATACTGTTCTCTCTCTCTCTAGCAATATCTACAATAAATATATAATATATACATTACATATATATGATACGTGTATATATATATTCAACGTATACAATAAATGTATAATATATACATTATATATAATTTATTTCTTCATGTATAATATATACATTATATATAATTTATTTCTTCTTCCATTCTCTGTTCCTATTCTCCCCCATACTCAATACAAATAACATGTGCGCGTACACACACGCGCCCACACACGCACACACGCCTACACACACATGCGCGCACACATACACAAACACGCGTGCACACACACGCCTACACACGCGCACGCGCGTGCACACATACATACATGCCTACGCGCGCGCGCGCGTGCGCACATGCATACATACCTACATGTGCGCGCTCACGCACATATATGCATACATGCCTACATACGCACGCGCGCACACACACACGCATACATACCTACACACATGCGTGTGCGTACAGACACGCACGCGTGTGCAAACACATGCATACACGCCTACGCGAGTGCGCGCGCGGGGGCACACACGCACACGCGCGTGTGGGCGCGCACACGCACACACACACACACACGAGCTCGTGCATGCACACGTACACACACGAACACCTGCACACACACGCACACATGCACACACACATGCACACGTGCACGCACACACATACACACACACCCCCCACACGTATACGTGCGCGCGTGCGCGCAGAGAGAGAGAGAGTTATTGATTTAAAATTGAATAAAAAATAAATCGGTTCGTACAAATTCGAAAGTAATTGAAAAATGTAAATATAATATATAATATTATATAATATGTATAAAATTATATTAATTAAAATAAATAATGATGTATTTATATATATATACACATTAATTGAAATAAATTTTTAATTTTTTTAAAAAAGTAAGTTGGGTCATAAGTAAATGGGTTGGATATGGGTTCATGGGTTTGATATAACCCATATTCAACCCGCCCATATCTAACCCGCCTTTTAAATGGGTGGATTTGGGTTGCACCGATTTAATGTCCAACCCGTTTAAACCCATCACTAACCCGCCCAACCCGCCCATTTTGCCACCCCTAGTCAGAGCTCATTAAATGTTCATTATAACCCATTGACAAAATTACTTTCATCTCTTATTTTAACCTCGATTTTGTCTCCCTTTTTAATTTATTTCATCCTTATTTATTCATCTCTATATTTATCTCTTACTGTAGCAAAGACTTATCTCTCTTTTAAATCTAAAATCCATTTAATTAAGCCAACTTAATTAATTTATAAACAATTTTTTTCACTTGCATTGATAATTTACATAATTAAAATTAACTAAACAAAATTAAAATATTAAATTAATAACAAAATTAGCTAAACAAAATTAAGATATTTAATTAATAACCTAACAAATAAAAATATTTATTATTTAACGTTTGTGTACTGTATACTTAATTTTACTCTTCTATTTTCAAAATTTTTGTAATATGCAAATAATAAATTTGCATTTTAATATTTTTATAACATTAAATTTAAAAATTTTACTATACCCATCCTAAATAATATAAATTAAACTTAAACTATAAAATATATACATGAAGTTAAATAAATCACCAAATTTATAGTTGCATGTCCATTCTTATGAATGAGTGGTAAGACATTCCTTCGAACTTTTTTAATATTATTTAATTTTTATTTTTTTACTTGTATGCACGAGGGTAGTCCTATTATATTTACCTACCAAAGTTGAAAACTAAATGTAAAATCTAGTTAAAATTTTGATTTAGTGATAGTGTAACAGTTGTTTGCACAAGTAAATTTTGGAAAGTAATATCTATCTATAATTATTATTCTGCATACTTTATTAAATTACAAAATATGTATAGAAAATATTATAAAATATTTAAAAAAATTCAATACAGACAAAATAATAGTAATAACATTTTTGATAAAAATATTTGATAATTTTTATTCTAAATTATTATAATCAAATTTAAAGACAAATCTAGATTTTTAGTAGTACAAAATTTTCTTTTATATAGTTGCATTAAAATTTCATGAATTTATAAAAAAATTTGTAGTAATAAGAAATGATTAAATATATTAGATAAAATATTACAAATAATATTTTTATAATTTAAGAATACATTAATAATTTTTATATTTAAAATGAGAAATTTATTAATTGTAGGTATTTTTCTTTTTTTTTTTTTGAGGAGAGAAAGAAAGAATAATGAGTTTTGGAGAGAAAAATAGATATTAATTAATAGATAATGATGAAGGATGGAAAGAGAATATAGGACATGTGGGGTAAGAGATAAGAGTAATTTTATCAAAAAAAACATTTAATGAGTTCTTGCATTAAAAATTTTTGTTCTGATATTATTGGTACTGTAATATTTTTTTTAATATTTGTAAAACTTGTACATATTTATTTTAAATGTACCATTTTAAATCTAGTGAGATAATATTTTTCTAAAAGTTATTCACTTTTTATTTTATTATATGGATGAAACAGTAAAATTTTAAAAATTATACACTTTTTATTTCATTTTATCTTATTTTTTATAATTTCAAAAGCATCCAATATTTCGCAAAGGCCCCGTTTGATTTGCAAAAGAATTTTAAAAAATTCTATAAATCTCTATTAACTTTATATCACATTAATTTTTTCTTTTATTACACGTATCATGAACCCTCAATTTATCTCATTTTATCTCACTCTAAACTCACCCAAAATATAAAAAGAATTGTGAAAATACATCGGTGGTACCCTTCTGTTTCATCTCATCATCATTTGTCCCCACGACTGAGATCATACATACACTAAAACAAAGGTACAACCAATTGTCCCAAGACACTAAAATCCATAAAAGAATTATCCTACAAATATATATATATATATATATATATATATTACATTTATAAGATGAAGATAGAGATTTAAAATGGATCGGATCAGGTCAAGACTAACCCATTCTTGACCTGACCGCAGCTTAGTTGGCCTCTGCTAGCCTACCTCCCTTTCAGGTCCGGTTAGCGTTAGAAAAATTTACTCTTGGCCCTCTCCATGGACCTTTTTAATATTTTAATAGGGAGATTGATGAGTCATGGGTCGGACAAGGTGACCCAATTCTTGATCCGAGGTGCTCGGGCCCGGCTGAGCTATATCAACAATGACCAAGGGTCAAGCTGAATCGGGTCACGCCATGGAGTGACCAATCCCGTACGTTTCCATCACTAGAAAAAAAGGTAGTACAACATACAATAAATATATATATATATATATATTTTCAATCTTTAAAAACAAAGAATCAGAGTAAGTCTAAAGAAAAGTTCATTCATTGGGTTACGAAAGATCAAGACGGAGTAGGTGAGTTTGAATAATAATTTCGAGTGTTGAAAGTGGAGGAGAATTAAGCCACACCTTCTGGTCAAGATGATTTAACGATTAATTAAAAAAAAAAACTAATTAATTAAGCAAATGCGAAAACATAAGAAAATAAATTAATAAAAATAAAATGAATTCAAATTAAAGATGCGTAAACAGACCCACCCTCTGGAATGATCTTCTTCTCGTAGAGTTAAATTATAATTGCTTCAGTGAGTTACCAAACAAATAAGAGGAAACTAATATTTCTCAAAAATTATTTGTTTATTAACTCACTGAGCAACCAGAATTTTTATGTCTAATTTTTCTCTACTCTTTTCTTTTATACAGAGTCATCTCGTCATGGATGACTAAATTCTAACGTGTTCAATGACATCGTACAAAAAACAAAGATCAAGAAGTTTTCATACTATTTGTTTAATAAATCACTGAACAACTAGATTTAGTTCTAAGCATTTACCTCTCCCCCCCCCCCCCTTTTCACTCTACTCTCATTTCCATATGCATTGTTATTTATAGCATTTCACTTTAAATCTGAACCATCAGATTGACTTGTAAATTAACTTATTATCCTGTCTATTCAAATAATATCAACTTAATTAAAATTATTAAATGCAATAATCTTAATTACGTTATTTTTGGAAAATCTATTTAATAGCATTAAGATATATAATTTCCTAAAAATAACATAACGGAATTCAATTGCTTTTAATAGCAATTAAGGTTATTGCATTTAAATAATTTTAATTACATTGATATTATGTGAATGGATAGGATAATAAGTTTAATACGCTGATATGTCAATCTAACGGTTGGGATTCAAAGCAAAATGTTATAAATACATATGCATACGTATATAGAAATTATTGAAAATGAGAGGTAAATTTTGGTAGACCATTGCTAAATGAAAGGTTGAAAATTTATTTCATTTTTTCTTTTGACTATTTGGCAAATCATTAAAACGGATAGGCATAAATACTTATATAGCGGATAAAATAAGAAATAAATCTAACATGTTTAGTGAATTACCAAATAAGTAGTACGTGAAATATTTTTATCTTTATCCTTGTTTTGTATGATGAGTCACTGAATACATTAGTCTCATGAAGATAATTATAAGTGTTTTACTTTTAAAAGCGTATATAATAATGAGAAAAATTAATGAGTAAATTCTAATAGTTTATAAGTGTAGGAGTGATTATAGTATTTTCAATCTTATCCAAATTATTTTTGTCTTCTAATAGAATAATTAAATTATTTGAAAAGAAACTAAATATTCATATTAAATCGAATCAAACAGACTGATTAGAAACTTTTATCAAAAAATAAAATTAGAATGATATAGCATGTATTTGGGCCATATGCTTGAAAAAAAAATTAATCCATTAAAGAGTCATTTTATTGCATAAATTTCATTATTGCGTCATTCTAACCTCACTTTTTGGTAGAAGTTCTAAAAGAATATATATATTTTTTTTCTTTTTTGGACTTTTATATTTTGTTTAGTTTTTGATTAGTTCGAGTATAGGAAATATGATAACCGAAACCAAGCTATAAACTTAAATAAGAACCGAATAGTCCGAGTGATTTTTAACCGAGAACTAATCTTTCGATTTGATTATTTAATTTTGATTTGTCTCCACACCCCTAGCTGGATGAGTGAGTTACCAGACAAAAATAGTTGGAGAAATATTCCCCTATTTGTTTAGCAAGTCACTACGCAGATAGTTTAAGGAATACATTGTCTTTGTTTCATATAGTGACTTATCCCTGCACAAAACAATTACTAGTTTCTCTTTACGTGAGAATATCAAATTTGAGTAAAATTAGAACTAAATTCTAGTTGTTCAGTGAGTCACCAAACAGATAGTATTAGTAGTGCTTTCTCTATTTTGTTTATTTGATACGCGCTTGATTGGTGAGATTAAATACGAAGGATAAATAATATTATAGAATATTATTTGAAATTAAATATAATATGTTAAAAATTTTTTTTTTTTTGGTGTTTGGCATAATGAAATATAAAACAAGATAAAAAATATAATTTGAGAGAAGATATGAGCAGAGAATTTTAGATATTCAAAATTTGGTATAAAGTAACTTTGAAAGGGGATATGCTTTGTGACGAAGTCCCTCATTTTTGGAGATTGATAATTCGGAGTTGATCAATAATCCAGCCACTAAACGCAGGATAAATGGACCTCGCAAGATGATATATATATATACATATATATTTAATCTCTTAACTCTAATTTCCAAAACAAGTACGACCTTAAGGAGTTTTGCCTTTTAATTAAAAATATGGTATAGATCTTAGGTATTAGAAAGCTCTCAAGTAAGGGTGGAGCCAAGAATCCATACGTGAGTGGGCATTAATTACATTGGGTCCGCTGAGTACACCTACATTGTATTGGAATATTTTTTTTTTAATTTTATTTTTTTGAGTGGGCACAAATAATATTGAGTTAATTTTTTTTTCTTTTTTTTTTTGAGTGAACATAATTAATATTTTGTTAATTTTTTTTTTCTTTTCTTAGATGGATATAATTGAACACTAAAAGTAATACCAATTAAAAAAATAATAATAATAGGCAATAAATTTTTTTTTCCCAAGGTAGACATGTGCCCCCTCTGCGGCTATGCAAGTAGCTCTGCTCTTACTCTCAGCCAATTAATCCCCTCCGGGGCGGCTATGCAAGTAGCTCTGCCCTTACTCTCAGCCAATTAATCTTACAAAATTTGTAGGTTTATGTTTATAAATTTACAGATAATGGTTTATGGATGCTAGCGTATACCTATTACTTAATACTTTGTTAGATTACTATCTGCTAGGATTTTTCTCTACTGTCAAAGATAAATTAAGAAGTGAATTTTTATTTTGTTGCCAAACAATGAATTAGAAAGTACGACTCTTTCCTTAATATTGTTTGGCAACTACTAAGAAAATTATTTCTAGCGCTACATAATTCAAAATAAAACTAATTACTTCAATTTAACATTAAACTTTTGAATTTAGAAGTGAACTAATTAATAATTTATGAATGGAATCAATCCAACCAAGTAAATAATTTATGTAAATTTGTTGGCTCTTTTGGATAAATATGTTATATACAATGTGAGGTATATGCAGCAAAATTCTTAAATGGCCAACCATTATAATACGAATTTCAAATGGAGTAAATTATAAAAATCATTTCTATAGTTTACGATAAATCTCACTTTATTTCATACAATTTCAATTGTAATTATTAATTCCCTGTAGTTATGATTAAAATTTACTTTAATCTTTTTATTAATAACTGTTAAAAAATTAATGAAAAAATATCACGTGATTATCATATATTATCAGCACGTAACATTTTTCGTTACAAAATTTAATAGAATAAGCAAAGTGGAACTTGATCATAATTACAGTGAGTTGATTATTACAATTAAAATGATAGAAATTAAAGTAAAATTTACTGTAAATAGTAGGGGTAATTTCTATAATTTACCCTTTCAAGTAAGACATTCATCAATCATATGTTTTCATACGCAAATAATTTATCTAAAATATAGGTGTAATAAAACCGATTTGTACATTCCATATATCTAATAAAAACAATCTATCCACCCCAACAAGCATAAATAGTATATAACCATTTAAAAAAAAAAAGAAACAAAAAACATAAAATAACATAACTAGCCAACCGTTTTAAGCCTTGTTGTCCTATAAATTTGATAATAATGTTTAAAACAAACTTCAATCGACGTACATGTTTAGCAAATGATGTTAAGGACCCGTTTGGTTTGTAATAATTTGATGAAAATCTCCAAAAATCTCTATAAATCTTTGTTAACTTTATATCACATCAACTTTTTTCTCTCACTGCACGCATTACAAACTCTCCCCAAATCACAATTTATCTCATTTTTTCTTACTCCAAACAACCCCTAAGACATACATCGGTATTTATGGGATCCACTGTTTGAATTTAACTTTTCAAATTCAATTTTTTGAATATCCCAACCGCTCAATGGAGTTGATATGATCTTTTCAATTTAAAAATATAATTTCTTACTTTTTAAATGGATATATCAAGAACTAACTAAGATTTTAAATGAAAAAAGAAAAAAGGTAAAATCAAATGAGGAGAGAAAAAAGTTAATATCGCCTAAAAATACTCAATTGAAAATAATTCGCACAGTGTGTGAATCCATCCAATCTTAATCACTTGCTTGAAAAATCTATTAAAGGATTCAATAGATTCACCTATCTTCTCGATGGATTAATTTATAACTATTTTTCAAGATAAGACTGAATAGATCCACATATTTTTAATGATTTTTCAAGTATATCTTCCTACATTATCTTCAACGTAATTTTAATTTTTTCTCTTTCGTTATTTTATTTTAATTTTTTTCTCTCTTCATTTAAAACTTAATTATTAAATATTTTCATTTTCTTAATTATTTACTATTTTACCCCTTCAAAAATGAACAATTATATTTTTAAAGATAAAATTCAAATTCAGTGGTTTACCCTTTTAAAAAATGAACAATTATATTCTTAAATATCAGACTGGCCCTGAATTGGAAAGGTAAGTTCAGGCCACCGGGAACCGCATTTATGCATATGTAAATTTTTATATGAAAGTATATATACTATCACGTAACATTCCGCATTAATAGGTGACTCTCCTTTTTTTCCTTTTATTGGGTGGGTATAATTAGCATTGAGCTAAATTTTTTTTCTTTTTCTTGGATGAACACAATTGAGCACCAAGACAATAATAAAGAAATAAAAAAAGCAACAAACAAAAAACAAATAGTAAAAAATAAATTTTACTATTTTTTCAAGGTGGGCATGTGCCTCCCGTCCACCTACTAACTCCGCCTTTGGTCCAACCCAACATCTTTAATTAGTAACTCATCCTATTTACAAATAATTATAAAGGTCAAGCCTAATTCAGATGTGTCTCAGACAATTAGGATAATGTATTAAACATATAAATATGTAATGTAGGGTTCTGTAGAGAATATGTAAAGATTGGAGATATTTTCAACTTTAATGGAGGTTTAACCATTCTCGAAGTCGTATCTTCTTGTTAAAGCTTTCTATTATTTTCCTTTATTCTTTCTATTACAATCAGCAAAATAGAGAAGTCCAGGGTTTTAAAATAGGTCCGAAGCATTCAATCTCTCATTTGTGTGCGTATGCTAAGGAGATTTATATATATAGACAATTGAGATAGCATAAATTTGACAACTCAACTGCGAGTAATACTACTCAAATTTAGACTTGTCATAATCACTATTTCTTTTATTATTTCTCACCACCAAATTGAACCCTATGACAAGGGAATTTAGCAATAAAACTCTAAATTACTTATGTGTATTATTTGAGAAAAATGTTATGCACAATTGTGCTCATGATTAACTGTGTCTCCTAATAAGTTTTACACAAATAGACAATTGAGATAGTACAAACTTAACAATTCAACGACGCATAGTTCTATATTTGCACATCTACGTTTGCCATAATCACCACTTCCTTTATTCTTTCTTACTACCAAATTGATCCGATAACAAAGGAATTTTGCAATGAAATCCTAAATTACTTATATATGTTATCGTGTATGTGTCTAGAAAGCATAAGAGGTGTCTGGTTGCACTGCCTACATAGTATCCCCTCCTCCATCCTTGGATTAACTCCACGCCCCTCACCAATAGACTTGATCCAAAGGTGGAGGACACTGACAGCATACCCCCCCCCCCGGGGGGGTGTAAGAAATGGTGAGTTGGAAATTGAGCCCATATTGCAAAAATGTAAAGAAACAAAATTCGAAAGCATACCTTACACTAAAGACAACGCACTACCAACTAGATACATCATCAAATCAACAAGCTTAAAGCCTTTCTTGCTCAATATGACCAAATTTCCAAATGATGGAAGAAAGCGGCTAGAGAGAAAGAGAGGCTCTTTTTGTAGAACAAAATGGTTGTGATTCCTTTCCCAATGCATAGTCATAATGCTAAGAGGGGTATAGCGTGCCTTCGTGGGTAGGCAGAATTAGCCAGCATAGTGAGCCAGCTAACCAAGTTGGGCCAACCACGGGCCTCGCCAAACTGATTTCGAGTCCAACTTCCTATATGGCGATTGGCAGCAACTGGAATTGAGGATAAAGGCCGTTTAGAGTGCAACTCCAAAAAATTAACAAAAGTGAAATTTTTTAGAAAAATGGCTGTTTTGAAATGATAATTAGATGTTTTTGTTTGATTTGATATAAAGTTATTAAAAATTATATAAAGTGATACGTGATAAAATTTTAGTAGAGAATCTTAAAACTTTTGAAGTTTTGTGAAACTTTTTAATACAAACGTCAGTGTAACTTTTTAAAAAAATATACCAAATTCCGTGAGAATTTAGTATAATGCTTTGTTCCAACAGATTTTGACAAATTTTATGAAAGAGTTGAAATTTTTTGAAGTTTCAAAAAATTGGAACTTTTAAAATTTTTTACAATTTTTTGAATTTCTTTGGAGTTCCAAACGGTCGGTGGCATTTGGAGTTCCAAAAAAGTTAAAAAAAAAATCATAAGTTGGTATTGAAGTGATGTAAAAGTGATATATGACAAAATTTAAATAGAAAAAGTTAAAAAATTGTAGAGTGTTTTGGAGTTTTTTTAGAAAATTTGAGGCTCCAAACACCAATAAGGTATGACAAACAATCATTCAATTAAAGGTTGAATTAATTAAAAAATTAAAGGAAATAAAAATTAAAAATTTGATTCGATTTTTACAAGTACAATTTTAAACCAATTTTTAACAAAAAAAAAAACCAATTGACAAAAGAATTGTGAACAAATTTATTTAGATTACTATTTATAATGTGTTTAAAGAGACATATCATACCTTGCAAACATATTTTAAAAATTTAAAATACATAAAACAAAATATGTAAAATAAGATATAATTTAATTCCTAAAAAAAAATATAAATCTGACATTTTCCGGTCAGATCGGTCGTATAATTAAACAGATCGAAGTAACTGAACTATTTGAAAAATAAATAAATAAATAAATGGAATCAATCTGAAATCAACAAACTGTTTTGACTGACTTTAATTGATTCCTTTTGTGAATGGTAGGCATGCAGCAAAGTCATGTTTGTTTGATGGATTTTGTAAGAAAGATTAGATAATTTATTTAATTTGGTTCACAATTTTTTTTTTTTTTTTTGAGATTTTGGGTTGGGATGGTGCATCTCCCACATCGTATTGTATATCTCCTACAACTGAGTTAATTTTCTGCCAATATTTAAATATCTAAAATTACCACTTATCAACCGTCTTTTATTCATTCCATCTCTATTAATTAAACACCAAAAATAGTTTCACTAAAAAAAAAATTAATTTCATATTATATATTAGATCTCATATATTAGCCTCAGAGGAATGATTATTCTATCCTCAAAATCAAATGTAGCCAGAAAGGTTTTTGCGACTATGAAGGGCATTTGTCTGGGGGACGCCAACTGAAGTGACACGATCATACGAAGATTAGGTGGCAATAATAATAATAATAAATTTCTTTTTTTGATTAATTTTGTTAAAATAAAGAAAAATGGAAATTTTTTAATTTATACAACATCAATGATAAAGGGTCAAAATCCACTGGTTTATTTCATGAGATGTACAATTGAATAGGAGAATTTTCAAACTCTGTATGGATGTTCAAAAGTGCTAATAACAGGCCATTGCTCCACAACTCAAAACTCCATATTTTAAGGAGCATCTGCGTCAACTTCTCTACATCTCCTCTTCTCTAGAAATAGAAGTAGATAGAAATGAAAAACATGCCTTCATTAATGCCTCTACATCTTTCCTACGTTAAAGAACCTCTACAGTAACTTTCCAACTATAGGCAGTAACAAGCAATTCAAACTTCACATGTTTGAAGGTTCATAAAGAATTGATAAGCAAGAGATTTCAACAAACATAAAAGTACTCCCTAAGGAATTGCATAAAAGCTTGTCCGTATAAAACAGCATTCACCATTGATGGCAATAACAGTTTGGTTCTTATTTTTTACATACAAAGCCTGAACTATCATCATTACAATCCTTTATCTTATAAATGGGATTATATTACATTCCAGACAGAAGAAAGATGTTTTTATACTAGAAATCTCATGGTTAAATGTGACAAATTTCTTCAAGAGTAGCTATGCAACCACGGGGTATGATGCACAAGTTGCGATACCTGCAATGGAATGTCTGGTGTTAGTCTAAAGCATTGTAGAAGAGGATTTTAACGGTATATAAAAAGTTTTCAGCTTTATTGCTGCATCCATCAACCTATTATGCAAATCATCGAGTAGAGCTCACATCCCAGATGCCATTGCAAAAGTGCAAATCATTAATGCAAACATTAGGTGTCACCTATTTTAGCATGTCCGCTTGTTAAACAAAGACAAGCCAAAAGTAGCTAAGAAACTTACCACAGATGTTCTTTCCCATCTCCATTTTGAAGTAGCCATGGTCACCCCAGTCTGCTCCCCAGGAGTTCTTAATGAGCCAATATGGTACACCATTTTCAACTCCATACCCAACTGCCAGAACAGCATGGTTCACATCCTGCCAATTATAGCAAGTAAATGTCAGAGAAACACAGACATCATATAAGTGTATGCATCTGTGATTGATGTACATTTCACATGGGAATTGAGAAGTTAGGACATCGAGCCATCGGTTTTAACTTAGTATGAGAAGGAACCTTGGTTGACAGGGTGAGAGAATTTGTGGAAGACTATTTAAATGAAAACAGGAAAATATAAATGCTTCTTGATGATGTTCTGCTTTCAGCACTAATAAATATCTGGTTTTTATGTTTTGTTTCATTTTGTTTTTGTGTGTGTGTGTGTGTGTTTTTTTTTTTTTTGGGGGGGGGGGGGGGGGGGGGGATTTATGCCAACTGCAAATAGAGAGAGATGAAGTTCATGGTCCTAGTAGCATGCCATCAGGGGACTTTAATAAGATGCTGGTGGCTTACCAAAGTTTAAGCATTTTAATAAACATGGAACTTTTGAGTCATTCTCATCCAGTTCCCATACAAACAATAGCGTAGGCTTCTAACCAGAAATACTCACCATGGGGGTGCTGCCACAAGTGTTGCTGGTGTAAACTCCATCCTTGTAAAATCGGAAACCATCCACCACCTCAAATGCAACGCTTACTGGACGAACAATTGCGACAGCATGCTTTAGTTCATATTCAGCACCCTGTAATTATTTTTTAAAAGCCATCTCAGCACGGGAATTCTATTATTAGAATCTCATTATATTTCCATTGTCTGAATCTATTAGAATGTGGGATTCTGTTCCAACGTATGTTACATGGAGTCTTCTAAGTGTATGATGTTTACGTGTCAAATGACACTTGGACTAGAATAATTTGGCAAGGGTATGATATACATGTCCCAATATGATTAAATATCCATACAAACATACTTAACAATTCAATTTTTTCACACAATCATGCATAAAACTTAAATTTTATGCATAAAATACTCCAATGAAACCTTGTTAATACCATATTATTCTATAAAATAAAATAATTATATTGAATACATAAATATTTTCCTATGCCCCGTCTCCTATGTCCTTGAATAAGAGAATTAACGTATCCTACTCTTAGACATGTATCTGAACTCAACACCCATACCTGAATCCATGCAACATAGGTTCCAACTTTGAGTTGTGTAACAAAGCAAAAAAATTTATGAATAGGTCAATATATAAAACTTCAATAAATGCATTAGCTTGGGAACTCAGCAGTAAGGTTTGTTGGACCAGGCGCTGGGGTCAGACCATACTAGTCACAGTTGGCTTGGTTTAGATTCATGTTGCCATGTTCAAGCAAGCAATTATGTGGCATTTGTTATGGGTATGGTTGTGTCAGATCGACCCCACAGCTAGCAGAAGTACTTCCTTGAGTGTCGTGTGATTTAGAAGTCCCCCCCCCCCAAAAAAAAAAATTCATTAAAATCTTACCAGGGTAATGTTCACAGAGTCAAGAACTTGGACACCAACATTTTCAGAAGAAAATTTGCATTCACCATCTTTTCCAGTGTAAGGGTATGCTTCCTCAGTGTCAAGGCCCCCATTGTATTTGATGTACTCGAACGCTTGGGAAGGCAATCCACCATTGCAGCCAAAATTATTAAAAGCTCTTGCACAGTCCACAAGCTGCTGCTCAGAAAGAGATATTCCCTTTCCAAATGCCTGTGTATAAGCTGCCTCCAAAGCCCCGGTTGTGCTACAAAAGAGCAAACAGTTGGGTTATAAGCATGATCATGGTTACAGTTCAGTGTTCTCATTTCACAAAAAATGCAAGTCTGACCTTATTCCTACCTGAAAGTCCAGCATGATCCACAGTGACCTTGATCTTTGACTGGGCTGACAATTCCTGTCTCTCTCCAGTCTTTCTGTAATACAGAAAGAGAATATATGGTATTCAATGACAGAAAATTAATTCACACAAATAAAGCAAAATACAAATTTTATTTTTTACCAATAGATGTAAAGAGTTACCTGGTGGTAATATTATAAACACCATACGTAATTCATGCAAACTAAATAGAAATCATTAACAGATTTATTTTCTTTAAAAAAAATTAAAAAAGAAGTCAGAAATTTGTGTTCTTTAGTTATGTCTTTAAAGTAATTAATGTGAAGGTCTCTTCTTTTCTGCTTTTTGTTGAGCACTTGGAACTATAGATTAGGGGTTTACCCTATCTTGTACTGTTAATACCTGCTCCACAACTTTTTTTGGAATACAATCTTTATTTATTGAGATTAAAAAAAAACATTAATGGGAAGGTCTCAGACCCTCCCCGAAATTCTCATTCACATTTTCTCCAAAATTCTAATCACTTATGTTCGGCCAGATCATTGTATTAAAACAGTCTAACACAGTACTAAAAATGCAAGGTTATTCAAGTAGCTCTGGATTTTGGGCACAAACTATGCTTCATGATACAGAAACTTCCCTAGGTTATGAGTTCGTGAATCAGAGATGAATGCAGCTCAAATTCACCTTCCATAGTTGGCTGCCGTAACAATTGGATTATTTTGTTGGTACTTGGTAGCATGGTTCAACTCATACAACAGATTTCATATTAAAAGCATCAACCACCACAGTCTTAAGCATCCAATTACTTCTACAAAATAGATGAAAGAAAATAAAAGGGATGTACCGTTTCAGGAAGTTCTTCGTTAGTGAGCTTGTGATTTCCCCTAGTGGTGGCAGAACAGTTTTGAGCAGCTCCTAACCTATGTCGGTGAAACTCCTCCCAGGTCCAATCAGCAAAGTCTGTTTAACAAAATATACAGAATCAACAGATCATGTAACCCCATCTAATAACAGTTCAGTTCGAATTGCCGATGGCATCTCAATCTGAGTAACAAGCCGGTATAAAATAATAAATCAAATTGACACAGCCGTAATTGTATTTAAGTATTTATCCCTAGAAAAGAACTGTAAATATGAATGTGCATATGCATATATGCCTCTTTTTCTATTAAGTGTGTGTATATTGGTGCGCTCACATTACATACACATATTTTTGTCTTGATATTAACTGGGCATTTGTATCAGCAAATCCATAAGATGGCTGAGGTTATTCAACTACTAAAAGGATCAAGAAATTACAATATTATCAAACTTGAAAATTCATCAAATTCACAAGAGTTATAGCATTGATTTCCTTGAAAAAAATTTATTTAGTAACAAGATTTCAACACAAATTTAATATAGTAATTCAAATAACAGAAACAAAAAAAATCTGCAAATACGTGATGATTAAAGCTTAAGTAAACCTAATACAGTATCTCACAGATCAATCATACGGTTAAGTCCCATCCCTACTATGCTTGACATGTCAAGCTGTAATTGGTGACCAATCAGAACTTCACTAAAAAGCTGTTAAATAAACAATCCATAGGCGATCAAATATTGACTTGGGTTTAGCTATAAGAGTATAAGCCCCAAAAGGGGAAAAAAATATTACTTGAATAGATGTATTATACATAGGTGTATGAATATATATATATATATATATATATAAAGGCATAATAGTTGACTTACGATTGACAGCAAGAGTGTAGGGAAGGCCCTTTCTGTTGTGCGATCTGATGAGCTTCAAGTTCTCCGAGAAGATCGAAAACCGCAGTTTAATTTCTTCGGCAGACTGGTAGCTCTTCCCATACCTGACAAAAGTTTCAGAGGCGATAGTAAGTAGAAGAAAATCTAGCCCCTAGCCGTGCCGTTGTTGATCAGACGGCGAAGGATGAACTATTTACCTGCGGGCGAATCGGGCGAAGGAGAGAGCGTGACGACAATCGCCGACGACTTCGAGGATGGAGGCCTCGAATTCACGAAGAGCGCCCGATACGACTGTTCTGATGGGGTTCTCCTCGTCGAAGGTCGAGGCCGCTGATCCGCCGGCGACGCAGGCCAGGAGGAGCAGGAGGAGGACGAAGCACGTGCGAGCCATGTGGTACTCTCCCAACCCCAAATTCGTAGGGGGCGCTGAGAATACGAGACCAGATATTTATGTCGGAGTAAGGCTTGTCTGCATCTGTAATCAGATCAAAAATGTGGGTCCCTTTTCCAACTTACCGTCTTGATGCGCTGATGTTGTTGGAATCGTATTGATTCAAATGAACTCAAGAGCATCAAATCATTCCTATGTAATCATCGACTATTGGTGGTTATTATTTGCTTACTTTTTACGTAAATTTCAGGTCTGACGTAGATGATGACGTAGAATAGTCATTTGGACCAACGGTTCTCCTTCCTCTTGTGCAGATTGACGTCGACGGCCACAATTATCTAATTTGGCCTTTTTTGAATGTTGAATTTATTGTCCGAATCCACATAAAAACGATTTGACTAATGGGAGAGTTTGTTGGAACGAGGTTAAGGGAGCGTTTGGTACCCAAAAATCAGAAAAAAAAAAAAAAAAACTAAACTGATGAGCAAGATATTTTTTTGGCATTTATTAGTTGACACAATCTAAAAAATCTAGGCAGGCTCATTTGAACTTGATCTTATTTATTCAATCGAATAGTTTTAATAAGAGCTATTTAAAAAAAAAAAAAGAGTTACTAAAAAGTTTACAAAAATTGTCAAAACTTAGCAAAAATTGGCACAAATTTAGATTGTGGAACTTATTATATTAGTCCCGTTTGAAGGCCATCCACTTTCTCTAACATTTCGTTTGGAAATATTATCATCTAAGAATTGATTTGGTTTTAAAATAAATAATTGATTTGATTTAATTTAATAAATAAAATTTTGTATTTGAAACATATGTTTGAACTTAAAAAATTATTGAATTGATTTAAAAAAAATACGAAATTTAACCCGGTTAATAGAAATAAAAAATACAATAAATATGATATGCGAATATAAATTTGTTTACTTACTTAAATTACTTTAGAAAAATAAATTCTCATTAAATTTTAATGTTTTAGGTTAGATTTCAAATAATATAGAAATCTTAAAAATTTAAGTTATAAAATGAAATCAAATTCAACTCACAAAATCTTATTTTAATTACAAACATAAGAATAGTAAAAATTCTCTTAAGTGAAATCAATTTCCATCAAATTTAACATTTCACACAAAGTAACTTTTTTACCAATTATCAATTTCTACTAACTTTCTTTAATTTTTTAATTAAAATTTATCAAATACATTTTCCAATCTTTTTCTAATTTTTATAAATTTTTATTAATTCCATATTTTTTGTTTAAAAATGACCCGTGACTATAAGAAGATAAAAATTACACAAAAAAAAAAAAATGAACTTGCATCAAACGCACTCATTGTCTCGATATATGAATTTTTTTTTTTTATTAATATAGAACGTTACCTACTCTCTTATATAACGCGCCAATGATCCTAGGCTGTGTTCATTTGAGGGATTGGATGATGGGAGATAAATAACACCGTGGAGTCTACAAATGAGATTGGATAAAAGATAGGATTAATTTTTTATGTTCGGTTGGTAGGATATAAAGTGGGATAAAAAGTATGATTTGATATGTGATGTGATAAGAAATAACTTTTGACCTTTGGATCTTGACCGGAAACAAATCCAGAGATGCGGTGTTAATAATACCACCTCTCCCACCAGATAAGTCATCCGGCCATTTTCCTCACAATTCATCTAATCCATAGGACCCACGGATTAAACAAAAACCAAAATGAACACTTCAAGTGAGTCTCACAGATAACCAATCCAATCCTCCATCTCTCATCCACCAAATAAACATAGCCCTAATAACATATTTAGATTTTTGAGGTGGCCGTGGCCCGCCAACCACCTGGGCCTAGGCCCACCGTTGGCTCTGGTCGTACACTATACATCGGGGTACGACAATTATTTTAATACTTTTTTCTGTAATTTGTTTATTCAATAATCAATTCATTTTTTTAATATTTCGTGTTAAATTAGTAAGAAAATTATTAAAAATTTTAGAATATTTGTTTTTGATAAAAATAAAAATATATTTTAGAATAATTGTTTTTGATAAAAAAAATAAAAATAGAAGATAGGATGCCTACCCTTCAAAGATCCATGATTATATTGATTACAAAAAATATCACGCGTAGAATTTTTCTCTTGATTTTTTATTGTTTGTTTTTTTAACTGTTGGGTTAACTATATTAATTCATATTAATATATAAAACAAAATATACAATATTTACAAAATATCGCGTGTCTTCTCTTTTTTTTACTCGTAAATATATATATATATATATATATATATTTAATCCACAAAAAAAAACCTCTTCATCTAACAAAATTCAACCCTTATTTTTATTTTTTTGAAACATCGTAACTCTTCATTTTAATTAATTATTTAGTCATACCGAATAAAAGGTATATAAAATGCAATAGATAATATATATATGATAATGTATAAAAGTGTATAAAATAAAATAAAATTGTAATAGTAAATATCTCGTAATTCGTGCAGTGAGTAAAAATTTTAAATTTTGTTACCTCATAATTTGTATTTGTAGAGATTTGTAAGATTTTATTTTATTTTATAGAGCTCCAAACGGAGTCATATGTATATAACGAGACATATATATCTGTGTATATATATATATAGAATTTAAAAATGGAATTACTTGAGAATATATATATATATATATATATATATATATATATATATAAGATTTAAAAAATTTTTCATTGACGTTTCATTTGTATAAAAAATTTGATTAAAATATTATTATTAGTATTATTATTATTATTTTGCCTTGAATTGTACTGAAAACCACCTAGAAATGTTGGGCCGTGACTTTCCTCAAATGCACTAAGCCCCCATTTGGTTGGGACAAAAAGTAACAAAAATTATAAATATTTACTTATTTTTATAAATTTTTATTATTTTTATTTTTTATATATTTATTTTTAAAATTTAGTAAATGACATTCTCTACTTTCTTTAATTTTTGGTCACTTTACGCCGTCCAAACGACCCCTAAGGCCGAAAGTGAAATTCACCAAAATTTGAGGGTATTGGTTTTTGGCGAAGAGCCAAAATAGAAGACATGTAGCGTGCCTGGCGGTCAAAGTTTGACTATTATTACAATTATCACAAATTTTCCTGCCAGTTGTTGTACCATTTATTCTTTATCCTTCCTGCTAATTATACTGAGGCCGCATTTAGAGTAAAAAAAATAAGATAAATTGTGATAAAATATAATTTGAGATTAATTTTGAAGTCTTGTTTTTTTGAAAAGTAATAAATCATGAAAATAATTTTTTAAATTTGTTCTCACAGATTTAAAAAATTTACAAAAAATAGTAACAATGGTACTCGTTTGAAAACTTTCGACAGAAGCGAATTTAAAAAATTATACAAAAAATAGTAACAATGGTACACGTTTGAAAACTTTAGACACGAAGAATTTGATTGTATAAAAAATTTATACATTTAGTTAACTTACTTTTAGATTTTTTTTTATTTTTTTAGTAAAATATTAAAATTTTTTGAAATTAGTGATGACAAAAAAATTAGAAGTAAAGAAATTATTAAAAATTTATAAAATTTTTTAAAAGTTTATAGTGTCCTAAAGAGGGCCAAAAGATAAATGAACAAAACACCGATTTAGCGCTGCTCTAAAACAAAATGCATCGCTATTTCTCTTTTGTTTAATATTAGACGCTCTTGCTGTATCATTTACTAACCTCTATTAATTGAATGATGACATTAAAAGGAATTTCAAAATTAATTTAGAAGGTTTGATTTTATCGATTTAGTGTGCATTTGGTTGCCGCAAAAAAAAAAAAGTATAACTTTTCGGCCCCGTTTAGCAATATTTCCGTTTTCTGTTTTTTTATTTATTTTTTTAAACTTTTGTAAATTTGTAATAGAAACATGTTTGATAAACTTGTTTACATTTTTTTGTTTTCATTGATGGATTACCAAGATTATTTGCTGAAAAAGTAAAAACTAGATTAAGAGAACAAAATGAAGGCATAATACCTTATGAACATTTAACATTTCCAGATATATCAGATACTATAAAAGACATAGCATTTGAAATTTGTACTAATTTTCAATTAAATCAAAGATTACAAAGAGAATTAACGCAATCACATAAAGAGTTAGGCACATTCTGTGAACAATTTGGACTAGCTAAACAAAACTTACCTCCATCAAGAAAACATAAAAAACATAAAAAGCTAATACCAAAACCCTATTATAAAAAGAAAAGACAACCTAGTCAAGACAATTTTTACAAAAAACCTTACAAAAATAAACCTAATCAATTCCAACATAAGAAAAAATCGAAAAAGCCTATTAACAATCAGAAAATACCCCCAACATGTTATAAATGTGGAAAAATAGGACATTATAAAAATAATTGCCCATTAAAAGGTAAAATAAATTCTTTAGATATTGATGAACACCTCAAAAAACAATTAGAAATATTAATGTTAAATAATTCTGAATCAGAATATGAAAAATCAAACTCTCAAGATGATTTTAAAATAGATAATATTACATCATCAACTGAATCTAATACAGAAATATCTGATGATTCATCTAGTAGCAAAACTATCAAGCAAAACTGCCATTGTAATGTTATTACCAAAGAACAAGAATTAATTATGGAAATGATTGAAGATATAGAAGACCCTCAACTGAAAAGAAATTATTTATTAAAATTAAAAGAAAACCTTCAACAAACTAAGAAGAAACAAGAAAAGGTAATAGAAAATTGTTATGATCTAGATTCAATATTAAAAAAGGCTAAACAACCTCAGAAATCACAAAAAATTCCAATAGAAGATATTAAACTTGAAATCAAAGAAATCAAAAAAGAAATTAAGATTTTAAAACAAGAATTAGGATTATCAAAATCAGAGATTCAAGAATTAACAAGACAAGTATTAATTCTAAAAAATCAACATAAGGATACTATAGCCTCAACCTCCGATCAAGAAACCTTGTTAACCCATAGTAAAGAACATAAAAGAGATGATATTTTCCTATTAACCCAGATACCTTATCAAAAATGGAATGTAAAATTAAAAATTGTAATTAATAAAGAATATACTATTAATACTACTGCACTCTTTGATTCTGGTGCTGACCTTAACTGTATACAGGAAGGATTAGTACCCATAAAATATTTTGAACCAACAAAAGAAAGACTATCATCTGCTAATGGTATGCCATTAAAAGTCAAATATAAATTAACAAAAGCTCATGTATGTAATCAAAATATATGCATAAAGACTCCATTTATTTTAGTAAAAGATTTAAATAGAGAAGTAATATTAGGAACACCTTTCTTAAATCTTATCCAACCTATGACTGTATCTCCTAAGGGAATTTCTACCAATATATTTGACCAAGAAATTATATTTGAATTTCTTAACCCTCCAAATATTAAAGATTTGAATATTTTAAAAAATATAGCTATAGAAAAAACCCAAATATATAATATCTCAAAAATCATATCAAAAGAAAAACATCTAATGCTCCTAAAACAAGAAAAGGTATGTCAACAAATCAAAATTCAACTTCAAGATAGCCAGCTGAAATTGGCAATTGAAAATTTTAAAAATAAAATAATCAAAGAAGCTTCTTCCACCATCCCAAATGCATTTTGGAATAGGAAAAGCCATATAGTTACTCTTCCTTATATCAAAGATTTTCAAGAATCAAAAATTAAGACAAAAGCCAGACCCATCCAAATGAATCAAGAACTCTTGGATTATTGTAAAAAAGAAATCCAAGATTTATTAGATAAAAAACTTATAAGACCATCCAAATCTCCCTGGAGTTGTGCTGCTTTCTATGTAAATAAAAATGCTGAAATAGAAAGAGGAACTCCAAGGTTAGTAATAAATTACAAGCCTTTGAATGATGTTTTGCAGTGGATAAGATATCCAATCCCTAACAAGCAAGACCTCCTCCAAAGACTTGTACATGCTAAAATATATTCAAAATTTGATTTAAAATCTGGATTTTGGCAAATTCAGATCTCAGAATCAGATAAATATAAAACAGCATTCACTGTCCCTTTTGGACAATATGAATGGAATGTAATGCCTTTTGGATTAAAAAATGCTCCAAGTGAATTTCAAAAAATCATGAATGACATCTTTAATCCATATACTGATTTCTCAATAGTATATATTGATGATATATTAATCTTCTCAAATAGTATTCAATCTCATTGGAAGCATTTAAATACTTTCCTTTATATTATAAAGAAGAATGGTTTAGTGCTTTCTCCAACAAAAATCAATCTCTTTCAAACAAGGATAAGGTTTCTTGGACATTACATTGATCAAGGAACAATTACTCCAATTGAAAGAGCCTTAGAATTTGCAAGTAAATTTCCTAATGAAATTAAGGATAAAAAACAACTTCAGAGGTTTTTAGGGAGCCTCAATTATATCTCAGAATATTATCAAAAACTTAGTATCATTGCTGCTCCATTAAGAGAGAGGCTTAAGAAAAATCCTCCTCCATGGTCTCCTCAGCATACCCAAATTATCAAACAACTTAAACAACATCTTAAGTCTTTGCCATGTCTGCATATAGCAAACCCTCTAGCCTATAAAATTGTAGAAACTGATGCATCAGATTTAGGATACGGTGGTATTCTAAAACAACGTCTTCCTGGTCATCATCAAGAACAATTAGTCCGGTTTACATCAGGAACATGGACTAATGCCCAGAAGAATTATAGCACTATTAAAAAAGAAATTTTATCTATTGTATTATGCATTCAAAAATTTCAAAGTGATTTATTAAACCAAGAATTTTTAATCAGAATTGATTGTAAGGCTGCCAAGCATGTTTTACAAAAAGATGTTCAAAACATTGCATCAAAACAGATTTTTGCAAGATGGCAAGCTATTTTATCAGTTTTTGATTATAAAATTGAATACATCAAAGGAGAAGCAAATTCCATCCCTGATTTCCTTACCCGTGAATTCTTGCAGGGAAACCATGCCTCCTAAACCTATTAGACCCTCTTCATCAACCCAACAACCAATATCAAAAGAATCATATGCCATGGTACCTATCAAACCATCCTCTAGTCAAACCACACCCTTACCAACTACCATTCCCAGGGTCCTTCCATTATCTCCAACTGACTGGTATACCCAGTTAATGGAAGAAGAAAGACAACAACAACAGATATTAAGCCAAGTGGCTAATAAGAGCTTTGCTCAAACAGTCACAACTGGATCATCAAAAGAGGTGGCTACACGTCCCTCTTCATCATCTATGGTGGCTCTTGGCCCCATAGCCTCTTCATCAAAAAATGTGGTGGTGTCGGCAAACCCCACACCAATTTCTCAAGTTTCCCTATCATCAAAATCACAATATTTTCCCAAACCACAAACCTATATTATTACCCGATTGCCTCAAGAATATGAAAACCCATTCACAAATCCACCCAATTATCAAGCTATCCATGATCTTCTCCAAACCGTATTTCTTCCAAACAACCATTTTGTAACTTCAAATTCCATGAAAACCCAAAAATTTTATGAATTCATACTGATTGACACTGAATCAGTATCATTTAAACATTATCCAGATAAGTTTGACCAAACCCAAATAGCCTATTCAACCTGCCAAATTATCAAAATCTTATCTTTTGAAGACTGGGGAGGACATCCAAACCAATTCCGCCAGTTTTCTCAACATTTTGTTCCATCTACCTATAATTACTGGGATTATCAAAAAGCCTGGTATCACACCTTTTATCATCAAAATAAAACATTCAGACATTCTTGGATGTTTTACTTCCATAACAAATTCCATCAAGACCTTCCAGCATGGTTTATCGAATGGTGGAACATGTTTGGGCCGGTACCAGAGATATTACCCCAACAAGCTTATCAAGGCCTCCAGATTTATCAAGATAGATTTAAAATCCCATCTCATTTTCCCATGAACCAATTCCCTCATCTATTCTATTTCTTCCAACAATTTTCCCTTGCCTGGATCATCCAATGGGAATATTTTCATCAAGGACCAACTATTTCATCACTCATCCGCAGAATTAAAGTCAAATGGTGGGAGCAATTTAAAATTGACAGGGTTACTCCCGCGGCTATTGATAAGTATTTCCATCAACATTCAGTATTAAAAACATCAACAAACCCTCAGTTCCTTCTCCAAAAAAGCCAGAATATGTCAAAACTTGCAGCTACAGCATCAAAAAAGGAATTAAAACAACAATTATTAGCTGCATTAGAATCTTTATCAGAACAAGAATCAAGTGAGGACTCCAACTCGGCAGAAAGCTTCACTTCAGTCAATCTTGGCAATGATAATGAAGACGACTGCTATGGTATCCTTCCTCCCATCCATAATCCTACTCCATCGGCACCAATCAAGGAAAAGAAGAAAGCAAAAGCAAAAGCAAAAAATTGATTATCAAGCCACTGCAGAATCACATGCTCGGAATCATTCATCAAGCTATGACAAAAGAACATCAAGTCTCACCTGCCAAGGAGACTATTGCTATCAAGCTTTATGTCATTTTTCAGCTTTATGTCAACTTTATGTATTTATCAACTTTAGCTTTAGCTTTATGTCAAACTTTATGTCATCTTTGTAAAAAGAAGTCAGGCTCTTTATCAGTACCCATCACGGGAAAAACTGTAGCCTGATTCCTTTTCTTCTCTATAAAAGGAGAAGGGAGCAAACACTGAGGGCATTCAGAGAAATTGGGAGAAAATTTCAGAACCCTTCTGAAAACCAAAACTTCTCTGTTTCACCTCCCTCAAAACTTCCTATCCTTTATCCTGCTATCTCTGATGTATCAAGTCTAGTCATTTGTATCAAGTAAGTTCTTGTATCAAAGTTGTATTTACATTGTTTATCAATAAAGTTTTATTTGCATCATCTGTATTTTTATCAGTTATATTTCTCTTCATCTTATGATTTTATTGAATTATTATAAACAAAAATTATCTTGGTATAGAACTCGTTTATCTATTACAAGACAAAGGATAAATGAAACTGACATTCATCAAACAAGAATTCTAGAATCATTATTTATAAGTTATTTTTTCTTAAGAAAAAGAGAAAAATATTATTTAAACAAGATTAAGGAATTTTGTTATTAGATATAGCTTACTATCTTAAATATTTTGAATATTTTGTCATGCTTGCTTTTACTATCTTGCTATAAACAAAAAAATGTAAATAGAAAAAATGTATTTTCACTCTGATTTTCTTTTCTGTTGCCAATATTTTATCAATTTTAAAACTTTGTCTATTTTTGTTACATTACATAAAAATAACTTATTTTAATAAATTATTATATACAAATATTTTATTAAAATAAGTTATTTTAATAAATAATATAATTAAATTAATTAAATTAATTAAATTAATTATATAAATTAATATAAATTATTTTTAATAAATAATAAAAATAATTTAATTTAATTTAATAATTAATTATTGCTAAATTATCTGAAATAAATATCATAATTAATTATTAATTTAATAATTAAATTAATTTGTATAAAATAATTAATAATAAATAATTAAATTACATTAATTTTTAATTTTATTTAATTTAATAATAATTATTAAATTATTTAAATAACTATCATAATTAAATTAAGTTATTTATGATTTGATTAATTTAATTTATATAAAATATATTTTATTAAATTATTTTAATAAATAATTAAATGAATTTAATTAATTTAAAAATAAATAATTTAATTTAATAATTAATCTAATTTAATTATTTATTTAATATGAAATATATTTTATTAAATTATTTTTAATAAATAATATATTTTAATATATTTTATATTTATTTAATTAAATGATTTTAATAAATAATTTACTATATTAATTTAATTAATTATATTAATTAAATTAAATTAATATAAAATATATTTTATTAAGTTTTATTAATTCTTTTAAACTAATAAAATTAAATATTTTCTAAAAAAAATTAATAATTATAAACAAACTTGCATTTTCAAACACAATTTCAGTTTTCATTTCAGAAAAAATAAACGGTAACAGAAAACAAAAAATAGAAAACGCCAACGGAAAAACAATAACGAAAAACGACAACGTTGTCAAACGGGTCCTTAATAATTAGTTTAATAATTTTTTAATAATTGAAATTTGTGCACGCTTGATAAAAATTTAAAATGTCTAGTAATTTTTTTGTATTAATCCAATTACCATACTACATTGCAAGCAACACTCGAATTATATAGCTAGATAAGTGTTTGTGCAAAAAATAATTTTAACTAATCTCTCGCAAGTTAGTGGATAATTTGTATAGATGTTGTAAAGTTGCTCGAATTTAAATGTCAATTTGTCTGAACCTCGCGAGTTTTTTTTTTTTGATAACTCAAGTTTACATGATGTGAGTTATTAAGCCTTATTCAAAAATTATAAATCTCAATTCAACCACACAATTATAAAATAAATGAATCTATCCGAATTAATAAATAACAATATGCACCTATTCCTCCATATTCCAGATACAAACTTCAAATTGATTCGCCAAAAGTCATTAAAATTTAATAACTTTAACTAATTTTTATACTTTTTTTCAATCAAATTTCTCTACATATCACCTTTATGTCATATCTTTTTATTTTTATTATATTTTTTAGTCAATTTTTTGTCAACCAAACACTCCCTGAGATAAGTGAAACTCTGAGCTCTATCAAAAATTAATCTACCATCACTTCTAATATAATTTGGTTAGTAAGATATAAAATGCATGAGATTGAGAAAGTGATTTGATAAAAAAATAATTTAAAATTTTTGTATGTTAATAAAAACCAATATGATGAAAGATGATATAAAATATTAAGTATTGTATATCTCCTAATTTTATGAATATACTAGTTGGACCGGGCATAAGATCTGGTGTAACTATTTCCAAACAAACATAAAATTGGGCGAACGCCACGTATATGCAATCCAATCCCCACATCGCAAATCCTACAATCAAACAAGGGGCGTTCATTGGGCCACTAGGTTTTGTTTTTGGCAAGAACTATATCGACGGTTAGGATTGGAGAGATTTATTTATTTTTGTCTTTCTAAACCCTAATTGCCTATTTGCGAGTTTGCAAACTTATAGAAAGAAGGCACGCAACCCCTTGTGTCAAACAAAGCCTAATTAAAAATTTAAGATAAAATTCATTTATTAATTGCTCGTATCATGCATAACTTGGACCCTGAAACATGGAATATATACATTTGTAGATTTGAAGTATTTTAACATACGAGCAGATGATGGGAGGCAACGAGGACACGTGGCTAACAATTAGGTTTGGTTTGGTATAAAAAAAAAGTCAATTTTTTTAAAAGTAACTTTCAAACGAGTTAATCACATTTGTATAAAAAAAAATTAAAAATTTTATATCCATTTAAATAAAAACTATCTATTTGGATAAAAAATTAATGAAAAAGTTAATTTTTTTTTAATTTTTCTCTATCTTTTAATTAAATGGACGTGAATTTTTTTGATTTTTTTTTCAAATGCTATTAACACGATTAAAAACTATAATTTTAAAAATAAAATCAAATTTTAATTAAAAAATGTTATATAAGATGAAAAAGCTGCAAAAAAAAGAAAAACGACAATATTTTTTTTAGTCAAACAAAGCCTTAGTAGACTTACAAAAAATATGTTCCCAATATATAAGTATACATGCATATATATATATATATATATATAAAAGATCTCAAACTATTTTAATTGGAAAAAAATTATTTTATTGAATAATTTGACACAAATCTAAACTAAAATAGACAGGTGAGCTGACGTTGGTCACCGATGTCAGTCTCAAATATCAGATCTGAATCGTTGAATTATATTTTAATTGTTTAGATTTATTTACATATTTTTAATTTAAAAATAATGAAATAAATTTGAACTGTTAAATTTTAATCCAACAATTCATAAATATGATGTTACTGGCAACATCAACCTCTCCCTTTTCGAGATAGACACCAACGTAGTGTTCTCTATTAATATAATAGTTTAGTGCAAATGAAATGATGCAATTTGGTTTGCGCAATCTTAGGTGATTAGTTCACATTTTATCTTTTGTTTTTCATTTTTTATTTTATGTGCTTTATTGTTTGAAAATTTTACAACACGAAAAACAAAAAAACACATTTGGTTTGATATTTTTTTTCCGTACTTTGAGATTTTTTTTTATTTCGAGTTAAAAATATTCAAAACAACTTTTGGTTATTTTACATTTCATGTATAATTTTATTTTCTATTTTTAAAAATGAATTTTGAAAACATGAGTGACTAAATGAGTTTTAAATTGATTTTCATATTTTTAAAAATATAAAATAGAAAATAGGTTCAAAACAAATATTCTAAATGACACCTTAATTAACCAGTTATCCCTAATAATTATATCAAGTACAATTAAATGTAATTGTACGTATTATATTCTGCTTAATTCAAAATTTTTTTTGACATATCGATTTGTTTATTCATCATTAAAATGTTTAGGCCATTTTATTTTGTTTATTCGCCACAATTAAATTGTGGGGAGTTAATTTATTATTATCTTTTTAATTTTCGGTGAATTGCAATTATTCTATATTTGGCATTAATTGGTCCTTGTCAGAAAAAGAGGCAAATTGCTTTCAATAATTTATGTGGAAGATAATCTCTCATACCCAAACTAAAGCAGTCGTTGTGGGGGGTAGGTCTTGATTTTTCTCGATGCTAATATGGTCAGGCAATTTTAATTCATTTTCCGAATGAAGGTCATCCACGCCATATACCCAACAAAATCAAGAACCCGCTTAGAAAAATCAAAATGTATAAGTAACCAAAGTTGTAAAATTCTACGCCCACGCTTTTCACACAAAGACAAAATTCCAACAAGCAATATTTTATAATTTTAAAAAATAAAATAAAATAAAAAAATTGTGACTGAATTGTTGTAGGATTTCAAAGAGTTAGGCCAGAGCAGTTGATTATTGGATCCGTTGAGGGTCCCAAATCCGAAACCAGAAGCCCAACATTTTTTGTGGGCCCCATTCATCTCATCACTTTCTGTCTCAAAATTTTTAGTCTCGTGTTTTGGTAATTACCATGTTCGTATTACAAGAATGGATGGACGGATGGATGGAATATAAATCTTAGAATAAATTACTCAGGCTCTGTTTACATGATTAGTGGTTTCAAATTAATGAGTCTGAGATTAAATTGTCACTTTCAAAATTTTATAGATTTAATTTATGTAATAATACTCAACTACCTTCACGTATTAAACAATTACAATTCTTGTGCAAAACTCATTAATCGATTAAAGGAAATTGACTGAAAAGAGAAAATTTCGATTACATCTTTGAGGGTTTTTAAAAAAGATGTCCCCTACCCACCCCCTCCCCCCGTGCACTAAAAATTGCACTTATATCTCTTAATTTTATGTTTGGACCACAACTTCATACTTTAACAATTAGCGAAAATTATCAAACACTAATAGTTTTAGTAAAAGAATTAATTAATAACATATTTAAATAATAAGTTAAAATAATATATTAATAAATTAGCCGATCCAAATAAATTACCATCAACTATTATCAAATCTTATCCAAAGTTCAAGATTTCAGTTAGTGTCAAGTCATGATCGTGTGATAATGTTATTATTCCTAAATCATCTTATTCGGATAAAACTATCTAACCTATTCATCTAGTCTCATTCTACATCAAATGTTGAGTCCATACAATATATATATATGTTATTTTATTAGTACCTAATAATTAGATTATTAGACTGAGTCGATAGCATGCTAATATATAAAAATTCTAATTCGACCATAATGCCAAATAGGGGAACCAAAAATATATTGATCGAAAGTAGTACAATGGAATGTTCAAATGTCAAAGAAATGGTCAAAAATTATAATTTGACTTATGAGTTCATTTTTTACTTAGACAAGCATTTAAAATACACACGTGTCTTATTTTCGGCCTACATACACATTTTGGGCATCTAAAATTGCAAAAATGTTAAAAATACTCAATACAAATTCAAGCAACCAGATCTGAATGCAAATTTATAATATACTTTTTAAGATCTTAGAATAAATTTGAAAAAAAACGTAGATTTAAAACAAAACCAAGTAAACAATTCACAAGAGACGAAAGAGTGCTCACTAGAGAAACTCCTTTGAATCAAATCAAATAAGAAAAGCCCCGAATCCTTATAACAGATTAATTAAACAAATAGTTTATTATAATCAAAATTATAAGAAACTCACCCAAGAAATTACAAGTTCACCCAATTAATTATCTTATTAATCTATTTGTACCCAATCTTTCTTTCTTAGATTGCCCGACAATAATAATACACTTTTGTTGAGAAACTTCTCCTCCTCTAACCATAGTCGAAGTGTTCTCTCAATCTAGTAGATATCCATAGGTCTGATATTCAAAAGCATATGGGTTTTGCCAAAGAAATCTAATGAAGAGGTTATTAATCAAGATGGGTTTTTGCCTTTCATGTGTTTTTCCTCTTAGAAAATTGATAGATTAGTTTCATAAAACAACTTAGGTTTTGAGAATATTTGAGAACATTTATAGGTGCAAAAAATGCCAAAAAACACAAAAACAACACTATGGAGAAAAATAGGGGCCAAATCCTATTAAATCTCGCGGGATTGACTTACCAGTGACTTACTCGTGAAGTACACTTTTTTTTTTCACTGGCAATTCACTGGCGTGACCTCCTCGTGATTGCAAATTTTTTCATCCTTCAAATTCTAAAAACTCTCACACCTTTTGTCATTAAAATATGTACTCAAACATCTTTCTAATGAAAAAAAAAAAATGAAGTTCCAAACAATCTTTGGTAATGTTTGAACCCTTGAATTGAATTTCACAACTCAATATTATACTAACATTGTGACATTTTAAATTCTTCAAATTAAAACTTACAAATTAAATGTTTACTCAAGGATTACCCACACAAATAAATCCTATACAAACACTACCTGTGTCTCAAAAATTTTAGATTTATTTCCGAACAAGTTTCATACTAGCTTAGAAAAAAATTTAAACCAATTTGAACTTAGGTTACAAAATGACTATTTTGCCACTAGATTCATTTTCGATCTAAATTTACAATTAGGGCATCCCAAAAATATTAAGAAAGCATTTATGATTAAGTTTCTTATCAGCTGAGTAAATTTTAAGCTAAATATAACACATACAGCAAAATAATCATTTTATTCTTGAGTTTATTTTTTGCCCAGATTCATATCATTGACTTTCAAAAAGGGTGAAAAATATTGATCAATATATTTTTTAATAACTAATCAAATTTTATCTTGGTCCAAAAATTGAGCTAAAAAACTATGATTTTACCATTGGTCCTGTTTTGGCCAAAATTTGCTTTATGGGTTTTTTAAAAAACTGAGCAGTTTTTCTTGATATATTTATTATTAGTTAAACAAATTTTAACTCAAGCTAAACTTGAACTATAAAATCACTGTTTTACGCTAGGCCAATTTTCAATCCATATCACATTTAGGGCACCTCAAATGGCTGAAACAGTATTCCTTAACAAGTTTTTTACCATCTTAGCAAATTTTGGATCAATTCAAACTTGGGTCATAAAATGATTATTTTACCTAGGGCCCACTTTTGACCTAACTTCATATTATTGACTTCCTAAAAAGCTAAAAAAACATTCATAGACATGTTTTTTTTAATGTTTAACAAAATTTTAAGTTGATTCGAGCTCAGACTAAAAATTGAGCATTTTAACTTTGTATCCATTTTCAACCACATTTGCATCATGGATTCCCCCCCCCCCCAAAAAAAAAAAAACAATTGGAAAATATTTCTCAAGAAGTTCCTTATCAACATAACAAATTTTGGACGAGTTAAATTTGGGTAAAAAGTTAGTATTATAACTCTAGGCCTCATTTTAGGCCAAAATTTATAAAATGGGCTTTCTTAAATGATTAAAAACTATTTTTTTAACATATATATTACTTGTTAGTTAAGCAAAATATGAGTCAATTCGAATTTTGGCCCAAAAACAACCATTTTAAGTTTAGTTTTTTAAAAAGTTGATGTCACACCACACTTAAGGATGTAACCGGCCGAGTATCAAAAACTAAAAAATTCAGAATACGAAATCTAAAAGAATAAGCTCTCCATAGAGAAATTCTTATTTATTGAGCAACAAAAACTAAAGAAAACTACTCCCCTACCTTGCTTATATAAGCTAACAAAATAGTTCTAATTTAAGTAGGAAACTAATGAGCTAATTCTAAATTGAGTAGGAAACAAATAAGAGAGTTCTAAACCAAATTTGAAAAGAAATCTAAATGAATAAGAATCCTAATTAAATCTGAAAAGAAATCTAAATTGAATAAGAATCCTAAATTAAGTCAACTAATTCTAATAAAATTGTAACACATAAAAAAATAAACAACACATAAATAATATATATATATTTGGGTCATAAGAGTTGATAAAGTTTACATTAATTTTAGATATATTATATTTTTTATAGACAAAAAACTGTGTCAAGTTATATTTGTCAAAAGAGAATAAAAAAAAATTAAAAACATAAGTAAATGGGTTGAGTTTGGATTATTGAATATGGATAAACCCATATATGAGCTGTCCACATATAATCGATAATCTAATCGAGTTTAAATGGTCCAGCATTATTGACCCACGACTCACGTGAATCCCTCCTTCCCCGCCTCTATGTATCACTAATAGAGCTGATTATGGAGACCAAGGCCGACTAATCGGTTTCTACTTACGCGGGTTTGAATGGTAGAAAAGGTGCACATGGAATGAGCTTCAACATAAATTTAAGTCTGAATTTATTTTTCAGCCGAGATTGAGTTCATGCGTATATGTCTAAATTTGGCCCGGCATACTTTTAATTAATATTAACATAATTTTACGTATAGTAATGTATATTTTCTTTTTATATATTATATAATACATAATATTTTTTTGATTAATATATTTTTTAATTAATTGGGCACCTGTATCAGTTTGGGCTCACACATTTATTCTAATGTTGAGCTTGAAATTTTATATAGTCAAAAATACTGGATTAAACCAAATTTAATTAAAGTATATATTCGTAACAAATGCACGTAATTTCGAAGCCAACTTGAATTTGATCGTGTCTAACCACTAACAAGAATCACCCAACTAATTTAGCACAAGCTCAACCGTGTTTGTGAACACAAAATTTATTAATAGCGTCGTGACTATTCATGAGACAATGTGTGATATTGAAGAAAAGCTTCTCAAGTAACTATTTAGGGCAAATCACGTGAGCAAATAAATTAAGGTGGTCAAAAGATTCACAAAAGTACCCTAGAGGCAAGTGAAAAGTCAATTTCTCGTTCATTAATTGATATACAAGCAAAAACGATTGTAAACATTGGAAGAGCAAGCACAATTAATCAACAGTCAACCCAATTTAACGAGTGGGGCTATAACAGAAGCTATTGAACGTTGACCCGTATGGTATAAAGAGTAGGCTACTTTGCATGATAGAAGCTGTTGAACGTTGACGATCACGGAGACGTTATTCACCGCGTTTGATTGTTTGCTTGTGAACGCATAATATCAAGTAGTCGGGCTCAATTAATTTCGTTTAGATAAGTATGAAACGAAATGATGTACATGGAAGACCATATCCTCCAAGGCAGTGGCAGCGTCTTCGGTTGTTCAACTGGAGAACATTCTCTCACATTGTCCCAGATTTTTCTGAAGTGCATGTTTGTTCATCATTCACATTGAGTGTGTACATATATATATATATATATATATGAGAATTTGTATGTGACTTTGTATAGTGGTTCCTTGTTCGGTTGATGTGTTGTTCAACTGGCAATTTGTACCTACTATCTCGTACTAAAATTTAATTCTATAAACTTCTATAAATTATAATCTCGATCGAGATTTATGTAAAATATAAAATATTAAAATTTTATGGAAATTTATTGACTTTTATGAAATTTCAAACGGAATGACAAGTTGAAGTGAACAAGTTTAATTAATGGCCAGGTTTTTCTCTTTTTTTTTGGGTAAAAAAAATGTTAAGAGGCCACTATCAAAATCGTACATTAATTATATAATATATTTGCGCGGCCTTGTAGGGTTGAAGTTCCAACCACGACAAATTTGTCACAATATACATATGTATAGATAAGATATTAATTAATTAATCCTCCTGGCCTTATAAGTTTCTCTAAACCCAAGTTTCATGTTACATGCATTTTAATGTATAAATGGATGCGTGTATGTGCTTAGCAATCAGTATGAAAACAGGCGCAAATACAGAAGGGCCGGGTCATCGTTTTGATAGCTGGAGAACTCTCTCCGTCGCTTTGTCTCTCTGAGTGTGATAGTTTGAGAATTTTCTATTCAACTTTTCTTTTCGTACAAGACCGAAGATTAAACCATACTCAGCAGCGTAAACAATAGCTATCCTCTTGAAAACCCTTGTGTGATCATCACAATGGTTTCCATGTGAAACTTTTCAGTCAAACAAGACGAAGAGAATTTTTCATGAAATTTGAACTTTGATGGTGTTTGGTAAAAACCCATTGAGTCGAGAAGGAGAGATGGTTAATTTAATTTAATTTAATTTAATTTTTGTCAAGCCACAAGGTAATTGTTGTGTCAAGCAGCAAGGAAATTTGGGTTAGTGTATGTCAAATTATAAGTAAAATTTTAAATTTCAAACAAATAAATAAAATACAATAAAATATAAAATTATATACATTTATATTAGATGTTTCTTACACAAAACAATATTCAAATTAACAAAATAAGGTATAACAATCCTTTTCATTTTTTCATATTCTAAAAATTTTGTAATTTTTTCATTAAAATGGAATGATTATTTTTATTCCTTTATTTGATTATTAATTTAAGTAATCTTAGAACAAAATAATATTAATTTAAACTTACTTAAAATAAAATCAAATAAAAAAATTTTGAAAGATAAGTGTAATATAGATAGAAATTATAATATTTGACACAATTCGAATAGAACATAATTTATATAACGAATTATTAAAAAAAAATTCAAATATGATATAATATAAATACGTGAACCCAAAATTAGATCCGATTTAATTAATATAGTTTGATCTGATTATTTAATAAATTAATTATTAAATATACTCATTAAGTTTTAAAATATTTGAGCATTTACACATAAACATGAACACTACCCCTAGAACATAGGTACATGTGAAAGTCATGATAATGATGATACATCGTTTGGAGATGTAAAAATTTATAGAAATTTATAAAATTTTTATCTTGTTATTTGTACAGTTTAAAATATTTAAGCAATAAACGCAGCTATAATTTTTTTTTTCAGTGCAAGCGGTGGTTCACGCTTAGCACAGCGTGAGTCCGCCGCTGATTGCAAGTGGTATTAACTTTTTAAAACTTGATGTCATAATTTGCTAGATATTACTAAACCAGCCAATAAATGTCTTGCACGTCATTGATTCGATAATTTTAAGGTAGCAAAAGCAGGGTGGGCGACCAGACAAACAACCCAATTACCCTTGACGAAATTATGGTACTGCATGCTTTAGTTAATTTGTAGTAGGTTATGATTGATGATCGAGTGTGTGGTTGGTGAAATTGACGTAGTTGGCAACTGCCCCACTTTGATCATTTCAATTAGAGCAGGCTAATTCCTTGAACTTGGCTTGTAATTGCTAATTATTCTTACGTAGGTTAGCTGTTGCTCCCTACCATATTAATCAACTTTTAACTATCTAATTAATTTATTGAGTTAATTTAGTCTAATCAATTCCCAGCGACAGCACACAAGCCCTTTTTGATTATCTTGGGCACCAACATGATGACCCGGCAAAAATAAGTGCACGGGATCCTCATTCCCTAACATTTTGACCGCCCATGTGATGCAAATGGTTTCATCATGCCCTCGCTTGTTCTAGCGCATTCCCACAATTATAAATATATATTAATTAATATACAGAAAATTAAATTTTGAATAAAAATAACATAGTAATGATACTTTTATAATTATATAATAATATTTTAAGGAATTTAAATTATTAAAAATGAGAGACTCATAATTCATTGACCTTGTTCTAATTGATAGTTACATATTTATATAGGATAAATTACATTTATTATTTTTAAATATTTAACTAATTATACGTAATTACCTTCAATATTTGAAATTTAAAATTTAAGCTCGAGTCTTTGTTTTGAAATATTTGTCACAATTAAATTTTTTTTTTGTCAATTTAACTGATTAGTTTAAATAAGAATAATATGATCAACATAGAAAATTTATATAAAATATCTTTTTTATCCGTTTAAATTATATATAAAATGTTTAAAACATGGGATCTCTAAATGTTAAAAAAAAATCTTTTACCTTGTCATATTATAATCTAGCTACATCTCCCAAATTGAAGCCAGTGTCCAGAAAATCATGAAGTAAAGTAAAAATATTATGAACTATTTCCTTGACAAATTCTTACTTTTTTATTTAACTTTTGAAGATTTTAATGGATTTTATATAATTTATAAGGATAAAAAAAAAGACATTATATATATATATATGATTTTTGTATTTGACCACTACTTTTCTTTTAATATTGACGACTATATGGATAGAGGAATTTTTTTTTGTAACAAACATTTATAAATAAAATTGTGAAATGTAAATTTCATATGTTAAAAGGTAATTACTTACAATTAATTAAATATTGAGAGAAGGGAAGGGTAATTTATATACATTACTCTATATTTAAGCATATATTTTGCTCTCCGTTAATTTTCACCCACTTTATAATTTGTATGATCAATTATTTTTATATGCATGTGTACTCCTCTCATTGTAAATTTGCCTCATTACAAAGAGTTTTAAAAGTATCAAATTATGCCACACTCGTGCTAATTAGGCTAGTCTTCGTTAAGCGGTTAGCTTTGCATTGTAGGATTATTACCTGTATAGGGGAATTTTAAATGTGACAAAATAGCTAGCAGTGATATGGGTGGGTTTGATAAGGGACTAAGTAAGCTATTATTGATGAGCGATGGAATACTTTTATTTTACATTATCTTGCTTGAGAAAAATAACATATATGTATAATTCATATAATGTATTTTAAAATCGTGCGGATAATAGATTCGATTAAAATTCCATGATTAAGCATGTTTAAGATATAGTAGTACCGTGATATATGATATTTGAAAAATTTTTACGTTACACTTAACTAAGCCTAAAGCAGATAATATTGTACTTTGGAGATGTGAGCCATTACAAATAATATCAAAACTAGTGCCCAATTGAAATTGTGGAGTTAAGTGGAGGCACACGCTTGAAAGAGAGATATGTGATGAACTAACAATGATGTGAATAATTTGACAAAAGATTAAGTGAAATACCACCAAAAAACAGTAAAATACTCATGTCCCATATCGGTTAATTGGTATAAGTACCATACATGTATAATTTAAAATTTTCATAACATAAGACATTTTAAAGCCACCCACATAACGAATTCTATTATAATTCTGCAACTATGCAAGCTTGGATGAGAATAGTATTAAGATGAGCAATTCAGTAAAAAGTTTTAACATTATACTTGATTGAATTCAAAACAAATAATATTATATTATGAAAACCTCTCTTTACATTATACATTATAACCATGCTTTAACCATGCATTGTGTCTGTGTGATGAATGAATTATTTTCTGAAAATAAATGTCAAACATATGCCTAATAATAATTTAGTAACTATAATTATCAACTTTCTAAGGGCAAAAAAACGACCCATCGTCGTCATGATATATCTCACCTCCACGTTAAAGTCGTGACCCTTCCGCTAATATATATATATATATATATATTGAATGACAATAATACCCATTGACTTTGCGAGGCGAGATAGCCCCCACCTACCTACTCCTTGTTTGACAAGAATGTCCTTTGAATCTCAAAACTCTCCTTATCAAACTGTTCTTCCTGGATACATAATTGTGTAAAATGGGAATATTCATGTAACCGTGAGGGATACCAATGCGATTAGCAAGATTTGTATGTTCGGTTGATGGTGTCCCACCAACCATTCGATGGTCCTACTTTCAGATATAAAGACAAATATATAATCCATTTGCGATAATGATTGTTCATTAATTAGATACAAATTTATTACATATAATACACCCCATAGTCGGCTTGCTTGCGATTCTATATATGCTCGAATAATCAAGCATAGGGTTGTTAATTAATTAGGTTTATTTTATGTGATCACATTTTAGATTAATTTCAAGAGTTCAGCTTCTAGAAGGAAGCCACACAACTAACTATATGCAAGACAACCTACCTTCTTCTTACCAAGTCTAAAGGCCATTTGACCATTTCACCCTCTGACTAAGTCGTTCATAACCTAAACCGTGTTTCCTCTCAAACAAAGAGAACCGACCCTTTTTTTTCTTTTTTTCTTTTTTTGGGTAATTAATTTTTAATTTTATAAAAAAAATATCTAAAAAGAAAAAAGAAAAGAACAAGCTGGAAGTTAAATATATATAGTGGGTATCGAATGGAAGTCCTAAAAAATTCATGAATTGTATAATCCCACGTCCTATATTATTAGATGAGTAAAATCAACACCGGTGAGGAAATGCGATACTGAAGTTTGAAAATCACTTTTGATCGGCTGCTAGCTATAGCATCCATTAGGAAAGTCTTGAGAAGGTCTGGAAAACAACTTTCCTAGAAAATCACGATTCCACAAGAGGGTTAAGTATAACAAAGTCAAGGGGAGGGTAACCAAGTCATTTTCCATCAAACCAAATTTGCAGACTTCAGACTCATTACCTACTAATATAATCATAATTTATATATATATACGCCATCTTTCTATTATATACATGTGTGTGTGTGTGTATCTGCGCATTTACAAACAAATTAAACGGAGGTTGAAGACCCATTGTTGTACAGAACGAAACACGGGATGGTTTAAAAAAAGGCCAGAAGCATTTTAGTCAGAGAAAGGGGTTGCGAACCTCTCGCTCTGTCTGGAAGGAAAGAAGAGTTGGTCATTTGAATATTAGGCTTGGTCTCTCCCATTTAAGCCCCCCTCCAACCCCAAGCCATTGCCATTTCCACCACCCCAATCCATTTCTTCCCCTTGTTTTCTAGCTCATTAATTATTGATCTAAAACCCTTCAAGATTACTATAAAAGTCGTCTTTTTTATCAGAGAGAAGTTGATAGCTATTGAGTGGGTTTGAACATCGATTATTAAAGCTCAAGCGCAATGGCAGTCAAGAAGAAGACGACAGTCACGACATGGAGATCCTTTCTTTGTTGCGTGGCCGAGAACCCATCACCCAAACAAAAGAAGAAAGTTGTTTACAAGCAAACTTCGTTTCAGAGGCTCTCTATGTCGGATTTGAGCAGCACGACTCTTTCGGAGGACATCTCGAACTCGCTGGCCGGTTCGAACATTCATATGTTTACTTTGGTGGAGTTGAGAGTGATCACACAGCACTTCTCGTCGAGCAACTTTCTGGGGGAAGGTGGGTTCGGACCGGTTCACAAGGGGTTCATTGATGACAAGCTCAGGCCCGGTTTGAAGGCTCAGCCCGTGGCTGTGAAGCTCTTGGACTTGGATGGCTCGCAAGGTCACAAGGAGTGGCTGGTATGTTTTCTTGACAACTTCCTACCAAACACTAGAAATTAGTTTCATTTCTCTTCTTATATAATGTTTTTGAGTGTCAACCCAAGAATCAATTTTCATCGGTTTATGATCGGATTTAATTTCCTTCTAATTATTTTGTCGAACAGACAGAGGTAATCTTTCTTGGGCAATTGAGGCATTCCCATCTAGTGAAGCTGATTGGATACTGTTGCGAGGACGAACACAGATTGCTGGTGTACGAATACATGCCCCGAGGCAGCTTGGAAAATCAACTGTTTAGAAGTATGCCCACCATCTTCACCCTCTGTTATAATTAAATTTCTCTTTCATTATATATGTGTGCATTAATTTCAAAAGAGAAAAAATATTGTTATAACGACGCGGAGATTTTGAGTATATTATTTTAATTAAAACACGCTTAAGATTTACCTTTAGTTACAAATTGAAACATTGTTCTGTTAATTATTTTTTGAAACCTTTTTTTAAAAAATTTCAATCCAATATATATATATATATATATATATGGGTGATGTGACTGTTATACCATAATGGTTTATATAAATTAACGTTTGGCGTGAACTGTCACAATTTTATACCTTGCCGGCACTTCTCAATTTCAATTCTGTAGCCCTTAAAATGATTATATGTATTAGTTTATATTTGTACTCTTCCTTAGGATCTGAAGCCATTGGATGATACTAACATATTTGAGATCTTTTAGTGAATATGATACAAGTTTGTTAGTGACAGTTAATTTTTTAATATACATGAGGTGTGTTTAGAACGACGAAAAGTGAGATAAGATAAGATAAAATGTGATAATTTATAAATTTATAATTCGTGTAGTGAGATAAAAAGTAAATAATTTTTAAAATTTTTTAATAATTTTTAATAAACCAAACGCACCAATAATTAACACACCGATAATTTAAACAACTCAATTAAAGCCATCCCCTCCTCCCCACCCTCCATTCTCAATTGACTGCCCACGCGGAATTTGGGGTCAAATCTGGACGAAAGATATCAAACAACTGGCTAAATTTGTATTTTAGCCGAAGGAGCGCATTGCTTAATATTAATTTGATTAAAAAAAGGGGGGGTGGGGGGAGTAGTCAGAAACTGTGTTTGGGATGGTTGACTTATTAATAGGCTTACTTTTTCCTCCCAGTGGATTATTTTATGCTCTATATATAGGTATGCGATCATTTTTTCATATATACTGCTATTCGGTGACTTTCCAGCTGTCAATATTGTTTTAGGGCAACCCAGTATCTCGGTAATAATTAATTATAGTGCTAAAAAGTAGCAGAGAAATTCATTTTTATTATTATTATTTTTTTCAAAAATAAATGCTAGACGCAACAATAACACTTTTATAACAAGGCTTCGTTTAGTTATAAATTTTAGTTATAGCTCTTTTTTGTATTTTTTTTTTTTTGTCATTTATGATTTTTTTCATCAAAATTTAATTTTCTTTCCCAATAGTTTTTAGGTATGTTAATTATATTTGAAAAAAATATTAAAAAATTCATCTCTATTTGGGTAAAAACTATCTATTTAAGTAAAAAAGTAATGAAAAAGCTGATATTTTTATTTTTTTAACTTTTACTCAAACAAACATAAATTTTTTAAATTTTTTTATGAATATGATTAACATGCCTAATGGCTATAGTTTTTTGAAAAGAAAATTAAATTTTGGTGAAAAAATCATATAAGACAGAAAAAGAGATTTAAAAAAAAAAAAAAAGGCTAAAACCAATTTTGTAACTAAACGGAGCTATGCTTCTTGCTTGGTTTTCTTGTTTGAAGTAATTGATCGACAAAAAAAAAAAAAAAAAAAAATCACATCATTCAAGTCCTTTTATTCTGTAAAGAATTCTAATTACATAGCAGTGGAAAGATGAATCTATCAATAACATTAGAGGAACTGTGGATGGAAATTTCCTTAGAAACTGCTGTTTAAAATTCCATAGTCCAATTTTTATGAAGCAATTATAACTGAGTGGCTGATAATTCCCTCCTCTTCTGCAGGGTTTTCGGTATCACTTCCGTGGTCTACAAGAATGAAAATTGCTCTGGGAGCTGCCAAGGGCCTTGCTTTCCTCCACGAGGCTGAAAAGCCAGTCATATATAGGGATTTCAAAGCTTCAAACATTTTACTCGACTCTGTAAGCTTCTCTATTCCTTCTTTACTGAGCTCCGCGCACATTATTGCCGTTGTGATTTTCAAAATTATTGAATTTGTATTCATGTTCATACCAGGATTACACTGCCAAACTCTCGGATTTCGGGCTCGCAAAGGATGGCCCGGAGGGAGATGACACGCATGTTTCAACTCGGGTCATGGGCACACAAGGCTACGCTGCTCCTGAATATATCATGACTGGTAGCTCTCAATTCCAATCTACACTTTTTATTCAGATTTATTAGATTTTCAGACTGAATTTGAAAAGAAAAAAAGTTAACTTTTTTCTTTTTTTTTTTTAACTAACTATTTAGTTAGTTACTAGTTACTAAAAAGTTAATTTTTTTTTCTTTTTTGTATTTCAGAAGGAAAAAAATTACATTTTTATCTTTTTGTTAATTTTACATTTTTGCCCTTCAAATTCTAGAGAAAGTTTAAAATATAAAAAGAACAATTTGGTGATTTAAAAAAAAAAAACTAAAAAGATAATAGTTGGTAGCTTAATCAACTACCCGTTTTTTTCCCCAAAACGGTATCTCAGTTAAAAGGTTTGCTAGACTCCACTATTCGATATTCAATTGAAAAGAGATTTAAAACTTGAATTCTTTTCCCAGGTCACTTGACAGTAGCAAGTGATGTCTATAGCTTTGGAGTGGTGCTCTTGGAGCTTCTAACAGGCCGGAGATCAGTGGACAAGAGCAGGCCTCACAGAGAGCAAAACTTAGTAGAGTGGGCGAGGCCCCAACTGAAGGATTCCAGAAAACTTGGTCGAATAATGGACCCAAGACTCGAAGGCCAGTACTCGGAAATGGGGGCAAGAAAGGCAGCTGATTTGGCTTACCAGTGCCTGAGCTACAGGCCAAAACTCAGACCAACGATGCGCTCTGTGGTCAAGACTTTGGAGCCTCTCAAGGACTTCAATGACATCCCAGTCGGACCATTTGTGTACACAGTCCCTTCTGAAACCGATCTGCATAAGGAACCTCTAAAGGATGTTGAAGCACAGAAGGAGCTGAAAAAAGAGAATGGTCATCATCATCATCGAAATCACCATGGTCACAAGCACCAGATGAGACCACACAAATCCCGATCCGTTTACACAGAAAGTGCTTTACAACAAAATCAGATAAATGGTTTGAACTCTCCCATGCAACACGGACACAAGAAGGAATAGATTAATGGAGGTGCTCCAAAATACCATGCATAGACTATATATGATATAGAACTGTAAATCACACTGTAAATAGAGATTTGTCAAAAAAAGGGGGGGGGTTTAATGTCGGATTGTTACAACTGTAAGGATTGTTGTGAGTTACATTCTGATTTTTTTGTTTTTTTGTTTTTTTTGTTAATTAATTCTTTCAAGTTTTGTTCTTTTATTTTGAATTTCAGAGCAGGGTTACCTGGATATTTTAGTTGCACACTTGCGATTAAAATACATCAATGATTGTTTACGAGTGAAAAGAGAAGGTTTCCTATTATTTGTTTGCCAGTAATGCTACATTTACACCTTTTTATTTACACCCTTTTTATACTTAACTGGTCATGACAAGTCATGATCAGTGTATTTTATTTAAAATAATCACAATCGTTAGATGTCACCTTTTACGTGTGACTGTAATAATTTTGAGTAAACTATACTGATTATGACGGGTCATGACGTAAGCAAAAAGTAACGCTACACGTAAGCAAAAAGTAACGCTACACTTAAGTGTAGCATTACTTTTTGTTTGTATGGTAGCTCATTAGCAGGTGATTATTTATTTATTTATTTATTATCTTTTTTAAATCACAAATGAGATCCACCATTTCGTGAGGGCCAACAAATCCCCTGTTTCCGGCTGTGATTATTTGTGGGAATTAGAATGAAGTACCAGTGGGAGATATGCAGTTTGAAGAAATAAATACTATCCTTACATTAAAGTAGACCATCTCTTGCCAGCGTCACTTACATTGTTCTATACAATCATATCGATTCCATTGTGTACTTAATTTATAGTGTGTTTTTAGATAATGGATTTATAAAAGAAAAAATTTTGACGGTTAACTCAATTGTTAATATCTTGAGTTTGCTCATTATTGATCACTACTTCGAATCTCTTCAGGACTATTCAAGAGTTTATCTAATCGTTAACTTCAGTTTTCAGAATCTTAGGAATTAGTCAAGCGCACGTAAACTGGTCCGAACACTCTCGGTTACTTAAAAAAATTATAAAAAAATAAAAAGAAAGAATATATATACACACGTATACATATAAATAATATAAGAAAATGAATAATATCTTTTAAATAAATTAATTTTTTTTATTTTACCACCACAATCAAGCAACAAAAATAATTTTAAATTATTTTTTTCTTAGTGTGTTTGCAATCTAAACATAACTTTAATAGTGTATTTAATAATCAAATTTTTAACAATTTTTGACCAAAAGTTACTTATTAAAACTTTTTATGTGTTTTGTAAACATTGATTTTTCAACAAATTTTGATTGTTAGGCAAAAATTTAATTATTTGTTGGTATGATTTGTGCAAAAAAATTATTAAAATTTAGAAGTTATCAAACAACCAACTTCTGAAAGTGCTAAAATTTTGGCGATGAAACCGGGACTGAAGAACAGGAAGAATCGCATCAAAAGTATTAGCTAATCATTGAATGATCATTCTAAGTTGGAATTGAATTCTATCCACGGCACTAAAAGATGGATGTGGAGGCAGCAGATAGAGCAATTTAATTATCAAATTGAAGTCACAAAAACGCACACCACAAAATACATCAAAGAGCTACGGAATACCGCCACAATCGGCTCAGCCCGAAACCAAGAGGGTTAAACTGGACAAATCCGACCGAGCAGGGATTTGTCCTTTCAGATGAGCAGCCTGATTGATTTGTCCTTTCAGACACATCCAACAACAACGGTTCAACAACACTTTTTAAGTAATGGAGTAGATGAACACACATTGCTCCCATCATTTTCTCAGTTGCCAAAATGGGCATACAAAACAAACATAATTTTGCTGAAAATATCTTATATAATTTTTAAAAATTTTTAAATATTTTTTTTTATTTTTAACAAACCAAACGCAGTCTCTGTCTCACTCGAGGCAAATCTAGCCACATACTAAGGCAATTTTTCTTTTTTTTTTTTTATAAATATTTAATCATTTCCTTCTCACTTTCTTAATTAATTCCAGCAACAAAAAAAGAACGGTGCCGTATTTTGATAGTCAGATATTTCTTCCCTATTTTTTCTATTCATACAAAATTCCAAAATTCAAACCTAACAGTTGTCCCGAAATCATTAATGAAATTTCGATTCATTAAAATAATAATAATAATAATAATAATAACAACGTTGACCTGTTTTACTGATGACTATAAAATTTATGGATTGAATATTGATAACAAGGTACGTAATCTCTCTAAGGCCCCGTTTTAATGTCGTAGTATTTAACCATTTTTTTGATAATTTTTGACAACTTTAGGCTGGTGAAATTTTTAGTATGTTTGGTAAAATAAATAAAAATTTTTAATAACTTTTGATAAGTTTTTGACGTTTGGTAAAAATTTTGACAATTTTTGATAACTTTTTATGCGTTTGATAAAAATTTTGGTATTTTTGAGTTAGATTAAAGTGAAATGACCATTATACCCTCGGCACATTGGCAAAAATTGATGTATTAATAACTTGTCACATAGGCAAAATACTAACTTTTATTTATTTTGGGTTAATTTTACTCCTCCAAGTAATTATTTTAAATCGATTGAGTTTAGAAATTATAATCCTCTTATAAATTTCGGATTCCACCTGTTTAGACGGGTAATTTACCAGCACACATAAAATTAAAGCCTGACAATTTTTTTTTTTTTTAGCTTAGAGTGTTTGGGCTAATTTGAAACTAAAAAACTCGAATTAGTAAGCTACGAAGAGTAAATTTAAAATTTTATCAATTAAACTAATCCTCCTGAAAAACACACACACAAATATAGCAATTATCTGGCAGATGTTATGACACCGATTCAAATTTGACGGTTGCACATATTTAAATAATGATTTTGAAAGCCTGGTGGCTATAATGACAAAAGCCACGCAAAAGCATACACCACAAAATACTATTTTGTATACATACGACTCAGCCAATCAAGGCTTAACTAAAGATATCATCTTGCACCACAAACACTGCATTATTACTGCAAGATTCTAAGACACCGGCACTAAAGATTCTTTGACACTGCATTATTACACCACAACACCGCATTATAGACTATATATATATATATACATTCACAACTGGTAAAGCCTGTTTGGGAGCCGAGGCTCCACGACTGCAACAAGCGGGAACTTCCTAACAGTAGCCAATCCATACGTTTCCTCCATGCTCAAATCTTTTGTGTTCATATTGTCAGATAATTTCCAGTTGAACCCATGAAGGATATTGGCCAAACTCGACCCAATCATCTTGAGCCCAAGGCTATATCCGGGGCACATTCTTCGACCCGACCCAAATGGCAACAGTTCGAAACTCTGCCCCTTGACATCGATTGCCTTGCCCAAAAACCTTTCTGGGCAGAAATTTTGTGGCTCGTCCCACAGCAGAGGGTCCTTCCCTATGCTCCAACTGTTAATAAAGACTGTAGTTCCTCTAGGAATGTCGTAACCAGCTATTTTGCAATCTTGAAGAGCCAAATGTGGTGCAAGCAATACAGCCACCGGGTGTAATCTCATGGTCTCTTTCACAATTGCGTCTATGAAAGGAAGTTGAGGTAAATCTCTCTCTTCTACCCATCTCTCTCTCCCTATTACTCTGTCAAGCTCTTCTGTTGCCTTGTTAATTAGGTCTGGTTGCTTCATGAGTTCGGACATTGCCCATTCCACAGTAGTTGCCGAGGTATCTGTTCCGCCAGCTATTAGATCCTGTCCATGAAAAAGAACCTGTCACTTAGGGTATACTCCGCCGACAAAAAGAAGTAAACTTTTTTTTTTAATTTTTGTCATGATATTGTCACTTGTTATTTTTTTTAAAAATTATGTTCGGTAAAAACTTGTAAAAGTTAAAAAAAATTAATAAAAATTTTAGAATGTTTGATAAATTTTAATGAAAAATGTTTAGCTGCATTTGGAAAGTATAATTAATTTGTCTATTTTGACTCTTTAATTTTTTGATTTGACTTACTTATAAAAGATAAATATGCCTAATTAATAAAAAATTAAAAGAAAAGTTACTGCAATGTCAGGTTTTTTCGTTTTTCGAATAAAAAAATTAATTTTTTAAGTAAGCGGCTAAGCGCCAAGTAGCGAGTTTAAAAAAAAAAAAATGTGGTGACTTTGTAAAGTTGGTAATTAATAAATTGCCAGTAAAAATTAGAACTTGCCAGACGAGACATTAAAGAATTAGGAAAGAGGCCTGGTTTGTGGGACCAACGCCGGCTCAATTGTTGTTTTGTCTTTTTTTTTTTTTTTTTTTTAAACACAGGACTCTATTAATTTATTACAACCTTTAAGGGCCGGCTTAAATTTATTTTGGTAATTGCCGGCTTAAATTTATTTGATCTTGAGGCGAGATCAATGGTGAGTTTCATTTTTTAATAAAAATACAAATTATTTAAAAGTTATATCTAATAATAGTTCTTCTCGTTTTTGAGATGCTCACTTGTTATTTGGTTTATATTTCTATTCTTCATTTTTTTTTTATTTTTTATATTCTGTTTTATGTGTTTTATTTTTTGAAAATTTTAAAATAAAAAAATAAAAAAATGCATTTGATCTTATATTTTTTTATTTTTCATGTTTTAAAATTTTTTTTATTTTGAGTTAAAAATATTTAAAATAATCTTTTATCATTTTATATTTCATTTGTAAATTTATTTTTTATTTTTAAAATAAATTTTAAAAATATAATTTTTTTTGAAAAGAAAAAATATAAATAAATAAATATGTTTTAAACTGTTTTTCTTATTTTTAAATTTACAAAATGAAAAATAAGGTAAAAAAACAAGTATACTAAATGGTGTGTAAATTATTTATTAAAACTTTACACATCCAAGTTCTTTAAAATACTATTTCAAGTGACTAGTTTGCCCTATACCTGTAGGAAGCCTTTGACGCCATCGCTGGTGAGCTTAACCTCAAGATCAGGATCATCAGCTAGTTTTAGCAACACATCCACCATATCTTTAGGCACAAAATCCTTCTCTCCATCCTTCTTCCTCGCCCTGTGCTCCTCCAGCACATGATCATGAAACCTATCAAATTTCTTACACAAAGCCTTCATTCTCTTCACATACCCTTGCAAGTCCAAGGACTCCATCCACGGTATCCAATCTCCAATATTCAGCACCCCGTTCAGCAAGAACAGCTCGTCCAACATCTCCTGAAACTCTTTCAGCGTCACGATTGATTCCTCCTCCTCGGATTCACTAAAGTACTTCTTACCCAGCACGATCCTGCTTATAACGCTCAGCGTGACGCGGGAGAGATGATCCTTGAGGACAATCTTCTTTCCCGACAGAGAGAAGAGTCGGGAGACGAAGAGCTTCCTCTCCTCGACGCGAATGTATTCGTAAGACTCCAATCTCTTGGAGCTGAAAAGCTCGGTGAGGTAAATCTTGCGCCCTTGCCGCCAGTACGGACCATAAGGAGCCCACGTTATGTTGCAGTAGTTGTAAGTGGTGTACTTGCCGGCGGCGGTAGAAGGGCGGGAGGCGAAGAATTGGTCGTACGTCTTTAGGAAATATTTGGCCATTTCGGCCGAGGAAGCGACCACAACCGGGCATGACCCGAATTTGAGCTGCATTAGCTGACCGTATCTCAGGGATAATTTGTGGAGGGATTGGTGAGGGAGAGGACCCATGAGGTTTAGGTTTCCAATGATGGGCCATGGTTTGGGACCCGGTGGAAGGTTGTAGCAACGTTTGCGAGAAGGGTTGAAGAGTTTTGAGAGAATGGCCAGGGTAGCGAGCCACGCCATGGCTAGAACAGCCCAACAATGAGTTTCCATGGTTTTTGGTTGGTAATTTATGTGGTTTGTGGTGGGAGAGGGAGAGGGAGATGGGGGGTGAATTTATAGTAGCTAGAACTAGAATGATTACGAGGGAACACCCATGCATGGAGAAAATGTCTTTAATTTTTAAATAATAAAAAAAGATGGACACTGACGGTAGTGCAAGGGATTGACTGATTGGGGTGTATATATTGGGTGTGTTTGAAGTTGTATAAAAGTATATAAAATAAAATAAAATTGTAAAAATAAATATTTCGTAATTTATGTAATGAGTAAAGAATTTAAATTTTATTATCTCGTAATTCATATTTCTAAAAATTTATAAAATTTTATTTTATTTTATTTTATAAAATTACAAACGGAGCCATTAAAGTTTCGTAACTTTTGTCCTCCATTGTTTCTGAACACCAGAAAGGAGACCCCGTTATCTCTATAATTGCACTGGCCTTGGCTTAACTGTCCTACTCTGCCAACCCAATCATTTTTAAATACTATTATCATCTTTGGCATTTTGTTCAGTGAAACTGTACGATTGTTCCGCGGTGGAAATTATTCACGAGTGGGAGTTCAGCTTAATTATGAAAAGAGAGCGAGTGGTAGGCGAGAATAATCCGGAGTTCATATATATGAAAAATAGATTTGAAGGTAATTAGAAAATGTTTAATTTATATGAAAAATAAATTTGAAGGTTAGAATATGTTTAATTAGATAGAATAATAGTGGACTCGTTTGAAATTTTATAAATTTATATAAAAATCGCTACAAATTTTAAATTTTCTACTCACAGTACAAAATTATAATTTTTTCAAATTTATATTAAATTATATAACTCCAAATTTATAATAAATTATTTATATTAAATAAAACAAATTTTATTTTTGTATATAAAAGTATGTTTTTTAGTCAGTAATAAAAATAAGAATAAATTTATAAATATTTTATCAAAATTTGCTAGAATAATAAATATTCGGCAACAAAAATTCGCTGCCTGAATTATTTATTACGCCAATCGAAAATTCAATCGTCAATCTGCCAAGCACAATAAAAACAAAGGTTACGGCTGAAGTGGAGATTTCTGACTGGAAAACTCTTGGATACTTAAGTTAGCAAGAGATTTAAGAGAATTAAGGAAAAAAATAAGTAATGCATTTGGTTGGCAATAGTAAGCGTACTTGAATTTTGGAGTCAAGTATCATTTGTATAATAGGGTAAAAATAAATAAATTAATATGTGTAAATAAAGTTTAATGTTGCTTGCTGGTATTCGCTGCTCACTTTTTTTAAATGCCTTTTACTTCTTATTTAAAATCCATACTTTGCAATAAATGTGCATGGATGATTGGGGGCATTTGAATAGATGGAATTCAACTCTAGAAATGTTTTATCTGTCACGTTTGTTTATCACTTGTAAAAAAACAAATTAATTAAGTTGTCATTTAGCTAATAAATCTGATTTATTTATTATTAGTGAGCATTAATGATTTAGACTTTATTATTAAACTGTGGAACCCAACTACAGCGATCATAAAGTTATTGGTCTAATGCCGAGCACATTTGCAATGCACTCGGCGAAATGCCACACGTCCCATTTGAGAGCGCTCAGCAAAAGGCCATGAACTCATCTGAGAGTGCTCAACGTGGTGCCACGTGTCCAATCCCACAATGCTCAATGGAGGGCCACGTGCCTAAAATTTATTGGGTAAATTTCACTAACCTCCCCTGAAGTTTCTGACACCAACAGAAACCTCCCCTGAGCTTTCTGAAATGACACTGCCCTCCCTTCCTTTACCAGATAAATTTCACTAACCTCTCCTGATCTATTTTTTCCTGTAAAAGTCCCGTTTGGAGTAAGAAAAAATAAGATAAATTGAGATAAAATATAGTTTAGGGTTGATTTTGGCGTCTTTTTTTCTGAAAAGTAGCAAACTGTGGGATAAATTGAGGTAAAATGTAGTTTTTGGTTGATTTTGGCATCTTTTTTTTTTAGAAAGTAGCAAACTGTGAGAACGATTTTTCAAATCCGTTCTCACGAATTCAAAAAAATAGCAACAATGATACTCGTTTGAAAGCTTTCGATGCAAAGAATATGATTGTATAAAAAATTTACACATTCAAAAACCTCAGGGAAGGTTAGTAAAATTTATCTGGTAAAGGAAGGGAGGTCAGTGTTATTTCAGAAACTTCAAGGGAGGTTTCTGTTGGTGTCAGAAACCTCAGGAGATGTTAGTGAAATTTATCCAAAGTTATTTTGTACCAACAATAAACTATTTTTATATTTTTGTGAGGAATAATAATAATACGACGTACCTAAATGATGTCGTAGGGAAATGCTGGGGTAATCGTGGTAGTGAAATGCTGAGGTCATAATTACAGGTGAGATCTTGGATATTTAGGTCTGTTTGGAGTAAAAAAAAAAAGATAAATTGAGATAAAATGTGGTTTGGAATTAATTTTGACGCTATTTTTTTTTTAAAAGAAGTAAACCGTGGGGACGATTTTTCAAATCTGTTCTCACGGATTCAAAAAAAATCACAAAAAATAGCGACAATGGTACTCGTTTGAAAGTTCTCGACACGAAAAATATGATTGTATAAAAAATTTATACATTCGGTTAACCTATTTCTGAATTTTTTATTTTTTTAGCAAAATATTAAAATTGTTTGAAATTAGTGATGGCAGAAAAATTAGATGTAAAGGAATTGTTAAAGATTTATAGAGATTTTTAGTGTTTTATCTCAATGCCACACGGTACCTTAAATCTTTTAAGTTGAACCAAATAAAATAGCAAGTAAACGGTGACGGTATAAAATAACAAGTAAACGGTGACCTTTGGGTGATAAGATTCATAATATTTTATTATTTTATTTAAAAATATATATATATAGTAGCTGCTAACGAATAAAACATATAGAAAGTAGTTACTAATAAAAAGAATTAAAAAATAAAAATACTAAGATTGCAATAATATTTAATTTTCAATTCGTAATCAAATGATTTACTGCTAATTATTGAAGGAAAAATTGTTTAAGTATGATTTGGTTAGTTCATGTATTAATTTAGTCATTGATTTGAATAGTTTAACATGCATAATAGGCTACGGCAGATTTAAAATCATCATTAAAAAAAATAATTATTTGATATTTTTGATAATAGTGGTTCTGCTAACTTGGTAAATAGTAGCACCACTACTTGAATGATAATTATTTAAAAAAGAAAAACTTTCATTTATTATTACATCAATTAACTATATTTCTTATATTTATTTTAAAACAATTTAATTTCAAAATCATAATTAAAATTTTAATTATCTATATAATTAAATTAATAAAATAATAAAAATAAACATTTCAATTATAATATTTTAACTCCTCGACATACAAATTAAGATTAATAAAAATATTTTTATAGTTTTAAACAAAATCAAAGTAAGAAGGGAAACTTTATTATGGTTAATTTCGTCCCCACATAAATTCCTGTTGAATTATTTTTAATTATTTCCTTTCAATTCCATTGCGGTACGATAAGATCGGACCAATTAAATTGCAAACTTTGTCCATAACGAAACCCACACGTTTCTCCATTGTATATATGCAAGTATAAATAATATTTTTCCTACCTCTCCAAGATCAACCCAAAACAAACAAACAAATGGCTCTTGTCCACCATGCACAACGTGAAGCACGTGGCTTATGAGCCCACCGTCTATCACATTTGGCACGTAAGATCCGCGTGAATGGCGTTCAATCGTGATTCTCATGTTTCATGTAACATAAACACCGATTTAAGTACAGTCGAATACTTGTAAATTAATGTTCTTGAGATTCGCTCTTGAGTATTATTAATTTAGAGGACTTATTATTTTAACTAGTTATATATATATATATATATATATATATCTTTCTTGTAAATTGTTATTTTGTTGCTGTTAGAAAAAAAAATTTGACGGCCACTTTTTTTTTTTTTTTAAACAAAATATGCTAAAATGTTACTTCTGCCGACCAAGTTAATATTGGTTGTTAATAATAATTTTTTTTCCAATTATATTGACTTTAGTTGCTAAATGACGACTTTTAGAGGCCAATTGATAAGAAAAAGATTACTCTTTAATGATCAAAATATTTTAATGTTATGCGTGCCTAAGATCTCTTCACGTAAAGTTATTAAAAAACTAAATTTAATTAAAACCTTTTGGTGACCGCAAAAATGTGATCACAATAACTTAATTGAGGACAATTCCAAATATTAAGGATGGAGTAAAAAAAAATCTGCCTTGTGCGAACTAACATCTTGAAGCAATTTTATTAGTTCTTGAATATTATGGGGGCATTTGGAGTCCCAAAAAAATCTCAAAAAATCCCAAAAAAATTCAAAAGTCAATACAGTTTCAAGTTTCAAAAAATTTCAGAAGCCGTTGGAATGGAACAAAATAGTGCGTTTTAACGGATTTTGTCAAAATTCAAAGAAAAGTGATCTGATATTTATACAAAAAATTATACAAAACTTCAAAAATTTTCAAAATCCTCCAATAAAATTTTGACACGTATCACTTTATATAATTTTTAACAACTTTACATCAAATCAAACATAAACATTCAACAATCTTTACACAATAATTCCAAAATTTAATTTTGAAAACTTTTAATTTTTATTGAGTCTCCAAACGCACCCATAGTGTGTAACATATTGTGCACTTTTATGAAATTATTAATTCATGCAACAATTGGGACCGATATTCTACGCTGCGTTTGAGTTTATTAATTCTTTACACTTAAAAGCCGTGGCCACCAATTGTGGGCCTTACCTATAAACCTCATAGGTACCTATTCCCTGGGGGAATCGGGTATAGGCAGTGGCCCAGTGGCATATTAACCTGGCCGAGCCTGGTGTGCCTATATTCTTGGGCCCATAGTAGCACACTGGGCTGATTCGTAGGCCTGTTTTGGGCCGATGCAAATGAAATTAAGCAGCCTGGCCAGCAACCTCCAAAAGCTTTTGTTTTTCCAAATTTTAATCAGACATCCATTTAAGCAGCTCTAGATCCAGTGGCTCCCTCTTTCAGCAACCCTAGTGGGAGAAGATTTAAGAATTTTGAATTTGCACGTTCATTTACTAGCGCTAGTTCTTGTCTTCGAGGTTCATGGGTTAGCTCGAAGAGTTCCGGAATACTACCGTAAAAATTCTCAGTGACGCTCCACAGAATTAAAAAAAAAAAAAAAAAAAAAAAATCTAACGTGTTATTTGATATACTTATTTTGGAACTCATTTTGTATTTTTCATTTTTGTAAAAAAAAAAAAAAAAAAAAAAACAGTTCAAAAGACATTTAATTACTTAGGTGATATTTGGTTTAATTTTTTATTTTTAATTTTCTATTTTTATTTTGGGTAAATTACACCTAGACCCCCTAAACATTAGGGTAATTACACCTAGACCCCCTCAACATTTGAAATTAGCAAATAACCCCTTATTTTGAAATGTTGCTCACAAACGACCCCCTCCGTTAGGAAACCGTAATTTTTCCCGTTAAAATGCTGACGTTAGCAAAAAGAAAAATTAATATACCAATTTTACCCTTTTAAGGCTAAATACTAAAGCAACCTCCCTCGTTTGGATTATTTGGATGCTTGGACGAAGGCTTCTGTAACGTCAGAGGGACGAAGGCTTTTGTAACGTGAGAGGAAGGCTTCTGGAACCCTACGAAGGTCAGCTGGACAACAAAGAAAGCATAAGGCAGACGACCAAAAACGAAGAAGGTCATCCATCTTTCTATCTGGTTTTTCTCGTCGGAGGACCATCGACCCCTACGTTTCATTAGGGTTTCGCCATTTGTGGGGAACGAAGCTTCCAGGTGCAGTAATAATTCTTCCTTCCTTTGAGGTTTTTGTTTATTATTTATTTATTTGCATTTAATTTTCTCTTACAATGATAAGAATTAACATGCAAAACAGAGAAAAAAATCGAAGCCCTAATTAAACCCGAAAACCAGAAAACGGTAGTTGTAAAATGGATTTTTATGAGAAATTATGGAAAAGAATAGGAAATTAAATTAACTACTGCTCATCTTCAGTTTGAAAGTTTAAATTTTTTCCCTTTCCATTATATCTTTGCTCGTCATTTGGATTGAAATTGAAATAAAGACGAAAAACTGGGGTTGTTACTAAAGGAAGTGCTGATCACAGAATTTGTGGGTTATGAACAGATAAGAGCTGGTAGTTCACTTACATTTTACAAATTAATTTTTTTCAAAAGAAATTGAACTATGAACATGTATGTGCATTACATATGTTTGATAAAATGTCTAATATAATAACTTTTTATTTTATACATTATGATGAAAATTGGCTTCTCTGTTAGTAATTGTTAATAGTTCAATTTATTGAGTTTTTATTCTTGTCTAATACATTTATACTGTGATAGTAATATGTCGACAAATAGCACTGGAGATAGTAATTCCGGACTGAGGTATCGTAACAGACACTGTAGATGTGGGAAAAAAGGCAGCCGTTGCCATATCGGAGTCGGCGGAGAATCCTGGGAAGCTTTATTTTCGATGTGCTAAAAGAGAATGTAATTTTTTTGCGTGGTGTATAGCTCCACCAGTGATGAATGAGTTCAGAGAAGGCAAGCAAGTAATTGAAGGGATTGAATCCATGCCTCCTCATGATGTAATCCATGAATTTAGAAGGATTGTTCCAAGACTGCAGACTTTGGAAGCTAACCAAGCAGTTTTAAAGTTGATGTTAGTTTCAATTGTGATCATCACGTGGATGATGTTTATTGTACTTATTGTAATTTTAGCAAAAGTGATTTAATATTGAATTGTAGTACCCTTTGATTTTGTGACAAATGAATGGAATTGTAGTACCATTTGATTATTGTACTTATTGTAGTTTTTGTGGTAAATGAATATAATTATTTTTTGTGGTAAATGAATGTAATTTTATGCTTTGTAATATATATGCGTTCTCAGTGTTTTGAACATTATTCATTGTTACTTTAGGATTTAATAGTTCAATTTTGTATTTTTGTTATCTTTAATGAAATGTACAATTTGGCCAGAATCTGTTGTGTATTTTCTTTTTCTTCTTCTATCCACATGTGAGCCATATTCTCAGATTAAATTTCCATTAGAACGAATTTGAATTCCAGCTCCGCCCTGCCGATTTCGTTTACAGACAGTTCTTTCATACCATTTTTTATCTTGAAAAGCAGTTTAGTTGATAAACATATGTTGGTGTGGGGAATGTAACTGAAATGTGAGGAATTGGTGGGGTAGGAGGTCCCTCTAGTTCACTAATATTATTCATTGTTAAACAACTCAAAAAATACACATCTGAATTCCCATCTGAATCACAAACCTCAAAACATTGTAATGAAGCATTGAAATACACATCTAGTACCACAATGTCCACAAATCATTTAAGAGCACCGTGAGATTAAATGTTTGGTGTTTAAATCCAACTTAATAAAATGCTTTTGGGGGGGGGGAGACAGTTTCAAGATTAAGAGATGCAATTGTCTTGGTTATATGTTAAGTTTGCCTCTGATGGTATTTACAGTTTGAAAATAAAGCAGGATGTGACTTGTATCCTTAATTTTGTCAATTTCAGTGCTAGTGCCTGTTCTAGACTCCAACACACTTCTTCCTGTGGTTTTTGGATAATAAAGATTGACATAGTTAATTGTTGTCCATTCAGGATATTGTTTGGATAGGATAGTAGCAGCATATGGTAGTACTAGTTGAAACTGTAAGAGTACAGGGACGTCCACTTTATCGAACTTATGTATAGTTTTGTAATTCAGTTGTCAGGTAGTGCTACATGTTTATGGATTTTTTTTTTGGCTTTATTGTTAAAATAAAAAAAAAATCGCCAAATGCCGTCTAGTAAAACATATTTGCCAATGCACTGTTAATGAAAATGCGAAATGATTTCATGATTTTTGGAAAGCTAGAACTGCAAAAAATGAGAATGCGGTTTCAGCCTGGCAAGCTGAAACCACGAGGTTTCTGTCAAACAGGTTGCTTGGTGTCTTGACTGTCAGATGTGTGCTGTGAAGGCCTGGAGAGAGAAACCCCAATCTCACTTTGCAGCTTCAAGATAAGTCTGAAACGGCATTCTTACTTTGCAGTATCAGCTTTCCAAAATGCATGAAATCATTTTGCATTTTCATTAATTGAATTTAACAAAAAAAAAAAAAACAGAAGCAGAAACACAGAACAGCTTAATGAAATGTTCTCATTGAATATATCAAAAATATGGCTGCTGCTTACAAATATTCAAAATAAACAGTACTCAATTCCATCATTTTTCCTACTACTCAAAAACTTCATTTCCATCATTTTTCCCACTACTCAAAAAACTTCAGTGGGTTCTTATACCCTGTTTCAACTATACCAAATTGTTCCTTGTTCTTTCAATACCAAAACCCAAGTAAAAAACTATACTAATGTACCACTGTACCAAAACAAAAAACCTGTGTACTAGCTATTACATATATACTTCCAAAAGTTACAGTTCCAACTCCATAGTTACAAAACCATAAATTCAACTGATTTAACGATAATAAAGAAGTCAGATTCTTGAAGATTGAGATGGCTGTGGTGGGGATGTTGTTTCCAGTGGATGTGTCTGGGTAGTCGTTGCTTCTGCAGATGCTGCTTGTGGCCTGATTGCTGGTGGAACTGTTGCTGCTCCTCTCCTGACAGGCTGCAATTTACTTGGCATGATGTTGCTGTTGCTGCTACTCGCTGCTGCTTTACGCTTCTGTTAAAAGTATAAAATATGGATATCATTAAACAAAATTTACAAAATTTGGTGCAAAAAACTGCAATTAAACATGTAATATCTTACCTTAACCGGAGCTCGTTGGCATGTCCTCTTGTTGTGGCCCAGACGCCCACAAGTCTTGCATTTTATACTGTGCCATTTTCTCTGCTCACTGGTGGCAGCAGCAGGCTCATCCTCCTCCCTCCTCCTGTTTTTCCTTGGCCTGCCTGGGAGTCTTCGCAGTCTTGGAGGTTCAATTGGATCCCCAACCACTTCCCAATCCCACATAGACTCATCAAGCATGGGGTGAATGATACGCTCATATGTCTCCATGTACTTCGTCTTGCTGAAATAAGGATCAACAAGATCCTCAACTGCCATTCTCCTAGAGAGTGCACAAGCTATCCCATGTTTGCATGGGATACCCGATAGTTCCCAGGCCCCACAAGAACAAGTCTTCCTACCCAAAAACACAACATATCTTCTCTGACACTCTACCACCTCGTATTCATCCCCACCTGCAAAGAGCACACTGCAATTCCTACTTTCACGACTGATCTTCTCCAACTTCACCTTTGCAGTTTTAGTGACCCTACAATCCCATGCTGCTGCCTCATCAAACCTACTACGAATTCTAGCCATCATCTTACTCCGTAAGCCATCAAGTAATGTAAGAATTGGTTTACTACGTAGGTCACCTATCCAGCTATTAAATGACTCAGTGAAGTTGTTTGTTACGTGGTCTACCTTAACAGCAGGATTAAATTTGTGCAGTGCCCACAACTCTAACGGATTTTTCATCATCCAATCATGGGCTGCAGGACGTACTGTTTTTACCTCGTCCATTACCTGCTTAAATTCAGCGGCATTAGCTGCCCTGGAAGCTGCCCAAAAAAGAGTCCTCAACTGAATTCCCGAGTGAAGTTGTTTGAAGTTGTTGTACAGGTGTCTGACACATCGCCTTTGACTGGCATTTGGGAAGAACTCTCGAATTGAGAGCTCAATTCCCTTCAAACATAGCAAAATAAAACATCAACTGATTGTAAAACATGTAAAAATAAAGCATAATAATTCGTAGTTGTCCCTATTTTTAGTCTCAACAAATCCCCAAGCAAACAAGCATAAAAAGCTACAACAAATAATAACAACCATAAAAGGCTATAACAAACAGCAACACAAGATCTTCAACTATTTATTATAAAAAGGCATACCTTCTGACCATCGGACATGAAAGTCCATGCCTTCTCGTTGCCAATGCAGGTTTGCAGATTGTCAAGGAAGAATCCCCAACTGTCCCTATTTTCAGTCTCAGCAATTCCCCAAGCAACTGGGAAAATCCCTTCATCCCCGTCAAGAGCAATAGCAGCCAATAGCACTCCACCGTATGGCCCTTTCAGATGGCAGCCATCCAAACCAATAAATGGTCTACACCCTTTCAAGACACCAGCCATAAGTGCTTCATAGCTCAAAAAAATCCTTAGGAAGTGTGGATTTGGATTCTCAGGCACTCTCTCATATTGTATTTTTACGACACTGCCAGGGTTGGTCTTCCGTATCTCAACAGCATATTGGGGAAGCTTTTTGTAACTGTCCTTGTAACTGCCCTCAATTTCATCCATGGCTTTCTTCCTCGCTCTATACAATTGCATCCAAGTTGCTTCTACACCATACTCCCTTCGTAATTCTGCCTTCATACCGTCCACTGGCATTTGTGGGTTCTCTCTTAATCGATCTTTTAGTTTCTTTGCAATCCAAACAGATGTGGCCTCTGCATTTTTTGGAGATGAAATACAATTGTGTTCAGGGATTATGGTCTTGATTTGAAATGTAATCCCATCCATCATTGGTGAAGCATGGACACGCCATGGACATCCATCACTACCACAGTGGGCAGTCACTCTCGTCCTCTCATTCTTATCCCTCACCAATTTGAAACCCTCTTGTATGACATAGTCTTTCAAAACATCTCGAAAGTGGTTGATATTATGGAACATCAAACCTTTCTCTAATTTTATTTTCTGTCCTTTTTTTTGAACAAAAATTTCCCCTACTCTTTTCTTACGGCTACCCAAATCATCACAATCCGACCCAACATTGCAGCTATCGTTAGATTGATATCCATCCATTCCATCCATGTGTTCAACCTCTATGTTGTCTTCACCATTGACATTGGAATCATCACCCTCCCCATCAGTTTCATTCTCAGTTTCAAGAGTAAACAGCTCACTGTCAATGTCATCACCACTCCCAGCACTGTCATCTTCAATTTGAAAACTAGAAGAAGGCTCACTGCCTGTGTGTTCAACCTCCAGATTGTCATCAAGACTAAATGCCTCACCCTCAATGTCTTTACTACCCCTTTCCTGTTCACTACCCAAGTCTACCTCAGCTTGGGAAACATTACCTACATCAGTAGAGTCCGCCTTTGCCTCAGGATAAGTAACAGGCTCTGGATCTGCCATTGACTCAACAGTAGGCCCTGGCAAAGCAAGAATCGGCTCTACTTCAACCACCTTAGGCACATCAACAGAGCAGTCTGCACCTTCACTGCCATCTACTTTACCAAGTTCAGCATTAGAACTTTCAACAATATCAAAGAATATGTCAACCTCTCTTTTTGCTGATATCTCAAACATGTCTAACAAGTCAAAATCACTGTCTAAGGTAAACTCAACATTACTTAACTTGTAGTACACTTTCAAAGTACTCCCAAGATGTCCACTGGCTCCACCCAATGCATATTGCCGTATATCGTCTACTAAGTCTAACATAGAATATCTATCAGGATCCAGGTTGCTAATTGTGAACTCTACGTCACCATGGTGCACTGTGATAGTATAATGTGAGTATTTTGGTGCCATTCCTAACCTATTAAAAAAATAGAATTTAGAGAAATACACATTTAAATCCACGATTTAAAAAATAAACTTAACAAAGCAATGTAGTATTCCTACTCTAGAAATCAGAAAAAAAATGTGCCACCCCATCCCAGGGTACTGGAATTGTTACACCTGCAGTTGAGATGAAAGCTCGGTTACAGGTTTCCACCAGAAAACGGCACAAAAAAAAAAACAGATAAAATAACAAACAATAAAAAAACAGATAACAAAACAAATAACAAAAACAACCTAATTAACAGAATGATATATAACCAATGTTAAATAAAATCAAAAAATCAGAATGATATATAACCAACGCAACATTCCTAGTCTAAAAATCAGAAAAAATGTGCCACCCCATTACAATAGGCATTTGACTCCTCAATTTAACCAAACCAAAAAAAAAAAAAAAACAGATAAAATAACAGACAATAAAATGACCATTGCCACAACAATCCAGAAGGAAAGAATTAAATGACAGTTTCAAATGACTCAAATCATATTAATGGACAACCAAAAATGTCTACATGAATTTCTTTAGCCATAAGTAAGGAATGTGCTGTGATTTTATAAACATAAAATCATATTTAGTAGATAAATCACACTTGTCAACTTAGAAACAATAAAAAAGTAGCAGGCCAAATGCAAAGTTCGATGGTATTTGCAACAACAGGCATTTAGAAAAAAATCAGAAAAAATGTGCCACCCCATCACAATAGGCATTTGACTCCTCAATTTAACCAAACCAAAAAAAAAAAAAAACAGAAAAAATAACAGATAATAAAATGACCATATGTGCTGTACCCTCGTGTGTTTAATTTTAATTTTTGATTTAATTAATTTTATGTTTTGTTCGGTTCTAATTACTTTTTTAAGCTCAAATTACCTTTTGATTCAGTTTCAATTCTTGTATTTGTTGAAGCACAACATTTGAAAACTGAATTAGATATATACATAATAAATTGATCAAAAGGGAAATTAGATATATATATACATATATGTATATATATGATTTTAGTTATTATAAATATTTAATTTAATTTTTTAATTTTGATTAATGTCATTCTAATCAGAACAGAATCGAATTATTTAATTAAAAATTGAAATAATACAAACAATATGAATAAAATCAAAAGACTACTCTTACTTCTTTTACTATTTCTACGTATCAACATTTGTTTTGGTTTATTCACACCGTCACATTACCCCCACTTTATGATTTTTTTTCTCCTTAAAGTTCCAAACACACCAACATAACCCCTTTTAGATTAACACATATTCCTTCTTTGCTCTTTCGTGCTCAAAATAAAATATTTTCAATCCGAGCACCAGCTCAATAATCAAATGCTGTAAACAAAAGCGAAAAGTAATTTAATTTTTTTTTTAAACTTATCAATACACCCAGAATAAACTTGTAATACACACAGACACAGACACAGACACAGACACACACACATATATATCAATTGTTGTGAGAAAGCTTTGTACGAGGAGTCGAGGACCAATCAAAAAGATACACACTCAACATTAATTCACAACCACAACCATACAAACAAAAAAGCACAGTCAACACAACCACATGCACAAACCGGAGAATAAATAAATAGAAACAGAAAGGGGGGACCACAAAATAAAAACCAATAAAATATTCAATATACACACACGGGGGTACAGAACAAAGAGACAAAGAGAACAAAGAACAGAACAAAGAGAAATACAGAACAAAGAGACAACGGGGGACCACAAAATCAAAAGTAACAAAATAAAGAATATGACAACAAAAGTGAGTCAACGTGGAAGAAAATATATAAACACACACAGACAGAGCGAGAGAAAGATAGAGAGAAAAACCAGTCGGTCGGACGTCCAGACGACGATCTATCAACTTGTTGGGTCTTCGGTTAGGGTTTCATCTAAATTAGTTTCGTCTAGGTTAGGGTTTTCGTTTCAGAGATCGAAAAAGGTGCTCAGCAGGGAGTTAGGGTTTTCGATTCGCAGAGGGAGAGGAGGGGAGATGAGGGGTTTCGTCTCAGAAAAAATGGAGAGACTCGAGAGAGTGATTCAAAAACCAAAAAATTTAAAAAGAAAAAACAAAAACAAATAAAAAATAAATAAGAAAGAATAGGAACCTTACTGCTACATGGAAGGGGCAAATTTGTCTTTACACTAATAAATTAACGGACGTTGGAGTATATCTAACGGAGGGGGGTCGTTTGTGAGCAACATTTCAAAATAAGGGGTTATTTGCTAATTTCAAATGTTGAGGGGGTCTAGGTGTAATTACCCTAATGTTTAAGGGGTCTAGGTGTAATTTACCCTTTTATTTTTTGTGTTAAAAATCTTAAAATAAGGAAACGAAAAATGTCATATTTTCTTTATTTTTGGTTAAAAATTCTCAAAACGACTACTAACCATTTTTTTTTCATGTATGAACTTATTTTTTATTTTCTAAAATAAATTTTGAAAAACAAGTAACTAAATAAGTTTACGCCTGTTTTCTTTGTTTTCAAAAAAATAAAATGAAAAATGAGCTCAAAATAAAAAATAGAAAACAAAAACAGAAAATAAAAAATAGAAAAATAAATCAAATGATACCTTATATTTTTAAAATTTGTTTTAAAAAACTGAAAATTAATTTACACATAAAATATAAAATGGTAAAAAATTCATTTTGAATATTTTTAGCTAAACATAAAAAAATATCAAAACACAAAAAATAATAAATATCAAATTAAATGTATTTTCAATTTATTATATTTTTAAAAACAAAATACATAAAATAAAAAATAAAAATTCAAGCCAAATTCCACGTTAAAAACTGGATGGTGAATAAATATATAAAAAGTCCCGTGCATTAATTGTTGTCTGCAACCATCCTGTCACCGAGAATTAATTAAGAAATGTCATATTTATACAGGTCCATGATCAACTAATTCTGAATGTTGCTGGTTTTCATATATATATATATATATATATATATATATATATATATATATATATATATATATATATTATAATACTAAAACAATATAGTTTCTCCCTTGTATTCTCTTTTACCTTCATTTTACGTGACCTATCTTTTTACTCTCATTTTACTTTTTTTTTTTTTACTTTTTACAAAATTTAGAATTATTTTTAAATTCTTTCTTTAATTGTCTCTCTCTTTTTTTCATCTTCTCTCATTCACAAACCGTTATTTCTTTATCTCACATTACCAAAATTCTATAATTTCACTTATTCATTTGTATGTAAAACTATTAGAGTTATAATATATGATTTCAATACATGTGAAGGAACTCATAAGTTCCAAAAAAGAGACCCATTTACTTGAATTTTAAATAAATGGCCCACTTACTTATAAATTCAATATGAATAAATTTATAAGTTCCAAACAATGACCCACTCACTTATGTGTAGTTGTAAAATTTATATATTTCAAATACATTAGAAATTAAATTAACAACACAAATAAAAAATTAAATTAAATTAAAAACACAAATAACAAATGTTTAAATAATAATTAAATTAGTTCTCTTATAACAACTCTTAAAATGTTTAAAATATAAAAATATAAAAAATACCAAAATATTAATTAGATTCAGAAATAGTTATTTTTTAATTTTTAATTTTAAATTTAAATTGGTCACATTGACTATATTTGTTTTATTAGGTTCAGTAAGATAAGACCAGACAAGCACGTACTATATTTTTTTATTGTAGTTATTTTAATAAAATAATCAAAAAATTATTATTTTTACTATTAGTTGTTTTTATAAAATCAATCAAAATTTATTTTACTACAATTAAAATTCATAATATTTTTAGTTCAAGTTGATTTTGAAAAATGATCTAATAATTAAAAAAACATATATCGAAATTGACAAATTCTTGAAATAAAAAACTGGGATTTGGGCAATTAGATAGGTTGAAGATTTAATGTATATTCTAAACTAATTAAACTTGATTTCTCGAAGTGAGTTAAGTTAAGATATGATAAAAATATAAGATATCATTTGCTTTGTTTTTTTATTTTTTGTTTTCTATTTTTGTTTTATATTTTTTGTTTTGAGCTCATTTTTTATTTTATATTTTTAAAAATAAGGAAAACAGTTCAAAACTCATTTGATTATTAGTATTTTCAAAAACAGAAAATAAGTTTATACATAAAATAAAAAATGACAAAAAATCATTTTGAGAGTTTTTAACCAAAAAAAAATCTCAAAATAAAGAAAATGGAACATTTTCTGTTTTCTTGTTTTGAGATTTTTAACACATAAAATAAAAACTGAAAATAGAAAATAGAAAAGTTAACCAAATGCTACCTAAGTCTTTAGTATGTATATAAAAACTTGACTTTAATTAACTCTATCAATTCGTTAAAACTTACGTAAATAAAAAAGATATAAATATAAAATTATATTCAACTATACAACTTCATTATGGGTTTGTTTGGAGTAAGAAAAAGTGAGATAAATTGAGGATTCGTAATGCGAGCAATGAAAGAAAAAAATTGATGTGATATAAAGTTAACAGAGATTTATAGAGATTTTCAATATTTTTTTTATGCAAAACGCAGTATATATATATGCCACAAAGTACTTGGTCTGACTAAATAATATCTTTTTTACAAAATTTTTATTTTTTTATCAATATAAAATGTTGTATAATCCTAAGCATCGCACAGATTAATACTAATTTAGGTATATATATATATATATGTTCGGATTCTGCTATGAAATGTTATCGTCCACGAATATAAGTCTGAAACTACGCATGTGAAGGGGGAAAAAAAGATACGTATGAGAAGGAAAATAAAATTATCTATTCGTGTGCTTATTTTTATGGCCAATCAAATAAAATTAGTTTTTTCAATGAAATATCTATTTATTTTCTTATAATTCAATAAAAATATATATATAATTTTACTTTCTATTTTATTCCCCCTAAGCGAGCAAAATTAGCCCTTGTAGTAACCCTGCAGCTATATATACAGCTGAAAGTCATGGAACTATATAGAGAAGCAACTAGTTTTTTTGTTTTTTGGTTTTTTTTTTCATAAATACATCATTTTTCTATATTAATAACATAATTGCTTTTATTAATGAATGGAATTAGTAATTAGCCTGAATAGAACAAATGGCCTTTTAATAGGAACTTTTTCAAATTTGAGGGAGAGTTATTTATAATTCATCCCTGTCTTTCTTAAATTAAGGGGCGATTACAACGAGGCAAGTGCACCGGTACAGGTTTGGAATTATTTTGAACATGTAAACAGAAGTGCAGATGGCTAGATTTTGTTTGATTTTTGTTGACCCAGTCTGGATCAATGGATCAGTGATTCAGTGCGAGCTACATATACAGGGAAATTTACGGATGGGCAATTATAGTGTTGATTTCCAGAATGAAATTGAGAATCAGATGCTACATACGTATACATATATATATATATATATATATATGATCCTTCAACAGTCCAACTGGGGTAATTTGATAAGATAGATGGCGAAGCATAATAGTGCATGATACATTTCGATCCAGGTGAAAAAGTAAGATTCTTCCAGAATTTGATTAATTTGACCGAGTACAGATTAAGCAGTGACAAAATTTCGACCGCGTACTAAAATCATGTCATTGTTTAACTTATGAAAGCCGGAGCTCTTAAAAAAAGATGAAATCATTTTACTTAAAAAAGAAATAAAAAAAACGAGCCAAAGGGAATTGTTTGAGAAGTCAAACCAATTAAAGTAACTAACACTCATACCGCGTAACTAAAAACCAGCCAAGAAGCCAAGATTAAAAACCACGTAGCATTTCTCAAAATATCCGTGAACGTGTTTGGAGTATTAAAATTTATCAAAACTCATTAATTTTAACTAATTTTTTATTATTTTTTTATTAAATTTTTTCATATATCATCTTTATGTCATATCTTCACTAATTTTAATTAATTTTTTATATTTTTTTTATTAAATTTTTTTATATATCATATTTATGTCATATTTTTTTACTTTTATTGTATTTTTTTGCCAACTTAACACACCCTCGGCTTAATTCCCCGAAGCTGCTTCGATCTTGCTAGGAAACATCTCGAGAGTAGAAATTCAAAATTAAGCCAAACAAAAGGTTGTTACAATAAAGCGCCGTAGAAATAGTAAAGTGCGGTTGGTACTTAAGAAGCTGAAAGCCTCCACATAATAGCATTTGAGGCCTCTCTCTCTCTTTCTCTCTCTCTCTCTCTCTCACACACACACATTGTGGGTTGATAATTTTTATTAGTAAAGAATAAAAAATGCAGAGAGACAAAGGGATTGACAAAGTGTTCAAGCCCCTGAGACGCAGGCAGCGCCGCCCAAGGGGGAGGCGGATCAACGGGGACATAGCAACCGACTCAGTGGTTGGGCTATGTTGCTTTCTTGTTGGTGTCATCTTCCTTCTTTTGGTGCTCTTCTGCTTGGGGCGTTTGTTATTCTGAAATGTGACACAAGGGATGAACTCGGGTGGATCGATTTCCATGCACCTTCATATATAATTCTCTCGCTTTTCTTTACTAAAGCCTAGTTACATATATATATATATATATATGAATAAGAGTTAGGAAAAGGGTGGATGGATTTCGATCCACCTGATGAATGATCAGGTGAATCTTGCTTCCGTGTTTCGAGATATAAATATTGTAGAGTTTGAGGTTGATGTTCAAGCCAACCCCCTATGCATCATGTGATACATATGGGTATTTTATGTTACATCTTACATTATGCATGGGCAGTGCAAAGTCGAATTCTTATTCTTATTTTTATTATTATTATTATTATTATTTTCTTGGTGACAAGTAACCGGCCTAGTTTATTATCATTATTAACTTCCGGTTTAATTGATCAATATTAAACTCTAAGTTCTGGTTTAATAAGATTCAATTAAGTATTGAGACGTAATTTAAATCCCTATCCACTCACAAGGAAGCCAAAAAGATTTGATCAAACGACTTAAGTCACTCATATAAAATTCATTCGGTGACAGTTTAATTTATGCATTTAAAATTTATACACGGCGAAGTTATAATGTGTGTAATGAAAGTTATGCCTTATTATTGATAAATGTACCATAAACATCTTATATTTTTTGTAATTAAAAATTTTAAATTATAAATAATTAATTCTTTGTTAAAATTTATTATAACTATATATATATATATATATATTTTACAAGTCTAAACAGGTTGTCTCTTTCACATGTCCCTAGCTATTTCGATATTTGAGAGTGAAGACGACGACGAAGACCACCACAACCCCTTTTTGGACTTCAACTGCATGAAAAAGATTCCTTTGAATTCAGGTTCCAAAAGAAAGAAATTAACGATACAGAGTGGTCCATATTCTAGTTAAACTGTAATTTTTTTTTTTTTTTTGGGTCTTTTTTAGCTTTTTAAGGAAGCTGGCAGCTAACGATTTTGAACCCTTCAGTACAAATATTTGGTTGTCCGGTTCGAATACAATAACTTTTTTTGTGATTTTTTTGATAATCTTCTAATAATTTTCAACAATTCGCCCCCCCGGGGGGGGGGGGAAGTTGGTGTACCATTCCAGCTCCAAATACTACAAATGACCTTCTACGCTGAAATTATTTGCATCAAAACTTGGGGCCATAAGATTGGAATGCAAAATGCAAAATAAGGGTGTGTTTGAAGTGATAAAAAGTGAGATAAAATGGAATAAAGTGAAATAATTTTTGAATTCGTAATTCATGCAGTAAAATAAAAGTAAGTTATTCTTAGAGATTTTTAGGTATTTTTAGAAAAATTATTGTGCTAAACACATCCTAAATTCCTTACAAGAAACCAGTTTTCCATTACCAAAGGCTTGGTTTGAGATTTATTTTTTATTTTTTATTTTATACGACTTTTTATAAGAATTTAAAATTTTTAAATAATTTTTAGACATGTTGTTTATATTAATAAAAATATTAAAATAAATAATAGAAAATAAAAAAAATTGACATATAAATAAAAAAAAGTTAACTTTTTTCATATTTAGAAGCATTTCTTTGCAATTTAATTTTATGAATGTGATAATATGCCCAAAAAAAAAACTACTCAATAGAAAAAAAATTTTGGTAAAAAAATAAGTTATATAAAATAAAATGTAAAATAAAAATCACTAATAAAAAATTAAAGTATCATGCAGTATTTAATAAATGTATAAAATTCTATTATTTAAAAATATTAATTTAAAACAAAAGTAGGGTGGAATTAAATTAGCTTAAATAATTATGTTTGGTTTCTGTTAAAACTAAATTAACCAATATTATCAAATATATTTATATTTCTTTTAATAAATATCTAATTTTTAATTTTATTTCTAGTTTTGGTGATTTTTTATTTTAATTTTTTACAAATTTATTGTGACATATATTTATATATAAATATCTTATTCAATTTTTAATTATTTCCATTCCAAAAAGTGAATAATTAAAACTGAAAAAAAAGGCAATTTTAGATTCCAAGAAATAATTAAAACTCCACAAAAGTTAAATTAATTGAACAAAATAATTTTTAATTAAAATTTCTGTTCGGTATTCCCTTTTTGGTTCAGCACATCCCAAGCCTTGTCTCGGTCGTCTTTCCATGCAGTATTTTACACTTTATGTGGACATTATGACCGACATTTCAAAATTATTTTAAAATAAAAAAATATAAACTTTACTTTATATTTCACTTGCACCCCCGCGGTCCGTTCTGCATAGACAATTCCCAAACTTGAAGGCGTCAATAGGAGCCGAGCCCTAGCTCACTATACCTTCGATTCGATTCGATTCTGTTCTGGTTCGGTAATGGCTTCCCTGGACTCTGACGTCACCATGGTTCCGGTCGGCGAGGGTTCAAGCGGCGCCGGACCATCTTCCTCCGCCACAGCTGCTTCCTCCTCCTCGAAGAAGGCCAAGCGATTCGAAATCAAAAAGTGGAACGCTGTCGCTCTCTGGGCTTGGGGTACAAAACCCTAGCACCCTAACCTTCTTTAATACTCTTATATATCTGTAATTTGGTGTAGTATTTGTTTGATAGTTTTGTAATTAAGTGGTGATTTGGTTTTGCTTGTTGTTTGGTTGGATGCAGATATTGTTGTCGACAACTGTGCGATTTGCAGGAACCATATCATGGATCTCTGTGAGTTTGATATCTCCTTATTGTATCTCGTCCGTTCGATCGTTCACTCTTGTTGGTTATAATGTTGTGGGTGTGTTTTTGATTGTCTGATTAGGCATTGAGTGCCAAGCTAACCAAGCAAGCGCTACAAGCGAGGAATGTACTGTTGCTTGGGGTATGTTTCTTCACGTAAAGTTACAATTGTTATAGTTTTCTCGGTGTTAATAACTTCAAAAATTTTGAAAATGGCTGGATGAATTCTAATTTGTTTTGTAAGTATTAACAACTATATTTGTGTAAATATATGAAAATTCATTCTTTTTGCACGCACACAAACGTATGACATATGGATTAATTAGCTGTTGTTGCTCTGGTTGGAAGTTCTAAGAAGGCTGTATATTAGCCTTTTTCTAGGTTTTACTTGTGCTTGAAAGACGCCGAAAGTTTACCTTGAAGTTGATTTGTATATTGAGGAAATATAACTAGTGAAACTGAATTCTTTTCCCTTTTATTGCTTTCGTTCTTTCTTTTTACCAATTTTAGGTAAAAATTGGAACTGTATTGGTAAATTGCAAATTGCAGCAGAGGTTTTGAAATTATATATCCCTTAACTTCTTTTTGGGAAGCAAGTTTTGAATTAATGGGTGAACTATTACCAGATTACCACACAGTAGAATGATTGAGCTAATCTAAACATTATTGAGTTGCTGTTATGACTTGGTCCATGGGTTCAAGAATCCTGTGGAAGATGATGCACTTATTCCTAATTCTTAGTTCTTTTCTTAACCCTGAACCTTAGTTCTCATAAACTTTTGCTGAATAGTTTTCTATGATAAATATACTGTGATATTGGTAAATATGCATTGTATTTAAAAAAAATGGAGAATTTCCTTTGTGGGCAGTAGCAGATGTGGGAATCATGAATAATTGGGGGTGCAGATGGTACTCTTGTAGGGTTTTATTCATAACGATTTTTTTTTTTTGGGGGGGGGGGAGGGGGCTCTTAATTATGTAAAGAAAAAAAGGTAAACTTTAAGTATATTAAATGGAATTTTCAAACCTTGGAGATAGCCCCCTGTTGGGTCCGCCACTTGCTTCTTTTTTTTTTTTTCCCTTTTTTTTGGGGGGCGTGGGGGATGCAGGGATGGGGGCCTTAGAAATGCTTGGAGGATGATGTGTAGCTGATTGTTAACTTTTAAATTTGAGTATCATGTGTTGAAATAGTAATTTTTATTTACTACCATGTGAGCTCATAGAATATACCTTCTACTTCTGCCCTTTTAAACTGTGGCATGGGTTGATTTAAATTTGTGCAAACCTACATCAGAATAATAAAGTTCTTTGAAATCGTGTGAAACCTAAGCATGACTAGAGGAACTTCCACATATTTTCAAGTCCTCTATCTGTGGTATTACATTCTTTGAAGTGGAATTCTCTCTACATTTAAACATCATATGGTCTGGGCTTGCTGTTTGTGTCCTCTCAAACATTTCACCTCTGTGAGGAGTGAGAATTTTTGCTGCTTTTGATTTATTGCCAACATTACGTTAGGTCATGAAGGGAGCTTTTTAATGGAAGGAAAAGTTTCTTTGACCAGATTGATGCAAAAGCCAAAATATATATCTATATATTAAATAATTATTATTAGGATTTTATTTAATTAAGATTAGATTTTATATTAGGATTTGCCTTTGTTAAAGATTTATTTTATTTTAGGTAAGATTTTATTTAGATTTATTTTAAGTAGGATTTGTTAGAATATTTGATTTTATCTCTCTTTTAGTAATCTTGAGGATGTATTTAGCCTATTTAAAAGCTTAAGATGATTAGGGTTAGAGACATTCATGAATATAAAAAATTGAGTTATTGAAGCCTCCGTGTTCTCCCTTCCCCTCTTCTTCTTTCTTCTCTCTTTCCTAAACTTCTTCTTCTCTCTCTGTTTCTCAATCTTTGCTTTATTATCTATCGTGTTACATCACAGACTAACAGCTCAATGATCACTTTAAGGATTTTTTGGAGAATTATATTTTCTCCTGTTTTCGCATAGATTGCTGACTTGCGTGTGGCACTTTTTGTCAAGCACCAGTTGTATAACTAGCATACTTTCTCCTGTTTTCACTTAAATTGCCCATGTAGGGGTGTTACTTTTTGTGAAGCACCAGTTGTATAACTGAGTATACTTGAGATATATTTACCCTATGCTATTTTATGGGTATTTTCCTCTTGGATTTGATTTATTTTCCTTTCTGCAATATTGAGTCAGACTGGTTAGTGATGCTTAGATGTATATTTCTTCTTTTGGCTGAATTCCTATAGGTGTTTGCAACCATGCATTCCATTTCCATTGCATCAGCCGATGGCTCAAGACACGTCAAGTTTGTCCATTGGGTAAGTTCTGTGCCTCCTCCTCCTGCTCCTGCTCCTCCACGAGTTACAATAACACTATTCTGTGGTTACGGCTATCCAAATTTTCTCTTGGCTTTTATTTTTTGTGCAGATAACAGTGAGTGGGAGTTTCAGAAGTATGGCCACTAGAAGTTTTGTGCATTTGAACAGTTGGTCCTCCCCCCTTATACTGTGCCTGTTTTTGAAGTGGAATATCTAAACCATTATATTTTCTCTTGGTGCAAACTTGGACCGCTAAATCATTGAGAACAATTGTGACGCGTGACCAACCATCTAGTATAAGATTTACAATATTTAGTTTCATGATCTTTCTGCAAGGGATATAATTACATTAAATCTGATATTGTTCTGGACTTCGTTGTGTTGTGCTCTGTTCTTGTTTTACTCATCATGGGGATTGAAAATTTGGATTTTTTGTGTGTATATGCACACCATAGTTTTATATTTATATATATGTGGTGTTGGTTTTTATTCATTGGGGGGTTTGTTTTTGGCTTAAAGATTATTTATTCTTTTAGCTTGGTTCCAACTTTGCATGAGCTTGCTTTGAGCATGTCTAAATCTTCCATTTTTTTTTTGTAGGTGTAATTACTTCAAAAATTTTTATTAGGACTTTCATTCCTATTAATGGGTGTACATGCTTGGATATAACATAAGAGCCCGTTTGGCAACTTAAAAATTAACAAAAAAAATACCAAAAGTTGCTTTTGGTGTGTTTGGCAAAATCACAAATTTTCTCAAATTTTTGATAGGCTACAATAAAAAGTCAAACAAAAAGTTATTACTTTTCTGATTTGTTACAGTAAAAGTTACCACTTTTTTGATTTATTATAGTAAAAGTTTACTAAACACTTAAAAATTATAAAAAAATACTAAAAAGTACATTTTGTTCAACCAAACACACAAAAAAGTGTAAAAAAAAAAAACACCCAAAAAATTTACCAAAAGTTGATTTTTTTTGAACTGCTATAATAGAAACCGTCCAAAGCATAAAGTTGCATCCAAAAAAAGGCACAATCGGAATTCTCTGTTTTGTAAACTTGTTCGGGCTATTTACCTAATTCATGAACTTCAAAAATTAATTTCTTCACTTATTAATCCAGTAAACGCGTTGTAAACTTTGACTAAAGGTGCGCAAATTTTAAGGCCAAAGAAGTCGTGGTCTTGATCCAGCTCGTTTCCTTGTTCAAAGCTGTATGCTACTAGCCTACTTCGTGCGCATCCCAAAAAAGAAAACTCTAACCATTAGAAAAAATGGAAAAGGCGACGGCAAAACCACGACTTTAATGTACTTTAAAGTTGCCTTTCATTAGAAAAAAATGAAAGAAAAAAATAGATTTAATTCCTAATTCTACAATATTGACATATAATTCTGTGATCAAGACGACGATGGCTTAGCGGATTAGAAAAAAGATAATTTCGATGGAATGAATGGAAGGCATAGATGAGTTTCGTTAGTTAAAATAATAATAATTAATAAATAAATAAATAAACTAAAATAAAGATAGCGTGGCAGCAATGATTTAGATGAATGTCGTGCGAAGTGGTGCATAATAATAGAGTTTCGGCTAGAGTGTGGCTGTGGAAGGGATTGCTATGTGGCTGGACGTGAGAAATGAGATAGAGATAGAGAGTTGTTTATTTATTTATTTTAAGTTTCTTCAATCGTTTCTTATAAAAAATACCTTTTTCCTACTAATATTATAACACAAAATTAGAATAGCAAAATAGTAAAAGTATTAAGCGTGGCCTGTAGTTCAGTGGTTAAAAGTTTTTCCTGCCCGTTCATGACTCGAGTTCGAATCTTCTCCCTCTCCCTTATAAAATAAAAAATAAAACTTTACCTTTAAAAAAAAAAATAGTAAAAGCACAACTTATGTCATAGCCATTGCCTTATTAACTCTAAAATAGCCAGTCATTGTACTTTCAGAAATTAAATGGAGCACTGTGTATATTTTTATCAAATCTTGGTGGAAAGCTAATACAATTTATCTTTAAATTTAATTGAAATTGTGTCACACGAATCAAAATTGGTTAAAAGAAAAGTTTGCAAATTTTGATAAATAATATTAGATTTTTCTTCATTTTTATGTTGAAATAAAGTTTTTTTTTTTTACTTTTAAATAGACTCAATGTGTAAATCATAAATAAAATTTTTTATATTTTAATCAATAATATATTTGCGTAGTCACGTTTGAGTTTTCATGATAAATGTAATACAAATCTAGTTAATTTTAACATATTCTGCACTCTAATCTAATCTAAATCAGAATTAAAATTATATGTATATGTTAAATTTTAAATAAATTCAACGGTTAAAGTGTTAATAAATAAAATTTTTATATTTTTATCAATAATATATTTGCATAATTACGTATAAGTTTTCATGATAAATGTGATACAAATTTAGTTAATTTTAACATATTCTGTACTCTAATCTAATTTAAATCAAAATTTAATATATATGTTAAATTTTAAATAAATTCAACGGTTAAAGTGTTAATACGCCTTTAGCTTTTCCTTTGTGAGAAAACTGTTGAGGGGATGGGAATCGAAAGGCTACTTCCATTTTCATGGCTAGTTTAAGAAAAGAGAAAAAAAAATAATGGATAAAAGAAAAAAAAAATCTTGGCTTTGTCTCTTATTAAAAGGTAACTCTTGTGTCGAATTAGAAAGGTATTTTATTATAACAATAGTTTAGTAAGACAAAGTTAACTCCCGTTTGATAATATTTTTATTTTTTATTTTTCTATTTACATTTTTTTAATTTTATAAATTAACAATAGAAACATATTTATTAAATCGGTTTATATTTTTTTCAAGAAAATGAAAACTCAAACAAAAAAACTTAAATAAAAAGTGTTTTCACTTTTTTTTTATATTATAAATATTTTGTCAATTTTAAAACTTTATCCATTTTTCTTGCATTATATTAAAATTAATTATTTTATTTAAATATTTTATTAAAATAAAACTATTTTTAATAAATAAATATTAATTTAATTATCTAAATTAATATATAATATATTTTATTAATTTATTTTTAATAAATAATAATTTAATTTAATTTAAATCAATTAATTTAATTAATATGAAATATATTTCATATTAATTAAAATAGATTTTATTAAATTATTTTTAATAAATAATAATTTGATTAATTAATTAATTTAATAATTAATTTAAATTAATTAATATTAATTTGATTAATTAAATCAAAAATAATATGAAAGATATTTTGTTAAATTCAATTCATTTTTAAAAATTTAATAAAATTAAATATTTTATTAAAATAAAAATTAGTAATTATAAACAAAATTGTATTTACAAACGCAGTTTCAGTTTTTAGTTTAAAAAAAATCACAACAGAAAATAAAAATTGAAAAACATGAATACACAAACATAACCAGAAAAATGACAGTATTATCAAATCACTCTTAATATTAGAGTATCAAAAAAATTATCATTCTTTGTTTATAGGCTCCTCCCTTTATTTTCTTTTGGTACTTAGAAAAATAAGCAATGGGTGTACCAAAAATCTCTAAAAATTTTAAAAATTTCTAAAAATCTCTATACATTTTTGCATATTCTTACATTCTTAAAGTTAAAAAAAATACAATAAATTACCAAAAAAAAGTATAATATCTTTCAAAAAAAAAGTCGATAACTAGAATTCGATTAATCAAATAGTAAAAATTTTTTCACCATTCTCATTATGAACTTCTAAACTACCAAATGACACCCACTTTGATTATTTTTTATAGGGTCATAAAAATCATTCCAACGAATTGTAGAAACTGTTCCGATAGAATCGCACCACAAACTTTCATCCAAACAGTTTCTACAATCCATTTGGACGGATTGTAGTGCTAAAGAAGTAATGATTACCTAAAATTTTAAATCCATCCAAACGAAAATCTCTACACATTTTTACATATTCTTACATTCTCAAAGTTAAAAAAAGTACAATATTTTTTAAAAAAAGTAGATAACTAGAATTTGATTAATCAAATAGTAAAAATTTTTTCACAATTCTCATCATGAACTTCCAAATGACACTCACTTTGATTATTTTTTATAAGGTCATAAAAATCGTTTCAACGGATTGTAGAAACTGTTCTGACGGAATCGCACGACAAACTTTCGTCCAAACGGTTTTTACAATTCGTTCTAGACATATTGTAGTGTTAAAGAAGTCATGACTGTCTAAAATTTTAAATCCATCCAAACGAAAATCCAATTCATCGGAACGGAATCTTATTATTCATCTCCAAAAAAAATGTGATTTGACCCATGTGCATCAAACGTAAAAAAATTTTTCAAACTACATTTTGGCCCCGTTTTGCGTAAGTAAAAATAAGATAAATTGAGATAAAATGTAGTTTGTGATTGATTTTGACACCATTTTTTTCTGAAAAGTCGCAAACTGTGAGAACGGTTTATCAAATCCGTTCTCACATATTCAAAAAAATTCACAAAAAATAACGACAATGGTACTCGTTTGAAAGCTCTTGACACAAAGAATATGATTATATAAAAAATTTACACATTTCGGATAACCTACTTCTAAATTTTTTATTTTTTTAGTGAAATATTAAAATTTTTTAAAATTAATGATGATGAAAAAATTAAAAATAAAAGAGTTATTAAAGATTTATAAAAATTTTTAATATTTTTTTTATATCAAACGTAACCTTTATCACACTTTTTATCGCACTAAACTCAGCCGATATCAGATGTTTGACCGACCGGGGTTCTCGATTGGAAGGTTTTCAGTGCGCAAGTTTGTCACGGGCTTCATTATATAAAAGAAGAAAAAATTTTAGAATATATTTTGATCTATTTCCTGTATTGTCTACTACTGGGCGTGTTCCCCTATGCTCTCCGTGTTGGGAAATTAGAAGTGACAGATTTTTTCTTAAGACCCGGTTGGATGCTGGAAAAAGCTCTCCTCAAAAATTATACCCGGTCAAAAGTATGGGTCCCACACGTTGCCATGGTTTGACAATCTCATCCCTCTCATTTTTCACCCCTTCTTCGGTTTCCCCCCTCTTATTTTTCTCCCTCCCTCCGGATAATTTTTGGGCATCCTTCGGATTAGTCAAAAATTTTTTAACATTTTTAACTCTCATTAACAGTATTGTTAGTTTAATCAAAATAAATATAATATTAATAAAAAAATAATAGATAAGACAACAAGTCAAAATAAATATAATTAAAAAAATTAGATAATAACTAACCATTCAAAAGTACATATTTAAAAAAAGTTATTTAAATAAATTTATAAAAAATTAAATTTTCAATGGGTAATCAAGTTTGGGACATCACGAGGGCAAAAGAATCATTTAACTATTTTTTCTATCATTCATCCCCCTTATCTATACTAATATAAAAAGTCTCATTGTTTGAAAAAAAATTTTTGACTACTTTACCCTTATTTTTTTCAGTTTAACCCAACTCTATCTCTTTATTATCTATCATTATCTTTTTTTTTTTAAATTTAACTCAATTCTAATGTAACTCTACAACCCAATTTCAATAAAATTTTTCATAATATCAACTAATTTACTATTCTATTATCTTTTCAGTTTAACATAATTCTAATCTAACTCCGTAACTCAACTCTACTAGAAATTTTTATGATAATGCATTATCTTTTTTTTTTTTTTTTTTGTAATTTAACTTAATTCTAATCTAATTGTGTAATCCAACTCCACTGAAAATATTTATAATAGTATATGTCATGCAGTCAGGCATACTTTATATTACAAAAATCAGTTTTGGTACTTATTCTGTATATTAAAAGATTGAAATAGGTGTTCCCGATATAAAGATTTGTTTACCTTCTGCTCGCTATCATATCATTTATTTCATTTATTTGTAAATCGACCTAAAATCAATATTTTATTTTTTTTATTTTTTAACATGTTGCTAACCTGTCCATGTACTAAATTGTTGCATCTAATATAAAAAGTTATAATATTTGAAAAAAAATTTTTGATTACTTTAATTTTTTATTTTTATTTTTATTTAAAACATATTCTTATTTTTTATTTTTTCTATATTTTAATAAATTATTATTTAAAACACAATAAATATTGTTATTAATAGAAATGCAAAAAAATAATTATATTTAATAATAAATATTATTATTAAACAAAATAATGCAGAAATATAAAACATAATAAATATTATTATTGTTAAGCAAAATAATGTAACTCTATAACTCAATTCCAATAGAATTTTTCATAACATCGACTAATCCAACTCTATAACCCAACTTTACTAGAATTCTTTATGATGGTGCATTATCCATTTTTTTTAATTTAACTCAATTCTAATCCAATTCTGTAACTCAACTTCACTGAAATTATTTATAATGATGCATGTCCTGCAATCAGGTATACTTCATATTACAAAAGGCAGTTTTGGTGCTTGTTTTGTACATTGGAAGATTGAAATAGGTGTCCTTGATGCAAATGTTTGTTTTACCTTTTTTACTTGCTATCATATCATTTATTTCATTTGTTTGTAAATCAACCTAAAATCAATATTTTGTTTTTCTTATTTTTTAACAAGTTGTTATCCTATCCAGGTACTAAATTGTTGCATTGAATATAAAAAGTCCCGATATTGAAAAAAGTTTTTTTGACTACTTTAACTTCTTATTTTTTATTTTTATTTAAAGCATATTCTTATTTTTTATTTTTTCAATATTTTAATAAATTATTATTTAAAACATAATAAATATTATTATTAATAAAAATGCAAAAAAATAATTATATTTAATAATAAATATTATTATTATTAAACAAAATAATGTAAAAAAATAAAGCATAATAAATATTATTATTATTAAGCAAAATAATGCAAAATAAGTATCTTAATTTATAATTATAAAATCTAAAAAGAATTAATATTGTACACAATTACCACTTATTTACAATTTTATTCAAAGTATAATGTTTGTTGATTAATTTGAATACCAATTAAATTCTACTAATTAGATAAATCCTAATAAGATTTTTTGAATTAATAATAAAAACAAATACTATTCTTATTTTATGGATAAATTAAAAATTAATGATTTTAATAAAATTAAAAATAATCGGCATTATCTATATCTATGTTGTATTTATCATAGAAATTCTTTATTCTTTTTTATATTTTAATAAATTATAAAAATTAAATTTTATTTTATCAGATAAATAAAAAAATATTTTAATTTATTAATAAATAACATATATATTTTTTCTATATCTCAATAAATTATTATATAAACGATAATAACAATAATAATTAAACAAAATACTATAAAAAATAATTATCCTGTTAAATAAACAATTTAATTTTTTAAAATTAATTTATAATTATAAATATCTTAATTTATAATTATATAATGTAAAAAATAAGTATTTAATATAATTACCACTTATTTACAATTTTATTCAAACTAGAATGCTTATTGATATCACTTAATACGTTTATTTAATCTACACTTCTATTTATTATATAATTTCTTATTTTTTATTTTTTACATTTTAATAAATAATTCAGTAATTTCGATTAACCACTATCAAATAGATTAGGTAATATATTCATATCTGAAATAAAATACAAATTCACACAAAAGTTTAATACATATAACAAGTTAAAAAAGTATAAATAGTATTCACACTTGAAACACTTGCTAGAATTTTATTATAATAGCTTTTACTTATTACTAACATGGTTGGAAGTGATTGTTTGTTAGTTTCTTTTAGGTTATTACGAATGAGGATGAGTTTATTATATTTATTTTTATTTGATAATATTTTTTATATTAAAATTATTTTTTTGCTTATGTATTTATTTTTTAATTGGTTCATTAAAATATATAAAGTTTGGCTTTTTTATTTTATTTTATTCTATCTTTTAACGTGATTGTTAAAATATATAACGTTTGAGTTTTTTAAATTTCATTCTATTTTTTAATGTGATTGTTGACATTAATTTTTAAAATTTATTTTTTTATTATTGATAAAATTTTAATTATCTTTGCATATTATAGGAAAAAGCCCAATCTTTACTATAGTTTTCAATTTGTTCATTTAAAAATACAAGGTATGATTTTTTTAAAATATTATTGTATTTTTTAATGTGATTGTTGACATATTTTTTAGATTTATTATATTTTTTATTGTCGTTAAAATTTAAAATTTTTGTGTATTAAATATCAGTAGAAACCTCTTTTATGGTTATTTTCAATTTATTTAATGTTCTCCTAAGATTTATTACTAATTATAAAAAAGAAAATAAAAATAATATAATAAATTAATTTTTAAATTTTTATTATTTTACATATCGAATTTAACATAATATTTCAAGTCATTCATATGCTCTATGAATATAATTAAGTGATAATAATAATTTATTTATCATGTGATATTTTAATTAATAGAAATAAATTAATTATATGTGTAACTTATTTTAATAAATTAATATTTATTTATTAGCTTAATTATTTTTTTGCGTATAATTTAATAAAAATTATTTTTTAAGTAATTATTAACATAAAGTTTAATTAAAATTGAAATAAATAATCTTACTCCAATTCCCAACTCAAAACCTTCTGTATTACATAATCAATTTTCAACGCCATCATGAATTTTTAATTTTACATAATTATAAATATATACACACAAATATATGTATATATATATACGCTTACATCTAATAACAAATTTATAAGAATAGACCTCAATAGATTTTATAAATCAAATAATTAAATTATATAATTTTTTTACGTCGGGTTTTTCATCAAGACACTCAATACAAAAAAAATATAAAAATTTTAATATAGATTTTATTTTTTTAAAATAATATTTTTATTTTTTACTATTAACTTTTTTTTTAAACTTAAATATATAAAAGAATAGAGAAATATGTGCAACGCACGAGCATTTTTCTAGTTTATAAAACATTTAAACCAAGTCAAGAGTTATTCCCTTTCATAAACATCACATCAATGTGGGCCAACCCTCTAAAAATAATACCCCCTCTTATCTTTACCCCTCTAAAACTTATTCCCTTAAAATTTTAGCACCATCCAATCGGGTCCTAAGTTTAAGATATCGCGGGATAAGTGGTTGTCACATGTTATTATGGTTTCAAAGTATTATAACAAAAATATTTTTAAAATATTATATACATAAGATGGAATATTTTTAAATTCAACGATGATAGAACTAATAACATATATTGGAGTCATTTAATATATTTATAACAAAAATTAAAAATTAAAGCAAAGAAAGATCTTGTACTCAATCTTAGGGTGGTTATTCGATTTTTGGGTTGACGATTCAATTCTATTCGACTTGTCTGAATTATTTTAATTCATTAATAGAATAAAATTAATTATTCAAATAAAAAATAGAATATCGAACGAAATTAATTAAAATAATTCACTTAGATTTTTATTAAAATAAATTAATCGAATCATCAAATAGTTTTTATATTTATTTATATAAATATTGAATTTTTAATGTTATTTCTAATTTTTAATTTGGTGATGTTTTTAATTTTAGTTTTTTTACAAATTTATTATTATATAAATGTAAATATCATATTTATGTCTAGTTACGTAAAAATAATAACTAAAAATTGAACTTAAATATAATTTAAATTAAATTTCAATTAATAATTAAGACTCAACTAAAAAAGAGTTAAATGAATAAAATAATAAAAAAATTGAAATTTTCAATTAATTAATTTATTTTGATTATGCCCACGGCACACCCCCTATCCTTTGGGCCGCGTGATCCAACCAGGGCGTAATAGGGTTTTACCGGGCTGCGGTGGAAAGGTCATTGAAAGGGTTACATTGTTTTTTTTTTTTTTTTTTTTTTTTTTTTTTTTTTTTTTTTAATAAAAAGAAAATCCACAACTCAATTTTCTAACTCAAGAGTTAAAAAATTAGGTGAAAGATATATGATAAGACATTCATCTTAACTATTTTGATGTGGGATAATTGAAAAGATTACATTAAAAAAATGAAAGTTTCGATTTATTTGTACTTTAATGACATGTGACTTATTACATTTTGTTTTAATTAGAATTTTTTAATTTTTATTTTTACTTTGAAATTAATTTTAATTAAATTAAATTAAAACCATTAGATAAAATACAATCAAATCTTAATATTTCATTTTTTATTGTGACCCATACAATAAATTTTTTTACTGTAACCCCTTGAAACCCACCATAATATACTTGAAATGGATTTGGGGGCATAGTTTGCGATTTGAGTTGTTGGTTTAAAATTTATTGGTTTAAATGTATTTATATTTTTTTGAATTAAATTTCTGTGAATACATCTAGACTGTCTCTATTTAATGTCAGGGAGCTGACATATCAATGCTATGTGAGTCTCGAGTTCTAGGGGTTAAAACGTAAAAATGTTCTTTTGAGACTGAGGTGCATTGACCAATAACCTTGATATTTTTTAAATATTTAATGGTTCTTATTTAATTTAATTAAAATTAATTTTAAAATAAAAATTAAAATAAAATATAATTAATACAAAATATAAAAAATTAAATCTTATTAAAATATAATCAAATCATGACGGTCAACAAATGGGCACTTAAACCCGTTAGTCTACCCTTTTTGGCAGCTATGGTGCTGTTAGCAGTTAGCCCAGGGACATTAATTTTTGGGCTGTTAAATTAAAATTAACGGTGTTATGTATTTATGTAAATCTTAATTAAAAAATATGTGTACGAATGAGAACGGTAAACTTTTAACTCAACGCCCAAAAGATGTCAACCTTAGTGTCAGCCACCAAAATTCGTTGCGCTTCCATGTGGACATTATGACTGACCTATTTCAATAATTTTGACAATACATTAAAATAAAAAAAAATTATAGAATTGTCCAAATACAAAATCTGGTAATTTACTATGTGCACCCGAAAAAAAAAAAGATTCTTTTAATTTATATTTCACTTTCACCCCAAGCCATACCACACAAAAACAGAGGCACCGTTTGGTTTGATTCGTAAAAAATCAACAAAAATTTTTAAAAATTTCTTGAAACTTCTAAATATTTTTAAAATTTTCTAACATATTTTGATCATTTTGTACTTCTTAAAATCTTTATAAATTTCTATATATTTCTGTATATCTCAATAAATTTTTATAAATCCTAATACTTTTTTTGTAAGTTCTAATAACTTTTTTATAAACCCCGATAAATTTTCAATAAATTTCAAAGAATTTGAAATAAATCCCTGAGAACGGGCTAAAAAAATTGTTCCCACAATTTCTCTTTCCAACTTTTTCATGTAAAAGTTAAAAAGTTCAATAATTTAAAAAAAATGATATAAATTGGTGAGAACAGATCTAAAAAACTGTTTCAACGGTTTCTCTCTCTAACTTTTTACTACAAAAGTTAAAAAATTACACTATTTATCTTTAAAAAAACGTGATTTAGATGAGTAAAACTAAACCTAAAAAGTTATCACAAATTACTTTTTTACTTATTTTTTTTTATTTTTTTATCACTTTTACATAATCACAGTGAGAGACTAAGGTGTCGTTTGGCAAACTCCAACTAATTGGCTTATTTACGTATTTGTAAAATAACTAAATTTACTTTTTTACATTTTAATCTTATTTAAAAATTTTAAAGACAAAAATATCAAAGTAACCAAAATTAAAAGCTACCTTAAAAAAGCTATATTTTTTCTTTTTCCAAAAAGAAAAAAAAATCTATTTTCCTTCCCAATCTTAAGCCTAAAAAATTCCCAAACTTGGCAATTGAAGCTGGCAGCGGGAGCCGAGCCCTAGCTTACTATCGCTTCGATTCGTTTCTACTTCGATAATGGCTTCTCTGGACTCCGACGTCAACATGGTTCCGGTCCGCGAGGGTTCAAGCGGCGGCGGACCATCGTCCTCCGCCACATCTGCCTCCTCCTCCTCGAAGAAGGCCAAGCGATTCGAAATCAAGAAGTGGAACGCTGTCGCTCTCTGGGCTTGGGGTATAAAACCCTAACCTTAACCTCCTTCAATACTCGTATGCATCTGTATTTTGGTGTAGTATTTGTTCGATGGCTTGTAATCAGGTGGTAATTTGGTTTGTTTGTTGTTTGTTGGTTTCATGCAGATATCGTAGTTGACAACTGTGCGATTTGCAGGAATCATATCATGGATCTCTGTGAGTTTGATCTCTCCTTGTTGTATCTCGTCCGTTCGATCTTTCCCTCTTGTTGTGTGTAATTTTGTTGTGGGTGTGTTTTTGATTGTCTGATTAGGCATCGAGTGCCAAGCTAACCAAGCTAGCGCCACAAGTGAGGAATGTACTGTTGCTTGGGGTATGTATTTTCCACATAATGTTACAATGTTTGTCTTTTTCTGTGTTAATGACTTCCAAAACTTGGAAAATAGATGGGTAAATTCTTATTTGTTTTTAAAATGTAAAATCTTATATTTTGTGTAAATATATGAAAATTCATAAATATAAAATCTTATATTTTGTGTAAATATATGAAAATTCATAAATATAAAATCTTATATTTTGTGTAAATATATGAAAATTCATTCTTTTTGCATCCGCACAAATATATGGATTCATTGGCTGTTGTGGCTCTGGTTGGAAGATTTAAGAATGGCTGTGTACTAACCTTTTTCCAGGTTTTACTTGTTCTGGAAAGACGTTGGGAGGTTATTTGGAGTAGATTTACAGTGGGAAAATATAAAAATTGTAACTGAATTGTAAAAGTTGAAATTGTATTGGTAGAATGCAAATTACAGCAGAGATTTTGAAATATATCACTTGAGTTATTTCTTGGAAGCAAGTTTTGAAATAAGGAATGAACTATTACTAGATCACCACATAGAAGATTGCTTAAGCATGTAAGCATTATCGAGTTGCCGTTACGAGGTGGTCCGTGAGTTCATGAATACTATGGAAGATGATGTTTACCCCCTGCCATTTTTCATCGAGCATCTGTCTTGCTTGGTAAAGAAGGGATATTGTTGCCGGGAAATTGTTATCAACTCGTTCTTAGTTGATTTGTTTAAGGATGTTAAGTCTGTGTGTGCTGTTTAATTTACTTAAGGGACTATGTTTGAAGAAGATCGTTGGTTATTACACATTTGGGGGTTTGTCGGGGTTTGTACTTTTGTGCAATTCAAGAATGGAGTGTACTTTCCCGGAAAAAGAAAAAAAATGGAGAATTTACTTGGTGGCACTTGATTCCTAGTTCTTAGTTTCTTCATAGCTCTGAACCTTAATTCTTTTAAACTTTTTGCCGAATGGTTTTGTATGATAAATATATTGTGATGTTCATAAATATGCATGGTAGAAAAAAGGGAAGGGGGGGGGGATTTCCTTGGTGGGCAGTGGGGGATGTCAGAATCATGAATAGTTGGGATGGGGATGATATTTCAAAGGGTTTTAGCGATAGTGATATAAAATTTATTTATTTTTTTTGGGGGGGGGGGGGGGAGCAGTGTTTGGGGCTCTACACATGCTTGGAGGATGATGTGAGCCTTATTTTTAACTGTTATATTTGAGTATCATATGTTGAAACCGTGATTTTTATTTACTGCCGTGTTAGCTCAGGGATTATTCCCTCCACTTCGCCTTTTAAACTATGGCATGGGTTGATTAAAATTTTTGCATGTGCAACATCGGAATAATAAAGTTTGAAACCTGAGCATCACTGGAGGAACTTCCACATAGCAGTGAATTTCTAATTTTCAAGTCCTGTATCTGTAGTTCATCACAGGAGGAGCTTCCACATGGCAGTGAATTGCTAATTTTCAAGTCCCGTATCTGTAGTTTTACTTTCTTTGAAATGGAATTGTCTCTACGTTAAAACGTCATTTGATCTGGGCTTGCTGTATGCGTCCTTTCAAATGTTTCACCTTAGAAGTGGAATTCTCTCTGCGTTTCAACATCATATGGTCTGGGCTTGCTGTATTTGCCTCTCAAATGTTTCATCTCCGTGAGGAATGAGAAATTTTTGCTGCTTTGGATTTATTGCCAACATTACTTAAGTCTTGAAGGAAACTTTTTAATGAAAGGAAAAGTTTTTTGACCAGGGTAGCAGCTTAATGATCACTTTAATGATTTTGTTAATAAGTATATATCACCCCCCCAGCGTTTTCACTTAAATTGCCGACTTAGGGGTGATGCTTTTTGTCAAACACCAGTTCTATAACTAAATATCGTTGACATTTGTGAGCCCTATGGTATTTTTTGGATATTTTCCTCTTCTGGATTTGATTTATTTTCCTTGGTCCAAAATTGAGTCAGACTGGTTAGTGCTGCTTAAATATATATTTGTGCTTTTGGCTGAATTCCTATAGGTGTTTGTAACCATGCATTCCACTTCCACTGCATCAGCCGATGGCTCAAGACACGTCAAGTTTGTCCATTGGGTAAGTTCTTCTGTGCCTTCTGCTGCTCCTCCATGAGTTACAGCAATGCTATTGTGAGCTTACGTCCTTCCAAATTTTCTCTGTGGCTGTCTTTTTTATACAGATAACAGTGAGTGGGAGTTTCAGAAGTATGGCCACTAGAAGTTTTGTGCATTTGAACAGTTGGTCCTCCTTTCTACTTTGTCATGTTTTTTAAGTGGTATATCTAAACCACTATGTTTTTCTTCGTAGTTTCTCTTGGTGCAAACTTTGGTTCGGTAAATGCTTGAGAACACTCGCGACGCCTAACCAAACTATTCAGAATTAGATTTGCAATATGTAACTTCATGATCTTTCTGCAAGGACCATAATTACATTAAATCTGATATCATTCGACACTCCGGTTATGTTTTGCTCTGTTCTTGTTTTACTCATCATAGTGATTGAAAATTTGGATTTGTAGTGTGTATATAAACCTCATGGTTATGTACACATGCATATGCGGTGTTGGTTTTTATTCATTGGGGGTCTGTTTTTGGCTTAAAGATTATTGATTCTTTTAGCGTTGGTTCCAACATGAGCTTACTTTGAGCACATCCAAATCTTCCATTCTTTTTTCGTAGGAGCAATTACTTTATAAAAATTTTGATTCGTACTAGTTATTGAAAAAAGGGGGGGTGGATGGGTGGAAAAAAAAAAGTCAAAAGAAGACAAAAATAAACTAAAAAAAAAAAAATCTAAAAGCTGATTTAAAATCCGCATGCCTTAACCACTCAAAAGGAGTGGTTGAAACCTTGACTAGCCACTCAGGTGAAGGGACGATATTTTTTATTTTGAAATAGATTCAATACATAATTTATGGACAAGCTTGATTTTATTATTTTCAATAGTATATAAATATATATTTTATAATCACATATGAGCTTTTATAAATTTAGTTAAATTTAACTACACTTTCATGTAACAAGAGAGTTCATGACTAGAACATTAAACGAGAGCTGATCATGTGTAAAAAAGTATGATATGGTAGAAAAGTATCATTTGGAGGGTTAATTTTTAAAGAGATTTAGATATAGAATTATTTCCTAAAAAAACAATTAGATAAAAAAAATATTTTTAAAAGGAGAGTTATTTTTTCCTACAACTCCATTTTAAGTGTGGTTATAATTTATTTAGGAGTGGCAAAATGGGTGGGTTGAGCGGGTTAGTGATGGGTTTAAACGGGTTGGAAGTTAAATGGGTGTAATTCAAACTTACTCATTTAAAAGATGGGTTAGATATGGACGGATTAAATATGAGTTATTACAAACCCATGAACCCATATAACAATCTATTTATTTATAATTTAACTTACTTAAAAAAAAAATAAAAATTTATTTTAATTAATGTGTATATATATAAATACATCAATAATTATTTTAATTAATATAATATTATACATATTATATAATATTGTATATTATATTTACAATTTTCAGTTAATTTCGAATTTATACGAACCGATTTATTTTTATTCAATTTTAAATCAACAACTCTCTCTCTCTTTGTGAGTGTGTGTGTGCGTGCGCGTGCTCGATTGTGTGTGCGTGTGCGCACGCACGTGTGCGGGTGCGTGTGTGGGTGCGTGCGTGCGTGTGCGCGCGCGTAGCGTGTGTGCGTGTGCACCCGCACACGCGTGTGTGTGCATACACGTGTGCGCGTATGTGCGCTCGTGTGTGTGGGTGTATTTGCGTGCGTGCGCACGCATGTACGTTTGTGTGCGCGTGTATGCACGTGTGTGTGTGCGCGTGTGCACACGCGCGCATGTATGTTTGTGTGCGCGTGTATGAACGTGTGTGTGTGTACGTGTGCGCGCGCGTGCGTGTGTGCGTGGGTGTGTGTGTGGGTGTGTTTGCATGTACATGTGCGTGCGCGCGTGTGCGTGCGCATGTGTGTGTGGGTGTGTTTGCGTGTATTAGCACGCGCGCACGTGTGTGTGAGGGTGTGTTTGCATGTGCGTGGGTGCGGGTGCATACGTGTGTATTTTTGTGTGTGTGTATGTGTGCGCGCGCGGGCGCTCTTTCTCTCTGGAGAGAGAGAGTAGTGTAAAAAAAAGGATTAAACTAATTTTTTTAATTTAAATAGGTGTTTTAACGAGTCCCGTTTCACAACCCAATTACACCCATTTATAAATGGGTGTTTTATAAGTTAACTAATTACAACCCAATTAGTAAAATAATAGGAGCCAAACCCATTTATTATGGGTTTGGATCGATTTTGCCAGCCCTAAATTTATTTCGTGGTATTGTCTAACAATGAAAAATACCATTCATGTTATTTATTATAAAATTTTCTTTATATTTTTCTACAATTAATTAAATTAGAATTATCTTAACAAAAATTATTTATTATAATTTAAATATTTCTGTAACACTTTAGGCTCCATTTGTGAGAGTTTAGGAGAGAAGATAAAAGAAAAGAAAAGAAAAGATCAATTAAGAGAAAGAAGAAAAAAAAAAGAAATGATAATATTTTTTTATTTATTTGTAAGTTTAGAAAATAAAGGATAATAATTTTCTTCCTCTTTGTTTGTAAGTTGAGAAGAAAAGAAAAGAAAAACCATGTGTATATTGTTATTTTACGATTAAATCATTTGGGGAGTTGGAGGCTGTCAATTTATCTAGGGATAGGATATGTTTGTAATTTTCTTTTTTTTTCTATTCTTTATTTATAGGTAAATATATTATTTTAAAAGTTTCATTAATTCATTTTTCTCTTTTCTTTATTTCTTCTAACTTTTGGGATGATGAAAATTTAAAAATTTTAATACTCACTTTTTTCTCATTTATTTTCATTTTTTTCTTTTTCTTTCCTAAAAAAACTCATAAAAGGGTGATAGATTCAAAAAAATCTTTTTTTTTTCTATCTTCTTTTCGTCCAATTTCACTACATCTAAACAGACTCTTAAAATTGTTGGCAAAATATTGATAATTAAAAAGAAATATAATACGTTGAAATTTTATGGCCTATCGAGAAAAATTAATATGGGTATAAATAGATATTTGGATCTAAAATATTTGTGAGATATTGTGAACTTTTCGAAACACATACATACAGACCCTACAAATTACAACTTTAATTATTTTTTATATACAAGCAATTTCAAAAGAAATATATGATATAATATAACTTGAAAAGTTATTATAGTTAGTAAAATTATTTTTTTACTTTAAAGTTTTAGCAATTAATTTCCATAGATTGCTTTCTATATAAAAAGACAAAATGTTATTAATCAAGGATTTGAAAAATATTACTATATTAGTAGAGAAATAAATCATTAAATGTGTTTCAAATAAAAAATCAATTGTTATAAAAATAAAAAAAGAACTCTAGAATCATTTGATGAATTTATGAGATACACCATTAGCATTTATTATACTTATATAATAAAACACAACACATTTAAAAAATGTCTCTATCACAAACTAAAATTTAATAGTTGAGATTGAGTTTAATTCTTCAACAAATGATTTAAATCTTTTACAAATCAAAACTTTCTCTCAAGCTCCCGCCCAGTTTTTGGGTCACTTCACATTTTGATAGACCATTCAGTTGAACTTAATCATAATATCTGAAGGGTTGCACTGAGAAAGATAAAAATTTTACTTCTCGATATTATAACAAAACGCAACACATTTTAGAAATATCTCTCACAAACTAAAACTCAGAAGTTGAGATTGAGTTTTATTTTTCAACAAATGACTGAAATATTTTACAAACCAAGACTTTCCCTCAAACTCTCGCCCAATCTTTAGGTCACGTCAAATTCTAATAGACTATTGCATTAAACTCAATGATGATATCTGAAGAGTTTAATTAAGAAAAATAAAAATTTTACTTTTCAATACTATAATAAAATACAACACATTTCAAAAATATCACTCTCACAAACTAAAATTCGAAGGCTGAGATTGAGTTTTATTTTTCAATGAATGACTAAGATGTTTTACGAACCAAGGTTTTCACTCAAACTCCCGTCTAGTCTTTGGGTCACTTGACATTCTAATAGAACATTGAATTGAATTGAATTGAATTTAACGATGATATCTGAAAAGTTACATTAAGAAAGATAAAAATTTTGCTGTTCGGTATTATAGTAAAACACAACACATTGTAAGAATATCACTTTCACAAATTAAAATTCAAATGTTGAGATTGAGTTTTATATTTCAACGAATGATTAAGATATTTTACAAACCAAGACTTTTCCTCAAACTTTTGCCCAATCTTTATGTTACTTCACATTCTCATGGATTATTCAATTGAACTTAATTATGATATTTGAGGAATTGTATTGAAAAAAAAATTACTTCTCGGTATTATAAGGAAAAGAGAATTTATTTTGAATTTTTGAAAAGAGAAAATGTGCTAATATATTTTAATTTTAAATGCGTACATATTTAATTTTAATTGAGAAATGTCATTGGTATAGGTTATTCACTAGTAAATAAATATTAACAAGAAAAGGATATGGTGTGATAATAATATTATTGTAATATAAATCTATCATATCATTTTGATAATAAATTTTGATAGAATAACATTTCATAATTTCTATAAATAAATTCTAACAAATTAATATAACGCAACTAATAATCAACGTAACTCATAATCGCTACTAATAAATTCTAATAAAATAGCATAATACATATTCCTAATATAAGGTGCCCCCTATTTTTTTTTTTTTTTTTTGGTGAAGTTGGAGAATACCCTTGCTATTTGAATATTATTAGAAATTACCACCAACCATAAATCCATCAAAAGATTCAAAACTTTATATTTGTGTTTAGTTTTGCCTGAATAAAATTTAATTTTTTGTTTTACATAAAAATAATTAGAGATATTAATTTTTTTAAATTTTGATTTTTTTGTTTTGCATAAATAAAATTTTACAATATAATGTGTTCTTATTTGCTAGTTGTGTGCAACTTTAATTTTTAATTTCACTTATAACAACCCTAATTTTAGTTTTTAGTTTTTTTTTTTTTTTTGATATTATAAAAGGAAAAGTAAAAAAGAATAATTATCTTCAATTAATTTCGATGGGGGTTCAATAAAAAGTTCGGTAAAAAAAAAAAATAAATTGAGTAGCGAATCTTAAAAAAGAAAAAAAAAAAGGAAAAAGGCCATTGGACCCCTCCTTTAACAAATATCCAGGGTCCGCTCTTTCTCCCAAGGATGATTTTCCTGACTTGTGGGCTGTTACCAAAAAAATAAAAAATTAAATTATAGTTTTATTACAAATTATCATCATTACTTAATTTTAATTTTTGTTAGAAAATTCTGATAGAATAATTTTTTAAAATGTTAATTACTAGTTTGAAGATTTAAGAGTGTCTGCATTTGTCACCCTCGTATGAATGTGATTTTTGAGCAGAGGCAAAAAGATGAGTAGATAAGCAGTTACAGTTGGACAATTCTAGGTTTGTTCCCTTTCAGCTGGTTTCTAAACCAGACCCTCTTGAGGAAAATTTGATCGCAATTGCACTTTGTTGTGTTTCTTTCTTACAAACTCAAACAAGTTTTGCATTGCCAAACTTCATATCTTCACAGTTATATTGTAGAATGAAAATATATATATATATATATATATATTTTTTTTTTAAATTAAAAAAAGTAGGATTGGTGTGGTTGAGAAATGCAAGAAGGATCCTCAAATATCATATGTTTGAAATTCAAGAAGAGTAACTTGTGTGAAAGCTTGTTTGCCAAACAATTACCAGCCGCCTCCTGGCATTTGAAAGCATGTGCACTGTTCAAATGCACCTGTAGTCTGCCATCCCTGGTGGACTAAACTCCAAAATATTGGAATTTGTTGTTCTTCTGGGGTGTCAAATTTTATCAAAAATTTTCAACTTTATTTAATGTATTTAACTTTTTTAACTTTTATCTATCTTTTCCAATTTTGTTTAATTTTCACTAACTTTCTCGAGCTTTCTCTAACTTTTTGAGAAACACACCAAATACCTCATAATCTAAAATTTGACGACTTTTTTATTTTTATTTTTTTAGCAAAATTTATCACTCCAAACATGGCAAAGTCAAAGAGTGTGGGGGATACACACACTACATATGTTTGTATTTGTGTATTTAAAAAAATTGATTTATTATTAAAAAATAATTTTTTTGGGCAAAATTAGTTTGAATAACAAATTGTGGATAGTTAAAATAATATTTAAGTTAAGAGTAATTAATTAAAAGTATTTAAAGAAATAAAATAATTATAAAAGTAATGGGTTATAAATGGTATATATTTAGAGAAGATGAAAAAAATAAAATGGCAAAATTAATTAATTATGTGCTATTTCGGCTTGGTTTGAGAAGGAAAGTAACTTTTTAGTTTGGGAAGGGAAAATGTGGCTTTTTTTAGGTAAATTTTTAGTTTTGGTTAATTTGATATTCTTACCTTTGAATGTTTAAAATAAGATTAAAATGTAAAAGAATAAATTTGGTCATTCTACAAATTGGCAAATAAGCCAATTAGCTATAAGCTAGTTAGCTCATTGGATCCCAAACGATGCCTTAGTAATAGATTTTTTTTAATTAACAATGCTACTGAAAGTTATAAGTAATTATGCTAAGTTGAGGAATCGAAGAAGGGGATTTAAATAAAAAAAAAATCACTAAAATTTGGACCTCAATAATTTTGAAACTTTACAAAATACTCTTGCGCATATTCTTTTATTATGTTACGAGTTGCATTCGTCGTAATATAATATTATTTACTTAGAATTGAGGGGGTATTTGGTAAAATTATCAACTTTTAATTAAATTTCGTTTTGTGTCATTTTTACATTAAATTTTTTAATTTGTTTGCCAAGAAAATACCCCTATAGTTAGGTGTAATGTTATAGGATCTGATTCTATTCTCATCCAAATATGCTTGATCCCAGAGTTTTGATAAAATTTAGTACTTTCACGTTTTTAAAATATGTTTTACAAACTATGAAAATATTAAATTTAACATATATCGCATTTCTCCTCATTTACCTAATGATATAGGATATGAGTGTTTCAACATTTCTCGTTGGTAGCTCGCTAATTTTTCTTTACACACAAAGCTATAATAATGTACTAGTGTGTAAGTTTTAGAGTGAGGATATTTGTATTCTTCCATTAGCTTCTCACACTCCAAAATAACATTAATAAAAAAGAATAATGTGGAGTGGAAGAAATTAATAAAAGAGCGCCTTTATCATTTCTAACGTTTTATGATAGCCTATATTTACGTAAATGATTGACATTTCAAACTCACAACCGTGAGTAGAGATCTAATTGGTGGTAAGCTAATTAGAATTGGAATAGGAAATTATTTGATAAGTCCACTACACCATATATGGACACATACACCAACACAAATACGAAACTTGGTGTAGTGCATCAACTATTTTTTTTTTTTTTTGTGATTGTACGGTAAAGCTGTTGTGTTGGCTCCCCAAATCCCACATCGGGAGAGGGAACAAAAAATGGGAGGCTTGGCTCCTATAAAAGGGTCTTCCCCCATAGTTGTTAAATGTACCAAGGACACAACTAAAAACCTGTGTTACCAAAGTTTGGGTGTAATTGGGTTTTTGGGTTGTGTGAGTGGGAGTGGGTTTTACAATTTTGTTCGTGCAAAAATTGTAATAGTTTAATATTGAGTTGAGTATATTATCATTTTTTGGAATCGTGGATGTAGGTCTTTTGCGCAAAGACTAAATGGTGGAACTTAAAAGGTGATAAGCAAGCAGCATTCAAGGAAAGAGTACTAGAGGAAAACATTTGGACGGTAAATGAGAGTGCAAACATTATGTGGGATAAGGTAGCAAAGTGTATTAGGAGGGTAGGGAAAGAAGTCTTAGGAGAATCCAAAGGGAGTGCTCCGGCACAAAAAGAGGCATGGTGGTGGAACGAAGCCGTCCAAGACAAGATAAGAGTTAAAAGAGAGTGTTTTAAATCTTGGCAAAATGACCGAAATGAAGCGAACTTGGAGAGGTATAGAGAAGCTAGAAGAGAAACCAAAAAGGCAGTTAGTGAGGCTAAAGCAAAGACATTTGAGGATTTATATAGGTGACTTGACACTATGGAGGGCGAAAGAGAGATATTCAAGTTTGCTAAATCTAGAGATAGACGGACCAAGGATTTAAACCAAGTTAAATGCATTAAGGATGAGGATGAAAAGGTGTTAGTAAAGGAAGAGGAGATAAAGGAGCGTTGGAAGAGCTACTTCTACAAGTTATTTAACGAAAGCAGTAGTAGTGACATACATTTGGGGCAGTTTACCACTTTTAGGGAAGAATTAAATTTTATATTCTATAGGAGAATCAGTAGGGAAGAAGTAAAAGAAGTATTAAAAAGGATGAAGAATAGGAAAGCGGTTAGGCCAGATGGGATCTCTATTGAGGTTTGGAAGTGCTTAGGAGAGGATGGCATAAGTTGGTTGACAAAACTTTTTAATGTAGTGCTAAAGAGCAAGAAGATGCCTGATGCATGTAGGAAAAGTATCCTTATACCCATATACAAGAACAAAGGAGATATTCAGAATTGTGGGAATTATCGCGGGATTAAATTGATGAGCCATACGATGAAATTATGAGAGAGAGTTATTGAGAGAAGACTAAGAAGGATAACAAACGTTTCAGAGAACCAATTTGGTTTCATGCCTGAAAGATCAACCATGGAGGCTATCTTTCTCTTGAGGAGGTTAATGAAACAGTATAGAGAAGGTCAAAAAGATTTACATATGGTGTTCATCGATTTAGAGAAGGCATATGATCGGGCTCCTAGGGAGATTCTAGGGAGAGTATTGGAAAAGAAAGGAGCGTGTGTCGCATATATTGAGGCGATAAAGGACATGTATGATAGAGCCATGACATCTATACGGACAACTGGTGGAGAGACTAATGAGTTTCCTATCACGATTGGTTTACATCAAGGCTCAGCGTTAAGCCCGTACTTGTTTGCTTTAGTTATGGATGAGATTACAAGACATATTCAGGATGAGGTGCCGTGGTGTATGCTATTTGCAGATGATATTATTTTAGTAGATGAGACGAGAGAAGGAGTGAATGCTAAACTAGAATTGTGGTGGGATACGTTAGAGACAAAAGGGTTTAGGCTAAGCCGATGCAAGACGGAATATATAGAATGTAAGTTTAGTTAAAGTAGGATAACGAGTAGTATAGAAGTAAGTTTAGGGACACAAAAGATTGTAGAGAAAGATAAATTTAGGTACCTTGGATCTATGGTGCAACAAGATGGAGGGATTGATACTGATGTAAGTCACAGGATCCAAGCTGGGTGGACTAAATGGAGGAGTGCTTCGGGGGTTTTGTGCGATCGAAAAATCTCCCTCAAGGTGAAAGGAAAGTATTATAAGGTAACGGTTAGACCAGCGCTGCTATATGGATCAGAGTGTTGGGCAGTAAAACATAATCATGGTCAGAAGATGGCAGTTGCGGAGATGAGGATGCTAAGGTGGATGTGCGGGATTACAAGGAAAGATAGAATTAGGAACGAGGAAATTAGGGGCAAAGTAGGAATAGTACTGATTGAAGATAAAATGAGAGAAAATCGATTAAGATGGTTTGGCCATGTTAGAAGGCGTCTAGCAGAGGCACCTTTTAGAAGGTGTGAAAGTATGGAAATTGCCAGGAGTAGGAGAGGTAGAGGAAGACCCAAGAGAAGCTGAAAAGAAACCATTAAACATGACCTGACCTACCTAGATTTATCGGAGGACATGCCCCTAAATAGATCTAATTGGCGTCGACAAATCCATATAGCCAACCCCACCTAGTGGGAAAAGGCTTGGTTTGGTGGATGTAGGTCTTTTGAGGGACCGAACCATGTTAAAAATTTTGTGTTGAGTGCTTTAAATTTTTTTTTCTTTTTCTTATTTGCGTGTGCGCTTCCGTTGTGGGCTTTGCATGTGCTTGTGAGCCCAACAAAAACGTGCAATTTAACCTTTCAATTTTGTGTTGTTACTCGATATTATATTAATAAATAAATAAAGTTGATAAGATTAATTGTTTAAGAAGGTTTTGGATTAGTTTTACAGGAATTGAAGATAATTAAGCAGGAAAACAAGCAAAATGAAGCAGAAGGACTCAAAGTAGTCCGAACAACTGCCAAGACAGACCTTTGTGCAGACAAGGGTCCAGACAACAGAAGCTCAATTTATGTTCTGAGGAGAAAATTTACTAAGTATAAAAACTTATCTAGACCTCTGTTTGGACCAGCCCCTATTCAAACAAGTGTGCGCACAATAGGAAGTTGCTGAGAATTAAGAGCTAAAAATTTTTCTTAGTGTCAAGAGCCCTGTTTCGGCCGTTTATTAGCACTACTGATTCTGTAATTAATCCCTTATTAAGAAATGTAGTTTTGTAATTGAACATATTTAGCTTAGGATATAACTAGAAGGAGTTAGTGCTAAGAAGAGTAGTTAGTTTCATACATTTCATTTCAGACATAGTTGAGAGAGTTTTGTAGAGAAAGAAAATAGATCTTGTTTGTTTTCATAGAAAATTCTATTTTTCTTTTCAATTTTTTTTGTGAATAATATTTGAATTCAATATAAAGATGAGTTTTTTTTTCAATTATGAGTGAGTAGTTTCATCTCTTTGATCCAAATCAAGAATAGTACAAATCAAGGATAATAGTTGATCTCCATACATTTTCAAGGTAACATGTCCTTCAATTTTACATCTATAATTTCCATGGGACAATAAATGATCTAATTAGTTTTTCCTTTGATGATTTTTTGTTTAGATTATAGATCAAGTTAATTTGTATGGATTATGTTTGTTGTATGTAAGTTACTAGTTAGAATTTACATGTACTTCTTTGAGGATTTGTATATAGATTGTTAAGTTTGGAACCCTTGTAAACCAAACATTACTCATGCATGTTAGGTATTCGATTTAAAGTTTCAACCACAATTGAACTTAATTTCATGACTAATTTGAATATTGAGTGCCCAGTTTGAGTTTAAATGAAGTGTCCTCCGATCTATTCTTCACAAGAGTAGATTGAGTTATTTTCAACCCTTGAAAATTCATAATAATCATTTTTGAATTGATTTGGTCCTTTTTATTAATTGTTTTTAATCCAATTCAATTGAAATTCAACCACCATTCCAAAAATTAAGTACCAATCTCTATCATTCTTTCTGAGATTTTTATTTTTTCTTGAGATTTCCAACAGAATTTTCGTTACTAGTTGCTTCTCAAAACTCTTTGTGAACATGGTTCGATTCTTACCGATTATTGTACTATAATGATAACTTGCACTTGGAGTGAGCTAATATACATTGAAATCGAGCAAGCACCCACTTTACGTAAAAATTATATATGTTATTTTTTTAATTGTTGTACTATACCACATGATAGTTCAATACTCATATTTAATAATTTCTCAACCATCCTTTTCATCTCTGATTAGATAGTCTACTTAGATATAGTTGTAACAATTTAATTTGTGAATTAAATCAGATAAGTTGAAAATGAAATTTAAATAATAAAATTTAAAATAAGCATAAATTAACTGATGAAAATCCAATCTGTATATGAAATGACTTAAGATTTTTATAATTTTAACTTAATCTCAATTGTTACATCTTAAATATTTCTCTTACATTATCATAATACACAGATATTGATTATAAAAAAAATATATAGGTACTATTAATATATTTTATATTTATATAGTTTGTGTTTTGTGTGTGTGTGTTTTTTTTTTTACGAGTATAGTTATGAATATTATTTTGTTTTTATATTATTAATATAATATTTTACTTTTGATTCAAAAGGAACCCTTAGATCAATGCATAATAATTATGTTAATTCAAGGGATCCTGCACTTGCAGGTGGGGCCCCTATCCTCTCCAATGCGTTGGCGTCTATCCGACTTAGAGCGGTTTGAGTGTCTAAATTTTGTAAAAAAGTTATAAATTTTACAAATTTTTGACCCTTTTTTTCTCATTTGTTTATTTAAAAATTTTAAATTCTATAACCCTTTGTTCAGTTATATACAATTTCATTAATTTTTACTCATTTTCATTAACTTTTCTATAACTTTTTTTTGAGTAGAACCGTTTTAATGAGATCAGTTACATTTTATTAGAACGAATTGTATTAAAAAATTTGAGTTAATTTACTAAATGCTGAAAAGTGATTTTACGTAATACACTTTATTATTATTATTATTTTATTTTAGTCTTCTAAAAAAAGTAACATGATTGGTGAAAATCTGTTTAATTGTATTAAAAGAATATTCAACATCCTTGCAACATTATCTTCCCCGTGTCAATGAAACGAGATTTTCCTACTGAAAAAAAAAAAAAAAAAGACTGAAATCTTAAACGGAATTAACTTAATAAGTCATACTATTAATTTCATTTCTACGTCACAATTATAAATTATTATTAAAAAATAAATAAAAACACTAATTAGGCTCACATTTTATAATTAGAAAAATTTTTTGTAACGTAAATAAATCTGTTAATAAATTTTTGTTTTTGATTGTTTATCCAATAATTAATTTTTACCAAATTAAATTTTAACAAAAATTGCAATCTATGTAGTCATAATATATTTCAAAGCGATACACTCACTCACGTCTCTTTCCGATTATTATGAGTTGTAATTTTGGGTGACGCTCCTGTTGCCTAGTATTTTGGGTGTGTTTAGAGTTGTATAAAAGTGTATAAAATAAAATAAAATTATAAAAATAAATATCTCGTAATTCGCACAGTGAGTAAAGAATTTAAATTTTATTATCTCGTAATTCGTATTTATAGAGATTTATAAGATTTTATTTTATTTTGTTTGCCATCAGAGAGCCTCTATCTTGGGAAGTTCAAATATATTTAATTTCATAAAATTAATAAATGATACTTTTGTAGAGGCAATACGAAAGTCTAATTTTTAATAATTTTTTTTTTTTGTTAAAAGTTGGTAGGTGAAATTTTTGATATGTTTGGTAAAATAATTATCAATTTTTAGTAACTTTTAATAATTTTTCATAATGTTTAGTTGTTTAGTAAAATTTTTAATAACTTTTAGCAATTTTTGACAAATTTTTATGTGTTTAATAAAAATTTTAATAATTTTTAAGTTGAATAAATTACTGTAATTAAATAAAAAAGTAGCAAAATTAGTGTTTGACCAAACTCACTTTTGGCAACTTTTTACGTGTTTGTTAAAAATTTTAATAATTTTTAAATTGAGTAAGTTTGTTGAAAAAAAATAGTAAAAATTATTATTTTATCCAACACTTAATAAGAAAAAATTAATTATTTTATGCTAAAAATTTATCCACTAGATGTTACCTTAATAAATGTGGACACATTCATCGAATATGAACATGCTTTTATTAATACAGAAAAGAGAAGAAAAAAAGGGAATTTGAAAAGTCGGGATAATTAGAAGTCTGAATGCTTTTATTACTCCTTGATTATTGACTTAAAAAAATCTGAAATTTTTACAATTTAAAAAAAAAAAAGAAAAACAAATCAAGTGAACAAAAACAAGAACTAGGAAAGAATTTTATTTTTTATTAGGATGATGATATCTTCATGCAATGAAAAGCTTTCTCCACTCTATTTTTTTTTTTTTTACTTTTTTTTTTCTATTTGTTTTGCTTGTTCCAATATCATTCAAATGAGATAAATACTCTTAACTCATTTGTTTTATATATTAGTTTCACTTATTATAAAAAAAATAACTTATCAATACAATTTAAACTGTTAGAATAATAAATAATTTTTTTAAAAAGAAATAATTATATTAACTTATCAAAATATTCTTCATTTTGATCATCGGAAGATAATTCATGTAGTATAAATAAAATATTTAAAAAAATTAAGTAGCAATTACTTAGCCACATATCAAAAAATTTAAAAATATAAATTACAATATTATTCTTAATTTTTATCATAAAAAGTTAATTCATATATTAAATAGCATATAAGAGGTGACATCCCCACCCACTCAATAGCAAACTCAATATTTTTAATTAGTTACGTGAGAGAGATAGTGAGATATAATAAAATTATTAAGAATAATTAGATCAATAAAATAATTTTTTAAGAATAATTTTAATTATTTTAACAAAAGTTATAATTGACAATAAATTAGTCACGTGTATATGTGTTACACCGAAAATGAACAATTGCAAATGAATAATGGTTGATTACCAAATTTATATGGGAGCTAATTAACAAAGTTGTATAAAACGTTTTAAATATATATATATATATATATATAATTTTCAAAAAATTTCACTCATGATATATAAGTTGTCTTTCTAGATTGAGAATTAAGAATATTTTTGTGAGTTGAAATAAATGAAATTTCTGTTACGAAAATAATTATTTTTTGTTATAAAAATTTAAATAATGTTGATAATTTGTTTCCGATAATAAGTGAAATTAATATATAAGATTAATGCATCAAAGGTATTTACGTCATTTGAATGATATTGAAATGAACAAAACAAATTAAAAAATAAAATAAAAGCACAAAGACAGAGTCGGGGAAAGCTTCTCGGTGGACCAGTGACAGTGGTGGCACAGTAGTAATAAATGACAAAGTAGAGCCCTTTTACTATTCTTATTTGCATATAAACCCGGCACGTACTCAATTCAATTCTATTCTCCCATTCCCTCATTTTTTTTTCCTTCCAGTCAATTCAATTCAGTTCTATTGTACTCTTCCACTCTCTCTCTCTCTCTCTCTCTCTCTCTCTCTATATATATATATATATATATTTTTTTTGTCTTCCATTTTCAGACCTTCTCTCTTCGACGGACCAATGCAATACACACATACATACATATATAATTAACAGTCGTCTGAATCTCTCTCTGTATAAGCATAAGCACACATTGGGCCAATTCTAGCCATGAGGTGTGTGATTTGGAGGTGGTGTTTTTTCGTTGCTTTTCTTCATTCATGCTCTCTGGTCACAGCTAAGCAAACCTACATTGTCCACATGAAGGATGACCAGAAACCTTTATCCTACGCTACCCACCGAGACTGGTACTCTGCACACCTCCAGGCCCTCACCTCCGCAGACTCCGACTCCATCCTCTACACATACACCAACGCCTGCACCGGTTTCGCGGCGTGGCTCGACCCAGAGCAAGCCGAGTCTCTCCGCCGGTCCGATTCAGTTCTCGCCGTTTATGAAGACTCTGTTTACACCCTCCACACTACTCGTACCCCGGAATTCCTCGGACTCGAAGCCCGGATTGATTCGTTGCCTGCCCATACCTTCCAAGAACTGAACCGGGCTTCCGAGGATATTGTAATCGGACTTTTGGATACCGGGGTTTGGCCGGAATCGAAGAGCTTCGACGACGCCGGAATGCCGGATGTGCCTTCTCGGTGGCGAGGCAAGTGCGATTCCAGTAGCGATTTCAGTTCCTCACTCTGTAACAAAAAATTGGTCGGTGCTCGGGCCTTCAATACTGGCGCCCGAAAGGCGAAAGGGAATAACCCGATTGCGATGCGGGGAACCGATTCGCCACGTGACCAGGAAGGTCACGGGACCCACACTGCGAGCACGGCGGCGGGGTCCCCCGTGGCCAATGCTAGCTTGTTCGGCTACGCCGCCGGAACGGCACGTGGAATGTCTACACGGGCGCGAGTGGCGGCCTACAAGGTTTGCTCGCCAGACGGCTGCCATGGCTCCGACATACTCGCAGGCATCGATCAAGCTATTAAGGACGGCGTTGATGTTCTCTCGCTTTCGCTCGGCGGTGATTTGCAAGATTACTATCTCGATCCAGTCGCCCAGGGAGCTTTCGCGGCGATGGAGAATGGCATTTTTGTCTCTTGCTCCGCCGGAAACAGTGGGCCCAACCCATTCACTGTTACCAATGTGGCCCCTTGGATCATAACCGTCGGCGCCGGAACGCTGGACCGAGATTTTCCAGCCCACGCTCTGTTAGGTAATGGGCACCTGGTCCGAGGAGTGTCTCTCTACAGCGGACCAGGAATGGATCATAAACAGATAGGTTTGGTTTACAACAGCGGTCCGGATTCCCAGAGTAACTTGTGCTTGCCCGGTTCTCTTAGACCGGAGTTGGTACGTGGAAAGGTTGTGGTGTGCGATAGAGGGTTGTACGCACGTGCGTTGAAGGGTGCGGTGGTGAAGGAAGCCGGCGGAGTGGGGATGATCCTGGCGAACACGGCGGAGAATGGGGAGGAGGTGGTGGCAGACAGCCACTTGATACCGGCGGTGGCAGTGGGGTGGAAAGTTGGTGAAAAAATTAAGGAGTACGTGAGGTCACACGTGAATCCAACGGCTTTCCTGAGTTTCCGGGGGACTATACTGAACGTGCGGCCGGCGCCTGTGGTTGCGGCGTTCAGTTCAAGGGGGCCCAACGGGCTGACCCCGCAGATCTTGAAGCCGGATGTTATCGGGCCAGGGGTTAGCATTCTTGCAGCGTGGACAGAAGCAACTTTGCTCACTCGGGCGAATGATACTAGGAAGACAAAGTTCAACATCGTCTCAGGTAAGCAAATCTAATGGCTAGATTTTATCACATCACATCATTTGTAGATACACTTAGAACATGCACAGCAGAATAAATAAATAAGCATTTTATATATTTTTACTAGTAAATATATAGAAAATCATCTGCACCAAATTCTCTAAAATCATAACTATGTTTGTTCTTACTACAGTAACTCTTTATTTCTGCCGAGTTACTGTTCATCTCAGTTAAACAATTGTTTATTATTTATTGAAGAAGATAATGACCTTTATATTGAAGAAGATAATGGGTTCTAATTTTAGAAAATTAATTTTTTAATAGACAATTGGTAAAATACCTAATATTAGTGTGAGTTGAAAAAGAAAAACTACTAGCTAAATCTAAAATATATACTATTTACTAAATAATTTAGCTATCTATTGATGCACTTTCTCTTACAGTAGATTTTGCCAATTGTTAAAAAAAAGAAATCCAAATTTGATGTGATTAATAACTAAAACTCAAACAGAGGCTACCAATTAGTTTGCGCAAATTCCTAGTAAATTTAAATGTGTCGTTTTATTTTCTTTGAATTTACTTAAAATTGTTTTTAAAAAATATTAAATATATTATATTCTCATATTTCATCCCCCTCATAATAAATACATTAAGGCCGGTTTGTGAGTTTAGGAGAAAAAAAAAAAAAGAAAATAAACGTTGGGAGAGAAAAAAAATATGAGAAATGATTATATTTTTTTTTTATTTGTTTGTAAGTTTAGGGAAAAAAAAGAATAATAACCTACTTTCTCTTTATTTGTGAGTTGAGAAGAAATAGAAGAAAAGGAAAAAAAACGGTAGATAATTATTTTATAATTAAATTTTTTGAGAAATTAGAATGTAATCAATTTATTTATTTTTAGTATATATTTGTAATTTATTTGTTCTTATTATTTATTTTATGGGCAAATATGTCATCTTGAAAGTTTTATTAATTTACTTTTCTTTTATTTCCTTTTTTTTTCTTACTTTTCATAAGATGAAATTTTTAAAATTTTAGTACCCACTTTGTTTTTTCATTTTTTTTCATTTCTTTTGTTTTCTCTCCTAAAAAAATAACTCACAAACAAATTATTAATTTTAAAACCCTTTCTTTTCTCTTCTTTTCTTTCCATTTCACTCTATTCAAACAGAATTACCAACACAATTTTTTTTTTCTTGGGTTACACGATAGTCATAAATTCAAAAGTTCATCTCAAAAGAGGGGATGAAATTTGATATAGACGGTTTTACAAACTCCTTTGAATGTTGAAATAAACTGTTAGGGATGCAATCGTGACGACAAGTGACTTTTGTTAGGATGGACCATTTGGCATGCACTATGGGTACGACTATTAACATTTATCTTCTTTCATTGCTTGGTGTCATTTTGCTATAATGAAATTGTGTAGGTACATCCATGTCATGCCCCCACATAAGTGGGCTAGCAGCACTGGTAAAGGCAGCTCATCCAGAATGGAGCCCCAGCGCTTTAAAATCTGCACTGATGACCACAGCCTACACCAGGGCCAATGACCATTCCCCTCTCCTCGATGCTACAGGCTACAACTTCTCCAATCCTTTTGCTTATGGCTCCGGCCATGTCGACGTCCGAAGGGCCCTCTCTCCAGGCCTTGTCTATGACATCTCCACCGAAGACTACTGCCAATTCATCTGTTCCTTGGACTACACCCTCCCTCAGTTACGTGCCTTCGTCAGACGCTCAAACTTCACCTGTCCGACGAGAAAGAAATTCCATGACCTCGGACAACTCAATTACCCATCATTCTCAGTGCTGTTTGGCGAGTCCAGAGTGGTGAGATACACTAGAGAGCTGACAAATGTGGGTAATGCTGGGTCTGTGTATAGAGTCTTTGTCAAAGGTCCTTCAACGGTTGCTGTGACAGTGAAGCCTGCAAGGCTTGCTTTCAAGAAAGTAGGCGAGAAATTGAGATATACAGTGACTTTTGTCGCAAAGAAGGGTGCAGTTCCTTTGGGTGGATACGCATTTGGTTCGCTTGTCTGGAGCGATCGCCAGCACCAAGTTAAGAGCCCGATTGCTTATTCCTGGACACAGACTTGAGAGTGTGCGTGATGATGGCGTTTCTGGATGCACGATTTTCAGTCCTCCCAGAGAGTGGGAATCTCTGATACGTTGGAGATGGCCCAATGGGGTAATTTATGAACCGAAATGGGAGTAAGTTTCACTTAATTCTGTCTCCAATTGTATCTTTCTTCACAGTGAAATTTAATTATGAAATGCAAATTGTAGTTGAATTTTCGCAGAAAGCAAACAATGCCAAAGTTGCTTTTGTCCTTCGCCATACCCATGTGCCTCACCTGATACCAAACAAGAGATATCAACAGTTATCAATTTACATAATTCCAGTAGTTGAAGAGAGAGTTTCTTGGGATTCAATTGCTTCCCATGTTTTGTATCATGAAAACCCAGACTCAAGGTTTCAATTACATGAGCTTACTTTGAACACATCCAAATCTTCCAACTTCTTGTAGGACGTAGTTACTTATAAAAATTTTGATTTCCATTAGTTATTGAGAAGTTTGATTCCCGTTAATGGGTGTGCATGCCTGGAAATATAGTAGAAACTGTCTAAAGCATAAAATTGCGGCCAACAAAAGGCACAGTTGGAATTCTATGTTTTGGAAACTGGGGGCTTGGTGCAGTAGAAATTGAAGCTGCTAAACATGAAAACTTTGGAAATGGTGAAGGAACTCGGGAACAAAGGAAATTGACGTCGCCTGAGAGATTTGATCTTCTGCTGGATTAATTCCTGTTGGTTGGGCATGCCTTGCATGAATCTAAATTTTGTGGTGTTAATATTAATTCTCAGGCTATATTTAGCACGTGAGAATCCATTTCCACTTTAGCTTTTGGGGGGAGGGGGGATGGTTTACTTTGGCTTATTTTCATATTTGGTATCAAACAATTAAGTTGAAATGTTATTTCATAGGAATAACCATTCTCACATTAAGTAAGAAGGCATTCTACCTTTCGGGGTGGCCGAGTGGGGTTCAGGAGCGGTTGAAGGGTTAGGTCCGCATGATTCCAAGTTCGATTCTCCTTTGAGGGACAGTCTACCGTTTATTGTGACAGACTTCTAACAGTCCTATTGATCGAGCCGGTCAGCCAGGACTTGCCTAGGTTGATTTACCTTTCGTGGCCCTTTGTCAGCTAGGGTCACGGAACGCGCTTCGCCCTGAACACACCCCCTACGGGGAAGCGGTTGCGGACTTCCACGTATCAGAAGAAGGCATTCCATAATTTAAGTGATGAAATAATCATTTTATTAAAATCAAAATTCGGTCCAAAAATTGAAAAGATAAAAATATAAAACAAGCAACTACGTTATGGTAAAAAATTTCTCCCAACCGCTCTCTTAGGTTATAAAAAGACCATTTTATCCCTTAGTTTTATTTTCAGCCTAAATATGAATTCGAGTTATAAAGTGACTACTTGACCCCTAGGTCCCTTTTTTTTTTCAAATTCATATTCCGTGTTGTTGAAAGTCTAATAAAAATATTTATTCATATTACTCAATAACTAATAAAATATTAATTCGATCCAAACTCGGGTCGTAAAATAATCATTTTATCTTGAGTTCGTTTTTTGCTCAAATTTGTATTTTTGATTTACCAAAAGTTTAAAAATATTTATAGATGTATTTTCTCAATAACGAATAAAATTTCAACTAAATCTGAATTCAAATTATAAAATTCAGATTATAAAATGATGATTTTACCTTTGAGCTATATTTTGTCCAAATTCACATTATAAGCTGTCCAAAAACCTAAAAAAAGTATCCTTGACATATTTATTAATAGTTAAACAAATTTTAGCACGATTTAAATTCAGACTATAAAATAACTATTTTGCCTTTGGACCCATTGTTGGGCTAAATTTTTATTTTAGGCATCACAAAAGGTTAAAAAATATTTTTTGAGATTTTTTAATAGTTAAAAAAAATTTTAATCCAATCTGAATTCAAATTATAAAATGATCATTTTTTAGTAGTTAATAATTTTTATTATATTTTATTTATTTCATCATATTTAAAATATGTAATCAAATTATAAAATCTTAAATGTCTATGCTATTCTTATTATTTTTATACTGACAACTAAATAAAAAAATTGAATGAATATTTCCATTCCATTTTCACCTGCATTTTATTTCTAATTCTTATTTTATTTCATTCTATTCCATTTCCATGTAATAAAATAGCCTCAGTCTTTGAAATTGTAATACCCTAGTTTCAAGACGAGTAAACATTAAGAAGACTACAAATGCGTAGTCATAGGTACCCTCTCCATTGAAGTAAGATAAAAGCATCTCTGCCACCGAGTATAAGAAATGAAAATCATCATTTATTGTTATTTTACACCTTGGATTTGAAAACGCGTGTGCTTTGCTAGAAATAGATTATATATGTTAATTATAATATTGTTATTATTATTTTGTTTTATTTTGATTTTTGATAAATTTTTTGGATTCAATAACATTTTTTATTTTTATTTTTGTGAGGTTATACAACAAATGGGACGTTGAATGTTGCTGAATATGTAGTACATATGTTTATTATAGAGATCGCTCGCTATAATATTAATCCTTTTTTTTTTAACAAATTTTGTTGTTAAATTGCAAGAAAAAATGCAGAGAAATAAATTTTAAAAAATATAATTTATTTGAATTAGCTTAATTTCCAAATTACTAAAAAGGAAAGTCTAAAAATTAAAATTCTAAATCCATGAATTTTTAAGAAAAATTTCTAAAAGAAACAAACTTTTGGATTGAAATTCTATTCAGATGAATTGAAATTTTAAATTTTTAAACATGTAAATTTTTATTACACTCCAATTAATATTAAATGGGTTTATTTACGGTCAAAATTAATAAAAAAATATCTTTACTATCTAAAAAAATTAAATATTATTTTCTACAATCACATTAAGAGACTAAGAAACGTAATTAGATTATGGATATGGATATCAATAGAACGGGTACATGAGAGTATTCGACTTAATCAAATCGGATAAAAACCATTTAAGAATACCTTAATGGGATTAGGACGAATTTGGAATTGAAATTTAATATCCGTGCAGGTTTGGGATGGGTTTGAATTTTGTCTGTAAGATACTCGATACCTGATACCTTATATCCGTTTGTATTTACAGGATACTCGATACCGATACTCATAGGGTACCTTTTAAATACCCGTTTAATAAGATAAAATAAAATATATATTTATGTTAGTTTTTAGAGGTTGGCAAACCGTGAACAATCTAATGAATATTCATCGAGTCTATATACTTAAACAGTAGTTGAGTAGTCTTAGTATATAGACTTGTTATTGAGTAATTTAAGCAGCTAAAAAGTTCAATAAGGACAGTGTTCAAGTTTAACTCGTCACTAAAAAACTCACTAGATGTTATCCAATACAAAAGTTTGTTGGATCACTTGATGGTTTTGCTAGCTAATTTGCTGGGACAAACAAAATTGATGTCAATGTGGTTGGAAACTCACTACCAATTTCACCCCAGCAAGATGTTGATTCTATTTTGGAAATTAGTGATTCGAACAAGATTCTGAAACTGCTATATATTGAACCATTCTTTTAGAGTTTCAACAGAGAGAGCGAGTGTCACGTTGCCTACGCTACTATAAGAAGTTTTCAATTTTTCACTTAACCAAAAATTATCATACACTTAGGTTTTTTATCTTCAGGGTTAAGAAGTAGTCTTTCACTAGTAAGGGTTAATCATTATGATACGAGTAGAGTGTCAACGTAAAAGATCGAGAGGAACTTTGTGATTGTAATTTTGTAACCTGTTTTATATAGTGAAAGAAGTTTGTGATTTTCCCAATTTAGGTGCCACATTATATTTCGTGTGTTCTCTCAGTTTTCCACACTAATTTACTTGGTTTATTTGATACTATGCTCCACATATTTTTTTGATTCATACATTTATAATTTTATCTCTAAAATAAAAAGCACAGCAATGCTCTTAACGTTGTTGGGATACTTCATTAGCAGTTAATTTAAATTTGTTGTGTATTATTTTCGCATGTCATAAATTGTTTCATATTGGGTTTAAATGTCCTTTATGAAGTGTGATTTCTATTACACTGTTTTAGAGAATGCTCTTATATATTATGTACATTTTTATTTTTACTATTTGTAATATATTTCTTTTACTTTTCAGAGAAGAAAAAAAAACTTGATGGTTCTTTGACCAATAAATTTGTTTAATTTAATATATTTAACTTTTTTGTCACTTACTATTTTTTTTTTATTTCAAATCAAGTATTAACAGGTATTTACGAATACAGCTAAACGCAACTCATCCAGAATGGAACCCCAGCACTATAAAATCTGCACTGATGACCACAGCTTACGCCATGGACAATGATCATTCCCTCTCCTCGACGCTGCAGGCTGCAACTTATCCAACCTTTTTGCTTATGGCTCCGGCCATGTCGACATCCAAAAGGCCCTCTCTCCAGTGACATCTCCGCCAACGACTACTCCCAATTCCTCTGTTCCTTGGACTACACCCTCCCCTCAGATACAGATCTTCATCAAAAGCTCAAACTTCACGTGGTCGAAGAATAATGATCAATTCGATGACTACCGAGGACTCAATTACCCATTATTCTCAGTGGTGTAGCTAACCAGGGAAGAAGAAAGAGATTTTACCTTAAAAAGCTTGGGGCTTTCAAGCACTAATTGATCAATGAATGGAATGCTGGCCGCCTACTTGAATGTCCCGATACCTTCAACAATGTTTGAATTATCTAATGGTCTTTAGGAGAGGCATCAAAGAGGATCTCAACCAGCTCTAAGGATCCCAAGAAGGTGTGGGCAACTCCAGAGTGGTGAGATACACTAGAGAGCTGACTAATGTGGATAACGCTGGGTCTGCGTATAGTGTCTCTGTCAAGGGTCCTTCAATGGTTGCTGTGACAGTGAATCCTGCAAGGCTTGCTTTCAAGAAAGTTGGGGATAAATTGAGATATACAGTGACTTTTGTCGCGAAGAAGGGTGCTGCTCCTGTGGGTGGATACGCATTTGGCTCGCTTGTTTGGAGCGATCGCCAGCACCTAGTTAAGAGCCCAATTGCTTATACCTGGATACAGCCTAGAGAGGGTATGTGATGCTGGCATTTGTGGATCCAAGATTTTCAATCCTATCAGAGATTGAGAATCTCTGATACGTTGGAGATGGCCCAATGGGGCAATTTACGAACAGAAATGGGAGTAGAGAAGTTTAACTTTTAATTCTGTCCCTAGTTATGTCTTTCTTCACAGTGAAATTTAATTACGAAATGCAAATTGTCGTTGAATTCTAACAGAAAGCAGATAATGCCAAAGTTTCTTTTGTCCACTGCCATATCCATGTGCCTCATCTGATACCTTGCAAGTGATATCAACAGTTTCCAATTTGCATAATTCCAGTGGCTGACAGAGATTTTCTTGGGTTTCAATTGCTCCCCATGCTTCGTATGACAAAAACCCAGACTGATGCTGCAAATTAACCGAGTGGGGCTCGAGCTGAAGTTTGTTCAAACTTGATACAAGCCTAAATAACCTAAATAATTGAGCTCGATCAAGACTACAATTTGAATTGACAAATTCTTCTAGTTGTTAAACAAATTATATATTAAATATAACTACAATCACTCGAGAAATAATATAAGTATCATTGTTTTTACCGTTCCTACTAATGGAATCAAAAGGATCCAGAGTGTATTGTCGAGTTGAACAAAGGGTGTCTTAATATTTCTTTTCACTTGGAATCTAATGTAACAATTTTGTACCGACAAAGCTCAAAAGTCGGTTAATACAGCAACTTGTGGCGATTAACATGAGGATGCACTGCTAAATTAATCCAAAACAGGACCAATCTTGTTCAATAATTGAATCAATTATGAATTCTTGTGGGACCAATGAACCGAAAAATGAAGATAAGCATGCACATTATGGCATCTTAACGTTACAAGGAAAAGACTGAAAAAATCAGGAATGGATGAGCCTCTAATAAATCTGAGATTGACAGATGATCCAGACCATCCAATTTCTGGAGGCACCCACCTCTCACCTCTCAGACTCAGAGTGGATGGGTCGATCAACCACTCATATGAATCCAAAAAGTATCTATTCAAAAGCTGGGTGTACCCAAATTGTGACTATATTCAATTGTCTGAGATTAATTCAATTCCTAGTAATGGTATGTCAGAATATTTTTTCGCTTGAACAAACAATTAAAATGGCACACCCTGAAGAAGAAAAAGAAGAAGAAGAAAGCTTCCACTGGATGGATTATTTCATAGATATACTAGCAACAAATATAGCAAGGGTAGCAGCAGTTCTTTGTACAACAGTAACAAAGGTTTACCTTTGGACATGTAGGACAAGAGCATTTCCATCTACAAGAGCAACAATCCAGACAGGAAGAGCAATCCAGGCATGAAGGGCATTGTGGAGAGCAGCAGCCTTTGCAGCTGCACGAGCTCTTCTTGAAGCATTGAAAGCTCGGACACGAGCAGCACCGGCATTTCGGTACAGAGAAGCAAGAACACGAAGGACAGCTGCATAAACTGCTGCAGCTGCTGCATAAACTGCTGCAACTGCACAAATTGCAGCAGCTGCACAAATTGTTGCAGGTGCATAAATTATTGCAGCAGCTGCATAAATTGCTGCAAGTGCATAAATTGCTGCAATCGCATGGGTTGGTGCAATCGCATGGATTGCTGCAATCGCATGGATTGCCGCAACTGCATGAATTGTCGCAACTGCATGAATTGCAGTGGCAGCAATGTGGCATTTTCGGACGAGCACACGAGAAACAGCAAATCCATGACAAGTTGAAACACGGTGCTCCACTGCACAAGAAAAGAACTAGTGATATGTAGGGAAGTATTTGAATTAGTCAAAGTGTAGTAATAAAAGTATGTATGCACTGTCCAAACTTACGCTAATTTGGGGGCAGAATATTTGGAAAAGATTTCTAGCAGAATAATGTGTCCATGCCAATTTTGTAATTATAATGCATCTTAGTGGGTGTTTTCATTTAGAGAGACAAGCAAACAAGTCTCCACATCATCTCACAACTAATTCAGGTATAATTTTTCTCGTAGGGTAGCATTGCTTGTCTGAATAACCAAACCTAGGAGTTGACAGAATACTACAAGCAAGACCATGTTCATATCAGTTACCAATTTGCTCAAAGAGAAGACAGAGAAATGCAACCTAGCATTTACTGTTGGTTACTTTTGCGAAGCAAATTGATGGATCAAAGTTTTGTTTTGGCCACTATATGTCCATAAATAACAAGAAGTACAATCCATATTGTAATGTCACAAAAACACTACTACAAGTACCATAGCCAATACTTCATCCTTTTATTTATTGTTGCAAAAAGATAAAGAAGAGAGAAAGAAAAACAAAATCCATTTGCAAAACATGTCAAGCTTATATTTAGAGGACATTGTATTCTGTTTCTACACTAAAGAGTGACCCTTTTGCTTCTCAGTCATTTAGTATTGTATTGCAGTAAAACTTTATCCTCATTTACAACACCAAAAGCTTGCAGAAAAATCAGAGGGAAAATATGAACGCTCCATACTTGCACAATAGACAAGCAAAGGACAAGAAGGTACCAGAGCCACTTCCAGAAACGACAAGGCCTACGAGTCTTCTGACTTCTGCTAGAAAAAATGAAAAATGTTAAAATTGAAAGACTTACACTAAACTCCAAGAGAAGTTTGTTGACAATTTTTCTTACGTCGGGATCAAAGGATCTGTCTTTGCCACCACAAAATCAGCAACCCTACAAAATTTGTCAAGTCCGGTCAAGTCGAGGTTTAGCAACACAGCACCAATAGCTCTCTCCACATAATTTTGAAGTTTAAGAGATAAAAGAATAAACAAGTAAAAATAAGCTAAGTTATTTAAATTTCAAGGTTGAATCCCATAGGAGCTTGAGAAGAAGAGGAAATGATTGTCTGCATGATATACGACATAAATTACAAGACCAATCACGTACTCTTTACAGCATCGGGAGGCAGGTTGAAGCCTTTCAACAAATTTTAGTTCGTCCTGTTGAAAATAAAATTATCATGCAACATTATCACCTTTGAAAAGGGAAATTAGCCAAAAAGAAAAATAAAAATTAAGCAGGAGGACAAAAGATAGTGATAGGAAGACGTCGTTGATCAATTGCCAAGGTGGAAGACAGCTATTTATGCAGTGATTTAGCAACGCTAGGGAAGATGTATATAAATCACTAGCATTTGCTAAATCTAATTTCGTGGGTTTTTTTTACCTTTTATTTTATTTTATTTTTTTTTTTGAAAGAATGACCACCATTTTACAATTATAGACAGAGGCTTACATGGGAACGCATGTAGAAAACTAGGTACTGAGAAAGATAAGCGCAATCATAACAATTGAAACAAGAGACATGAGCATACTCAACCTGTGATTGAGTTAAAGCTTAATCATGTACAATCACCTATCCTTGTAATTTGACATATAGCCTTGAAGATCAAGTTAATCGATTGTTTTTCACATATTAAATCAAATTTAATGTGTGAATTTGGAATGATATTGAATAATTTCTTCTCTGCTCATCCAGAGAACAGGAGGAGAAAAAATTATTTCCCACAGGACATATATCAGTGGAAGTATGATGCATCCAACAACTTAATCCACAAACTAATTAGTTGAAGAGTCAAAAGGGTATGAGGGCTGAAACTTAGCGATCTAGAATAGTAGATAACCAAAAAAAAAAATCACCTATTACCCAGAATTTTTATGTCAAATGGTCATTTAATGCCAAAGAAAAGCACCAAAAGATGACAAAATCCCTAGTTTATGCACAGAAAATGCTGTTTCTATTGTACTTAAAAGTAATCCTAATGAAAGTTGAGTACATGATCAAGATTGTGATCAAGTGTGCAACCACACAAGAATGAGAGAGATACTCACACACAGTTGGAGGTCTGAGCTTCATTAGAGAATCTAGGGAAAGGTGCTCGGCATGAAAGCCCCAGACTAGCAAATATATATAATATATATATATATATTCTTTTCACTTCTGCCAAAAATATGCCAAATTTAACCAGCCCACCACTCCCTTCACCAAGGAGGTTGCATGGTGAAAAATTCTGTTCAAAAAGGGACAAATAGGTGGTGGTTGCATATCCACTTTGAAGACAAAAGTTTTTGAAAATCAAAATAAATTTCTTTAGTCTCATTTTTTATCAGTAATAGTTTCATTTCTTCCAAAGAATTAACAAAAAGTAACTCTTCCCTGGGTATCCACCTCCATTCCAAAAAAAAAAAAAGAAGAAGAAAATCAGTGCAGAGTGGTGGGTCTGCGCATTTCTAATTTACCATTTAAGTTCTAATTCAACCCAATCAAAATTTAAAAATAGAAAATTAGCACTTGGAAGAATCACTAAACAATAAAATAAGAATCATAAAGAAATAACCCCCCCCCCCAAAAAAAAAATCAGCAAACGAAAAAGAAGATAAGCTGACCTCAAGAAAGCTAATCTCTCTCTCCAACATCTGAACCTTGGCAAGCTCCCGGCGCTTCCCGTACAAATCTGGATATCCGGGTGGCGATTTTGGCTGCGGCGGCGGCAGCGACGGAACCGAGGAAGAACAGCCAGAACCAGCCATTGACCACTGAACAACTTCCCTCAAATATTTCTAAAACAGAGCATAAACGCTAACATATATATGTATATATTTGTGCATATGCTCAGGTACCCAACAGAGTGTAAAGTGGCAGCAGCATAGCACTAGTAATTCCAGTGGTAACCACCATTAAGAAGCGCTAATTTCAGCATTGCCAGAGTCCCAGAAGAGGAAGAGCAAACAGAGGTAGTACTAAAAACCACAAGCTGGAACTAATTGTACTAGACGAAAAATAAGAAATGGGAGAGTTGTGTTGTAATAGAGAGGTAGAGAGGGAAAGAGAGGGAAAGGGAGGCAGGTGGTGCTAGGTTAGGTAAGGAAACGGGAAAGATTTGACAGAAGAAGACAGACGAAATAATTAAGGGATTGCTGACACTGAGGGATAATTACAAGGCCAGACCCAAAAAAGCACTGGCAACAAGCGCAGAAGCAGCAGTAATGCAAACCACCTATACCTACACCTTACGAATACATATATATGTACATGTATGTGCGTATATGTATGTATGCGATTGAATGTAAATAATTGATTTTACAGCAGACCCAGTTCAATCAAAGCAAAATGGAACAAAACCCAGAAATAATCAAGGCTAAGAAGGGACCCATAATGATCATCACGGACGAGGAGAGTTAAATGGTGAAAGGAGGGAGAAGAAGAAATCAACAATGATGGAGACGATGATAATAGAGATGGCTGAGAGAAAAGCCTGCAATTGATGGTGGTACGAAGTAGACATGGGGGCACATATGGGGAGGAAAGGCAGACGTTTCCATTTTTCTTTTTCCTTTATTTTTATTTTTATTTTATTTTTTTGGTGTTCGTGAGATTTTTTTGGGTAATAAAAATAGAGACGTTAAAGTGAGAGCAGTGTGTGTCTGTGTCTCAGTCGAGAGGTCGTGGTGGCTGCAGAGTTTGCAGTCAGATTTGCAGAGAGAGAGAGAGAGAGAGAGAGAGAGAGAGGGGAGAGCGAAGGAGGACACCGTACCTCAGACCGCACGTGACCGCTGCGCAGGCGGGAGATATATGTGTATATAGAGAGAGAGAGAGAGAGAGAGAGAGAGATGGCGGGTGTTTGGGTTTTTGGATCGGGGTTTTAGAAGAGTTAAAAGGAGATCGCCACTTCACTGTCAAATCGGGTGAAATGGTGCTCACCGTAAAAACTCAAGCTTCTTGTCTAGGTTTTTACCTAGTTTAGCAGTACTAGATATCAGTGATTTGATGTAAGATTCGGAATGTCTAAACTTTAGGGGTGGGAGATCCTGTAATACTAAATAAATTTACCCCTTTTAATTTTATAATTATAATTAGTACAAAAATAATTTTTAAGTTTTTTATTTTATATGATTTTTTTTTACTAAAATTTAATTCTTTCTAAAAATTATGACTTTTAAGAGTGTGTTCACAAAATTCAAACCTTCGTCTAAGTAAAAATATCTATTTGGTTAAAAAATAACAAAAAAAATTAAAAAAATAACCAAAACAAACTTACTTTTTTGTTTTTTAACTTTTTTTTATGATTGCTATTAACATGTTTCTAAATTATAATTTTTAAAAAACTTAAAATTTAATAAAAAATATAGAAGACAAAAAAAAATTAAAAATTGTTTTCTAACCAAACAAATTAGTAAAAGATAGTAACTCTACACAAATACCATAAAATAATTTGTGGTAGCACAATAAGGTTATTATATTACATTTATAATTTATATCATTACACATGACTATGCCAAGGAAAGGGATGAAACTTAAAAATTAATTATGAAAATTATTTTGACATTTTTAAAATTTTTAATACTTTTAATCACTAATAATCATTCACAATTTAAAAATAGATGTAAATGTTATTCCTTTAATTTTATAAGCTATTTAATTAAATTTATTTTTGTATTTTGTTAGATACTTTATATATATATTTTTTAACTTTTCATCACTTCTGTTCGCGTTTTTAAAATATTCGTTAATTATATATTATTTGCATAGATGTCACTAATTATTATTTGAGATAGATATTTTAATTTTTTTATTTTTAATTAATTTTTTGTCAGTTTAGAGGAAATATAAAAAATTAAAATAAAAAATAATTACTAAAATTTTCTCCATACCACACAAACTATATTCACTTCTAAAAAAAAAAAATAATTCTTATATTAAATGAATAATTTCATAAGAAAACAAAAAGGACTTTTATGTCATTATTCCTAATTAAGTTGTTCCTAGATATAAATTTCTTTAAAAAATCCTGCAATACAAAAGTCGGGATAAAAATTAGTTTGCCAATTCATATAATTTCATGCCACAAAAGATTGTTCTAGTGGCTGTTACAATTTTATTATTGCTAAGAGAAAAAAAATCATTATTATTTTGAAATAGGTTACCAAAAATTTAGTTTTTTTAAATAATAATAAATAAATTTTAAAATGAAAATTCACCCCTCTTCCTCAAGCCTTAATTGTGCCAAAGTGGAAAACCTTAATTGCAATTGATGCCACAACAAAAGAAAGTCAAAAACTATTTTGGCATGATCAAATCCGCAAGTCTTCAAGTTAAGAAGATGACTTATAAAGTGAAAGGACGTGGAGATGAGAAGCATGAGAAAGTAGAGAATTTTGTGAACGTTATTAAAGATTAAAAGGCTTGAAAGTTACAAAATGAGAGTAATATTTTGAGTAAAAAATAATATGACTGTTTTAATGATTTTATGTTTTATTATATCACAAGAGTCTTAATTTATAACAACACCAATAAGAATGGATATCCATGGTGACATATTTGTGCCAATGAATATTTTGTCACACAACTACCAATCATGTAATATCGATATAAATACTTTCATTTTTGCATAAGATGTAAACAGATGGTGTGTCTTTTATTTTATTTCAATTTCTAAAAAATCATTATTACTCCTTAATTTTATTTTATTTTCTAAATTTTGTGTAATCCCAAGACATGTAATAGGAAGTCAATGAAAAAGTTGATTGTTCTTGGGTATCTTAACTATTTATATTGTATCAAAATTTAAATTTATATACTCTACAAAAAAAAGAAACTCTTGATCGAAGTTATTTTTGGGGGGGGGGGGGGGGGAAGAAATAAATTTTTGCATTCTATTCTTTAAGTTCCCCTCTTTCATCCCAAAAAGGACGCTGATTTTTGCCCCCCTCTCCTATTCATCGATTCTTCAATATAAACGCGCCCTGAGAGGAATGGGCTTCAAGGAGATGAAAAGTTTTAACCTTTGCGTTTCTAGCGAAATAATTTTGGAGACTTAATGAGCACCCTTATCATGTACGGGCGAAAATTATTGGAAGGCAAATGCTTTCCTGATACTTCTCCAATGAATGCTTAAAGGGGGACTTGTGCTTAGTGGATATGGTCTAGCCTCATTCAAGGCAAGGAATTGTTGATGATGGATGTGAGATGGAATGTGGCCTCAGAAGAAGATGAAGAAAGGTGGATACCCACATGGAATCATTCGGGAGTGTTTGGAATGGTAAAATATTAATAGAAATGTAACGTGTCAGTTATTTTTTTAGTATTTAAAAAATAAATTAATTTTTGACGAAATTTATTTGATCATGTAGATATTTTACATTCCAAGTGTCTCCGATAAAAAGTATGCATTACGTCACTCACTTTTTGGTTTTAGACAATTATTTTTTTTAATAAAATTTATTTGAACAGGGTTGAATATGCTTGTTCTAATAAGTTGAACAAAAAATTTTGTAACAAGTCTGTAGGTGAAAGTGGGATAAGAGTATAACATGCTCGAAAAATGAAAATGATTGAGAGTTTATAAACATTTGTAAAACTTTATAATTGTTTTTGTGAAATTTTGTCTTCCAGCCGCTTAATGTTTAACAAAAATTAAGCCAAAGAAATACAAATGGAAGACAGAATGGTTGGAAAACTTATTTTCCAGGGAAGAGGTGGATGCTATTAGTCACAGTGCAATCCCTTTGTCTTGGCAGCCAGCGGCCAAAGATTCACTTAAATGGCATGTCTCTAGCTCAGGAAGTTATACTGTCAAGTCTGGATGCTATCTAGCCCCTGCCAACAAATCTAAACCAGCAGAGGATATGAGCCAGCAGCCTCATCTGCTCCTCCCCCAGCGGCAGTGTGGCACTTAGCTCCCCGGTGCGTCATTTTGTATGGAACGGAAAGCTATTAGGAACTATATTCGGACCAGGCGTTAATTTGTTTGGCAGAAGATGCTCTCGAGATCCATTATGCCCGCCACACTGTCATAAAATGGGGGAACCCAGTAAGCACACTTCTATTTAGAGTTTGAAGTGAAAAAATAAATAAATAAAAGGTTATATAAATTTGTAAAAATTGTAATTTGATAATTTATGTTTGAGATGTTTAGTTGATAAAAGTTTAACTAAAAAATATAGTAAAAATATAAAAATTTGATACAAAAGTGATATGTGGTAAAATTTAATTCAAAGAAAGTACAAGAAAATTAATAAAAATTAATAAATTTTGATTAGTTTTGTCCGACTAAACACCCTCACTTTAGATATAAAATTTAAAGTTGACAAAAATCTATTGCATTTTGTAAACGTCCAAACACATCCTTCGTACATATGATTGGACGAGGTGTGTTTGGTTTGGAAGTAATTCGGTGTACAAGGTGGATGGATCATCTTTCCCTTCGATGGCTAAATGGTCTGAGTCCCAACTTCCAGCCACTAATGCAAACTGTCCAAATCGAGAAGGCTCAGCTCAGCTCAGCTCATCTCCTATTGCAATTATGTGCTGGGCTATATGGAAATCCAGGAATAATTTTATTTTTAACGGAGTACCCTGTCAGTTCTAGCTACCATTAACAGAGCAAACAGGGTCGCACAAGATTATTTGGAAGCTATTCTCAAACTATTCTCAAGCCAGGCCAAGCGACCGTAGGCTTCCTCTCTACTGATCAGTTACTCATTTTGGGGTGGGTTCCACCAACAGAAGGGTCACTTCCATTGGAAAACCCAGCAAACTTCTGCAATTCTATTCCGAGATGTATATAGCAAATGGGCAAATTGTGTAACTGTGACCGTATGCGAGAGTCTCATCAGCATCTACCCCCTTGAGACTTGGTCAACGAGAGTAGCTTGCTCCATGGCACTCGCGCTGCTGAAGGTAAGAAAGTACCATTTTCTTGGAATATTATTAGCATGCTCTCTTGTAATGGCTGGTATAAATAAATAGCGGTGTAATTGTGATTGTTGAATTTTAATGGTGGATAATTACAGAACTCCATTGTGAAGTTTAAAAAAAACAAAAAAAAGGATTAATAGTTGAGATGGAAAATAACATTTTTCAAACAACTATAATATCTCACAGTTTGTTAATTAACTTAGGCAGGACCGGAGTGGAAATTGCATCTATTACGATAAGTTTAACGCATCTTTAATAATTGGAGTCAACATTAATTTTATTTGAGGTAGTATTTAGAGTTTTGTAAAAGTTTAAAATAAAAATTAAAAATTGGTGTAAAAAGTGATATGTGACAAAATTTTTTTGTGATTGAAGGTGTCCGGACAAATTTGCGTACACCTCGACTAATCCCTAAAATTCTTAATTTAACGACCAGGTAAATCTTCCACTGTCTCTGAGTAGAGTCAGACTAGTGAATACTGATAATAAAATCCAAAATCTTATCAGTTACGTTAATTCTCAGGGTTATGTGGCAAAATTTAATTGAAAGAAAATTAAGAATTTTTAAAATTTTTTAAAAAATTTTGAAGCTCCAAAACGGATATATTGGCAATTTTATATTTATGAGAGTTACTATTTAATCTTTTAAAAGTTTCAGCAAGTATTACTCTTAAGGAGATGGCGAGATCTTTTTTCCCTTGAAATTAAGGGTATGTATCAAAATTGAAGATTGTACCTAAAATTTTTATTTTTCCTTAATTCAATTTGATTATTCAATTCTCATTTTTGGTTTTGAATTTTTTTTGGACTCAAACTAAAATTCGATTTGGTTTCTATTCTTGTATGTAAAGAACAGAAATTGAATTAAAAATTAAAAAAATATTTATAATAGTTTGTATAAAAATAAATTAAAATTTATATACCTATATATAATATGATATTAGATTATATAATAATAAATTTATCAAAAATAAAATTAAATATTAAATATTTATATATAAATTAAATTTCGATTAATTCAATTTTAGTTGAAATTGGCTCAATTCTAATTATTTCTTCTAAAAACTTAAAAAAAAATGAAAGTAATTCGGCTTTTATTCCCGATTAGACAGTGGAAACGTTAGATTTGAATTGTTTCAGTGTGAATGAGAAAGATCCTCGTCTCTCCTTTGATTGCTAATTGCACTTTGCGCAACGGTGGGGCATACATCTCGAGGTGATGGCAGATCGTGATCGACTGGTGGGGATCGTGATCGAGATCCAAATGGAGTTAAGTGTGTGGGTCCCAATATTGACACGACAGCTCCTTCTTACTGTCAGGGCGCGTTGCGCGCCATTTCCAACGCCAGTTGACGGCGATTACTCTGCCGCCGTGTCTCTTCGCTGGAGCACGTTGGCCTGCTGCGGTGCCAGATCCATTGACTTTAGGCCGACCGCAATTCAACATTTGTGATCCAACGGTTGTAATATCACCATATTGATCATTTGATGTCTAACGGTGCATCAATGATTTTCAGTTGCTTTTACTTACGTGAGTATTTAAAATTAATTAATTGTTAAAAAGTTAATTTTTTTAATAACAAAAAAATTAAATTTTTAATTAAGTTTTTAACTTTCATTAATGTAGCATATTTATTGTTGATGATTTAAAATAAATTTAAAATATAAGAATGAAACTGTAATCACTTAAGAAAAAAGTTAGAAATTGATTAAATAAAAATTAACTTTTAATTAGGAATTTTCAAACACACGCAGAGTAAAAGATAAAGATTGTTTAATTACCAAAAGCCCTGACATTTAAAATAAATGAATCCAACCGAATTATATTTTGGTCGAGTAAAAAAAAAAAAAAACACTACAGAATTATAAAATTAACACGTAACACTTTTTGTATTTAGGTTTTTTTTAAAAGTCACAATTTTTTGGTAATTTTTGGCAAGTGAAAATTTTAATGTATTTGATAAAATAAGCATAATATTTTAGTAATTTTTGATAATTTTTAATAACTTTTGTGCTTTTCTTAATTTTTGAGTAAAATTAAAATGAAAAGATCATTATGCTCCTTGTCACGTAAGTAAAAATTGACGTGTTGGTAACTTGCCACATAGATAAAGTATCAATTTTTTTGTTGTTTTGCCAAACACGTAAAACACTAAAAATTAATTTTTTTTTTCTATTTTTTGCTAATTTGACTCCTCCAAACGGAGCAAAAAATATCATTATTATTATTATTATTATCATTCTAGCCATAAAATTTAATAAAAGAATTCTATGAGCTTATCAATTAATTTCATTGCGAGGGTGGACAGAAAGTGAACATTTTTAAAGTTGCGTGAACTTAATTGTATTAATAGAGTTTTCCACTGTAGTTAATCGCCTTCAACAGTTTATTTACATTTTAATTTCTTTTTTCAAATAAATAACAAAATTTTATTCAACTTATTATTATCCACCTCATTTGTACCTATATATAATTTCGAAAATTATCATTTCCTTTCAATTTTCGTATTTATGTTGGCCCACACACAATACAGGTATATCATCGTCTCATATTTATATGTTTGTCATTAGAGACGGACCCACTTTTGGCTCAGGATAGGCGAATGCCTACGCTCAAATTTTATAAATATATATATATATATATATATATATTATTTTTTACATGAAAGGGAATGATGCACCAATCAGGAAGGATACACCAATCACAATAAGGATCAGGGCAGCAAGTAAATGTTTTGCATCAAAAATGATATAACAATTCTGCAATTAGCTAGACTGTACTCCAAATATCTCATAACATGCTTTGTGCGATCGTGTTGCTAGAATATCGACGACGCTCGTCAATAATTCGATTATAAACTAAAAATATTTTTAAAAATCTATATTATAAATATGAAAAATGAAGTGAAAAACATGTAAAATTAAAATATGGATCTTGATCTAGCTTTAGTCGAGGTTCTCTTATTCCTTACTCTCCAGCAACCAACAGTACTATCTCACTTACACTGGTCAAATTTTACAGATCCGTCACTGTATCTCATCAACTTGAATTGATTACTCCAATCAAATAAATAATAAAAGTTAAAAAAACAAAACAAAATTTCTTTTGCTTGCATAAGCAAAACCCCCATATAACTTACGTGTAATTTTCTTTCGAGTCTTACTAACCAATTAATGACTTAATGATATATGTTTAAAATATTTATTCAATTATAAATACCAAAATACTATTTTACTATCTTAAAATATTTCTGTCATTGTTAAATAACCTAAAAATTACTCTAAGGAAATGTTTGTTTTGAAGGTAAGAAAGACAAATTTTATTGAGGTAATTTTTATTCTCCATTTCATCAATTTGGATAACGGGATAATATTACTCTAGATTAACAATTACCTTCATATGAGGGTAAATTTTTACTTTAGGGGAGGTGAGTAACCGAGGGTAATGAAAAACATTTACCTTTTTTCATTACTCTTGTAAAATATTTATTTGCTCTCATGTAAAATCTTAAGCAATCTTCTCTTATAAATAATTATAATAAATATTATAAAATAATTAATTATTAAATTATTTTATCAAAATAATACTTAATAAATAATAATTTATTACTAAAATAATTTATTTTATTTTATTAAAATAATATTATTGAAATATTAATTTATCATTAAAATTATTTATTTTCTCAAATTAAAAGTAATGTTTAATAAATAATAATGACTTATTAAAATAAAATATTTTATTAAATGAAAATTATGTCTCATAAATAAAAATTTACTAGATTATGTATTTAAATAATTTTAGTTTATTTAATCAATAATTTATTTAAGTAAGCTAAAATTATTTGTTTATTAAATTATTCTATCAAAATAAAAAAATTTTAACAAATAATAATATAATATTAAAAGTAATTACAATTAAAATATTAATCTATGATAAAATTATTTTTTAGAATTAATATTTTTATTTAAAAGTATATATTTTAAAAATATATTTCTATTAAAATCAATTATTATTAGAATAACAATGATTATGATGATTTATTTTATTATAATATTTTATTAAAATTAAATATTAACTTTTATCGTTCGTCAATTTATCCTAATTCCAAACATAATTAAGTTTTACCCCTTCAAAATTTTTAGGGTTTCAAATATAACATAATTATTATCAGATAATATTTACTCTTTAATTCCAAATATAAGTATCACAAACTTGTTATCCTAATAACCATTATTTAGGATAACAATTATCCTGCATGATCTTTTTCTTCCAAAGTTTTAGCCTAAACCAAACATGTCCTAATCAGTTTTTAAAATTTGCCTTTTTTTTTTCCCTTCTTCTTCCTCCTGCGAATGATAAATGCGGCATTTATAATTCCACACAAAGGGCAGAAGGGCTCACTGGCTTTCTCTGGGAATTGAATAAGAAAGTGTTTTCACGTGAAAGACAAACTTCGGCATTAATGCATCCAAACACTTATTAAACTTCGGCATTTATGCATCCATTCATTTATTTACTTGTTTGAAATGATAAAAAATTTTAAAAAATATAAAAAATATTAAAAAAATATAAAATTTATTTACTTTTTATTTTATTACATAAATTATAAACTTATAATTTATCTTATTTTATCTCATTTCATCCTACTTTTTACTACTTCAAAACACACTCTGCAGAGTAAGAGGACTTTCGATGCAGTTGTATAATTTCTTTTGCATTTATGTGTCTATCTAGTTTTGCAGCTTTCTTCCCCGCCTATTTTTTTCTTTTCTTTTTTATTTTTATTTTTTACGCGCACGCGCACATATATATATATAATAAGAGAGCTTATGATTTAAATTTTATATATTTTTAATCATTAAATTTATTCAATATTTAAGATTACTTATTTCTCTCTTCACTTTAATTATCTTTTCTATCACTTTACATAGGGTGTGTTTGGAGTTGTATAAAAGTGTATAAAATAAAATAAAATTGTAAAAGTAAATATCTCGTAATTCGTGCAATAAGTGAAGAATTTTAATTTTATTATCTCGTAATTTGTGTTTGTAAAAATTTATAAAATTTTATTTTATTTTGTATAACTCCAAACGGAGCCACAAATGGATACTTATTAAACAAAGTTAATTAAATTTTTTATTTTAAAAAATAATATTTAAACTTTAATTTTCTTTAAAATTTTTTAAATAAACATTTAAATTAAAATTTTGATTTTAATATACTTAAAACTTAAATTTTAAATATATATACAATTTTTATATTCTTTATGTCATTTATATCTATAAAACAATAAATTTTAAATACATATATTTTTATATTTTTTTGTGTCATATATCTATATAACAAGGAATCTCATGATTTGACTTTTGAGTGTGTTTAGAGTGACAAAAAATAAGATAAGTAGCGGGTTCATAATTTGTGCAGTAAAATAAAAAAATTAATAACTTTTAGAGTTTTTCAACATTTTTCACCGTTTTTCAAAATTTTTTGTCACCTCAAACGCAGCCTTTGTATATTTTTAACCATTGAATTTATTCAATGGTTATGATTATTTTTTTCTCTCTCCACTTTAATTGTCTTTTCAATTACTTCATATGAATTAATATTTATTAGACAAAGTTAACCAAATTTTTTTATTTAAAAAAATGTTATTTAAACTTAATTTTTTTTAATTTTTTAAATAAATATTTAAATTATATTTCCAATTTTAATATACTTAAAACTTAAATTTTAAATATATATATATATATATATATATATATATTTATACTTTTTGTATCATTTACATTATATATAATAAGAAAGTACAAAATTTTGAATTTGAAATATTTTTAACTGTTTGATTTGCTGATTATTTTATAATTTTTTATGTTAATTTGTCATCTAAATTTCAATTTAAATTATTTTACATATTAAATAATATTTATGTGCATTTAAGCATGTATGTGTGTGCGCTCGCGTGCTTATTATTCATGTCACTATAATAACATGGTACGACCGATCAAAAGGAGTTCTAAGATGCTATAGTGAATTTTACATTAGAAGGACTACAATGAAGGATTGGACTTACTTGGTCGAACTAAGCTGATCAGGGAATTGTTAGAGATACTTGTAGATATGTGGTTGAAGCTGATAGCAGATCTTAAAACTAATATAGAAAATCTTCATTACCAACTTTTGGAGCCAATGGTAGTCTAGTAGAAGATCGGGGTTTATGATAGAACATGCAGCTGAAATCCACTGCAATATCCTGGAATTCGATCAAGAGCCTACCCGTGCAGAGTAAATGATCACTTGTCCCTTTTTATTATTATTATTATTGATTAAAAGACGACAATATTTTTAGTATTTTAATGTTGTTACAAAATTGTCATTGGTTTCAATTTTTTAAACTTCTCTCTCAATTTTTTTTTTTTTTTTGGTTTTACAATACCATCTTTTTCTTAGTGTTTGGAACCACAATTTTTAGTATAAAATTGTCATTTTTTTTATTTTGGAGTGTTTGATAAATTACTAATTTATATTACTTTTTTACTCAGTTACAAAAACTTCTCAACTCAAATATTATTAAAAATTGTTAAAAATTACTAAACGTTGTCAAAAATTATCAAAAGTTACAAAAAAATTTACCAAATACCTTAAAGTTACTAAAATTATTACTTATTTTGTCAAATATACCAAAAATTACAACTAATAATTTTTGACAAAAAATACTAAAAATTACTAAAAATTATACATCAAAACGCCCCTGTAACGTTACTGATCACTGTCTTTTGCGGTTTATGCAGTCAAGGGCCACTCTAGGTCATGACACTCATTTTCACTGATTGGTTTGAGAGAAAAGTGAAGCGGAAGGAAAATTGGAAGAAAAATAGGGTGAAAAAATGGAAGTAAGGCGCACCCATTTTTATTCTCTTAAATTTAAGAGGAGAAGAGAGAGGTAGAGGATTGAAGAGGAGAGAGAAGGAGATGATATATGTTATAAAAAATTTAAGAATGGGACTCATCCTTTTTAAAATAATTTTTAATTTAAAAAATAAATTATAATATATATACACACATATATACATACATCGTTTTACTGCCTTCTACTTTTCCATTCAATCAAACACTTTTTTCTTCTCACTTTTCTTTCTTCCCCTTATTCTTTTTCCTTTTCTTTCTTCCCATATTTTCTTTGCACCAAACAAACTAGTAATTTTTGTGTGATCTCATCCTGTCGGTAAAGATACATGTTTTCTATAATTAATAGGATAAAGATATGCGTTTTCTATAATTCAAATGAGGGAACGTGTAACACCTAGAACAGAAGGGCAGAAATTAAAAATTTTAAACTTAATTGCTTATTTATTAAAATATGTATGTGTACGTATTTATATTCTAAGAATCCAATCCATTATATCACTGCTTATTGTTGCGGAAACCCTGGATCACATTCTGACAACACCCCTGTAAATAATAGTAAATACGAACACAAGAAAAACACACAATAGAAGAACACAAGATTTACGTGGTTTGGCAATTTGCTTACATCCACGAGCACTCAGAGAAGAAAATCTACTATGTGAATAATATTACAATCACACAATATTTCCTTTCACCCAATACCCCAATACACCCCACAAAGCAATTTCTCAAACAAAACTACAACTCTCACCTCAAAGGAGGAATATAACTAGAGTATAAGTTTGTTACCCAAAGTTTTGACTGGTGTGTCTTTTTCAATTTCAAAGAAAATGACCTTTTATTTATAACCACACAAGGCCCCTCTGCCTTTATGAGAAAATCGATGTGGGACAGGATTTACAACCTTACAAGACTTTTGCCTTTATAAGAAATCTAATGTTGGATAGGATTTATAACCTCACAAGACTTTTGCCTTTATGAGAAAACCAATATAAGATTGGAGCCAACAAATTAAAACTGTCATAATCCACGTTTTTTTTCTTGATTTGGTTCGTACTTTGCATAACCTCAAATTAGAGACTGGATTCCAAACGCGTAGTTAACATTGTCTATTATGAACATTGTGAAGCATTCCATTGAAAATTCTTATCAAATATTTTTTTAATTTATTTTTATTATGAATCACCTAATTTTAATTAGATAACTTATAATTCGACACCGCATAACCAATGTTAAAAGTATAACTAATGTTAAAAGTGATGTTTGCTTTCCTAAACCAACAGAATTTCTTGGAACTTCTTGCGTCGGCCAGAAAATTGAGATGGTCCGCGCAGGATAGTGGGCTTGGATCTTGTCTTTTGTCCATATGGGCTGATCCTTCTTCTTCTTCCTCTTCTTCCTGTTTTTGGATATGATTGGAGTTGTACAAATTTGTAAAAGTTAATATCTCGTGTTTTGTACAATAAATGAAAATTTTTAATTTTATAATCTCGTAATTCGTATTTATAGGAGGAGGCGTATCATATCTATTTCGTGAGCAAACAAAAGATCGAAATAAGGTATAATGAGGCCCGCAGGATTAATACGATCCCACCCTCGTATTCCTTAACCAAATAGTCTCGAAAGTCCCAAAACCATTGCCTCCGAAACACAGAGTAATATGAGAAAACAAAAACCTTTTTGAACCCATCAATTCCCCGATCCGTCCCCCCCAAAGGATCCCAGATGCCCCATGTGCTGCAAGAAGCTTCCTCTGCATGCATTAACATCACAGCTAAATGCACCCCAACATTGGAGTGGTCCCAAAGCTAGCCCCAAGTCAATTTCAACTCGATACACTTCTCTTTCTTCCTTTTTCAGGAAATTTCAATTTCACAAAAACAAAAACATATTCAAAGTATTGCCACTCTTTTCAACTTCAAATATATTCTCTTGTTGAGTTTTGAGCCATTAGGCTGCCAAATTTTCAAAAAGCAAAACTTTCCCTTTTCGTACTTATGTATTGAAACTATTATTATAAGATCTAGCTACACGTAACTGGGATGATCACTGTTACACTCAACATGAAGATTCTTCAAACGTTTATCCAAATTCAAAGTCACGCCAAACATTTGAAGACACCCCCTCAACAGTTGTTGTTGCCCTTTCTTTGTGCATAAATACATCAGTTCTTGTATACTGCAATAACAAAAAGCGTGGGGGTATACGAAAGAGAGGGACAGACCCAAAATAAAAACAAAAATAAAAAAAATGGCTGCAAAATCTAATAATGCTATCCCCATAGTGAGCAAGACGTTCTGTTCATCGTCTCAGGTGGTTCTTATGGTGAGGAGGAGGCCCCATGTTGTGTATGGAGGTGGTTTTGTGGTATCAGATTGCAGCCAGAAGGTTGTTTTTACGGTAGATGGCTGTGGAATGCTTGGTAAAAAGGGGGAACTCGTTCTGAGAGACGGTGACGGTGATTCTGTGCTTCTCATCCGTCGAAAGGTATATTAAAAAAACTTTAGTGATGGGCTCGTAAATGCGCCATATCATTATGATAAAAATTTCTGATAAATTGTTCAGGTCCTATAGATTACCATTCATTCCTGAAAATCTTTCATGGTGATGGAGATTCACTGCATTTTCCCAAGCAAAATATAACACCTAAAAATATAAAACAAACCAAGCCAAACCAACTTGAATAGATGTTGATTTTGTATCACCTTCTTCTCTGATAATCATCTTTTTTTTTATTGTAGGGAGGCATAATTGAGGCACTGAACATTAACAGACGATGGCAAGGGTTTGCTTATGACTATGCAGAATCACAGAAGTTGGTCTTCACCTTAAAGGAGCCCAGCTCATGTCTCACCAAGAACAATCCAATCAGAATCTCCACTGAACCCAGAGGCCGTAGCACAGGCCGGGATTATGAGATCAAAGGCCATTTTCCAGACAAAGCTTGCAGTTTAGTCGACTCCACAGGAAACATCATAGCACAGGTATAGATCATACACACCAGAGTTCATTGCAAATAAAGCACCCATTAGAAAAAAAAAAAAAAAAAAAAAAAAAGAATTCAATTTAGAATCCTAGATTAAAATACACGTACATCCATGCAAACTCCTACAGCCCACATTCATCAGAACATAATAATATTGCCTTATTTTGAATGAATAAGGTGCATCAGAATATATATATATATATATATATATATATATATATATATATATATTTCCAATAACCCTTTTTTGTGGCCCTCTTATTATTGATTAGCGTGATAAATAAATGTAGATTGGAGTGAAGGAGGAGGTAGAGGAGTTGATGACGGCAAGCAAAGATCTTTATCATGTAATAGTCAAACCCGGAATTGATCAAGCTTTTGTATTTGGTGTCATTGCTGTTCTGGACTACATCTACGATGGATCAACCAGGTGCTGATTCATCAATCAGTAGCGAAGGAGATAAACTCAAACTCGAACTCTCTTGCAGAGTGATTCAATCTTCTGTGTATAATCGATTAATTTCAAACTTGTTTGGCAACCATGGAAAGTGCAAAAGTAAAGGCATATTCCTTTTTTTTCTTTAGTCTGCTTGAATTGAACGCATCTGATTGCTGGGTTTTCAACAGTAGTTGTTTTCATATTTGAAACTGAAGAAAATTAATAAAATAGTATACAACAAATTCAATTCAACAAGCATGCTAAAAGAGTTTAGCTTGATTGATTGAATGAACTTCCTATATTAAAATCCTTTGGACAAAAGTTCTCACCTTTACTTAATAGAAATCGAAAACAAATATACCCAAAAACAAACCCCATAATTTTTCAAACCAACACACAGAATAGGGATCTCAAGAACAGGCACAAGAGTTGTCGACGACGACCGTTCGATCCTCCTCGTCCGCACATCTAAAAAAGTAATACCCAACAGAAAGCCCCAAAACCACCGCCACAAGAACGCCGCCGTTGAACGACATGATCGCCAGCATTAGGAGGTACCCAATCGCCGAGTTGAGACCGAACAGAACCGCCGCGGCTAGCCTCCTGGGGTTGTGGGTGCGACGGAGCCTCAAGAGAAGGGGCGCCCCCCTCCCCAACAACGGCTGAGAGGGACCATCGATGGCGACGGCCGCGGCCGCGGCGGCCATGGATTTGAATTGGATGCGACGATCTTCCATGTACTGGTAGAAGGCGGAGAAGAGGAAGCACACGAACAGAGCGAGGGCGTAACTCGTCCATGAATCGGTCGTCCACCAGTCGAACAACAAGGTCACGTCTTTGCCCCAGTACATGGTCATGTGCATCATCTTAACTTCCAAAGCTTCTCCCAGCAATGGGCTGTGAATACAGACGTAGATATAGAAACAATTAGAGAGAGAGAGAGAGAGAGAGATGGGTTTGGTGATGGTGCGGGAAAGGGTTAGATAGAACGAACAGTCTTGGTTACGGTTCAGACCAGTTAATAATCACAAAGATTGGGTCATCATGGCTCTACAGAGAGAAGGACTGAAATTTGTGGTTCCAGTAATGCCCTCTGAGTTTTCCCATAACTACGAGCATGCTACGATGAGCCGTTTGGATCTAGCTGGTGTGTGGTCCTAATTCGAACCAAAATGGTTGGAGCATCACACAGTCCGATCCAAGTGAAAAACCCATCTGAGACTGGAGAATCCTTTCGAGACTTTTTCTTTTTCATGTGTCTGTTTCTTTTTCTTTTTGTTTTGGTCTGGGCATTCGAACAGATTAAAAAAATTAAAATTAAAAAAAAAAGTCAAAATGTAAATGGAAGAATCCAATGTTTGGTTCGTCTCATATTGTATCTCTTTCACCAAAAAGTAGAGAAGAGGAACCAATCTGAGGTAGTTTTGAAGAATTCAGTGGCAAGTTTGATATTACCAGTAAAAAGGGCATGCAGTGTGCAGTTTTGAAGATGACTGCATTGGAATTTACTTGAAAATGTCAATAAACAAATTATATTACTGGTCAAGCAAACAACGAACCCCTGAAACATAACAGGTTCTAGAAAAATGTAACTAGCATTGCTTCTGTGGAAAAGTAAATTACCCAGGCGATCAGTCTTGGTAACAAGCTGAAGTACCGCAAGGGAAGAGATCAGAATCTCAGGGAAAAATTGATAAAAATTTGAGAGTTTTTTTGGGTTTTTTTTTTTATAAACTAAAATTTATAAAAATTCGTACTTTTTTTTTTAAAATAAACCAAACACTTCTGTAATTGAGAAATGACAATATGACAATAGTTTCAATTTTAACCAATGTATTTGTTACATTAGTCACTTGTGTGCATTATACGCAGTTATAATTGTGCATTCCGTTGGCTAGAACAAATATCCAGCATTAACATTTGCTTTGTAATTTAGAACCAGAAGCTAGGTATCTCTAAGGATATGCATGAAAGAAAAACCTCGAAGTGAGCTTCATAGACAATGTTTGGATTAAAAATCAATTAAATGCCACTAGCAAGGGAAAAAGGCAAGCGTATACAACAAATTCTACCAACCAACAGCAAAAAAAACACGCTTGATGATGCTTACCAAACAGGAAACCGCCTGCAACCACTCCAGCCATAGAAGATGGGAAGACCCCTAATCTAGAAATTAGAGAACCAAATTGCTGTATCCTTTTTTTTTTTTTTTTGAAACTGCGTTACATTTCTTTACTAGCAAAATACCATTCTAGCTTTCTAATTTAAGAAAGAAAAAGAAAACTATAAATACGTAGTGTTCCACACAAACATGCGTGGAAAACATTAATTCATACCAAATCTATACCTATACAGGGCCCACATTAACTCACACCAAATTTCATCGATTACAACAAGATATTCCCAACTATGGACAGAAGTCAAACGACATCTTTCAACAATTATAATATTTATATATGCAACTGGACATATCTCAACCATTATATGCAATCGGTTAACTCCATGAGATGCATGGGTGAATAGGAGTCAAGTCATAACAAAACCCAAAACAAAAGTTCTTTTAACTTCTTTTTTGGTTTGAAACAAAATGCTTGGAACATGTTTACGGGGAAATATTATATTATGTTTATATATGTTGTGAGAGATAAATAATTCACTGAGATTGCCTCCCACTTGAGGCTATATACAAGCTGTACAAGAATTTCTACAGTGGTAGATAAAGAAAAAAGGATGGAACTGACCCTTAGTCAAAAAAATATTACTACCCGAAGGTCATCTGAAACCACCAATTGTAAAAACACCCAGTGTAGTACTCAACCTGAGAGAGAGAAATACCAAATAGATGGCCGCAAGGCCAACACCCAACACCTTACCAGGGCGCATGTCGTTTCTTGGTAGCACAATCAACGACCAAACGAGTCCCAACATGAGGAATCCTAATGTGAAGTACAAGCTATTGTCCTGGGGAACAACGTACGTTGCTGGTCTCTTTGTCCAGGCCCCGAGCAGCATGGAGATTCCTAAACCAGCAAGCGTGTTGAACATGGGTCCTGCATAGCATCCCGACATGGCAATCTGCACGCCATCTCTACCATTCATTGCCAGCGCGACATTTGACATCAAATCGCCCATCGAGTTGCCCCATGCCAATACAGTTAATCCAAGGATTGATGGCTTGATTCCAAAGATGAGACCTAGTGATACCAGTAGAGCAACAAGCTCATTTGCAGCAATGTAGAACCAAATGATACTCATAAAAAAACCACCAAAAACCCAGGGAAATAAGAACTTTTGAGGTGGTTGATCAGCTCTAGTATATCTAATCGCAAGAACACCAAGTACACCACCAACTAGAGCACCGATAAGATATGCAATCTCTCCACTTTGAGTACCCATATTATCTTGGGTGGTCCAGAGGAATGCTAAGAGCGTGGGCGCCAAAGAAGCACTTGCCACAGCATACCCCTTTGACCAACGCTCCTCCTCCACGATAGGAATTGTCAAACGCCTCGGAAGTGTCAAGGGCATTTCCAGCAATCCACATAACTTGGAACAAAGGGATGGCTGGTCATTCACAATCCCCTCATCATTCCAACCCCACAAAGGTTGCTTCGGCCTCTCTTCCACTTGAACCTTCCCCATTTCATTTGAATAGATAGCCACATTTGCAGCCCACATCCAAGGGGGCAGCCTAGTTTCCAGAATCGGGGTATCATCCCTAGTACCAGACTCAAGCAGTAAGGAATTCATAGAATCCTCCACTTCATCTCCATCTGAAACTCTACGTTCTTTATCAGAAAGTAATGGTGTAAAACAACTCATTCCCAGCCCCTCCCCATGTTTTCCCAAAATCTCATTTGCAGCAACGGAGAAAGCATAAACCACATAAATCGAAATGTATGCAATTGCTCCCCAAACATTCACCTCACCAACAATCGAAATAACAACTAGGGACACCAGAGAAAAGAGCAAGAAACATACATCTCTGATAAAGCATCTCTTATTAATCCGAACCCTCTGCTCCGCAACGCAAAGAGAAATAGTCCCCACAACGATACAAGTAACAAACAGAGCTCCACCCAACACACTATTAAGACCCACTTCCCCAGTGTCATTGCCCATGAAAGCTGCAATACTGGCAAACACATCCGGCGCTCCATTACCAAGTGGAAGCAGAGTAACCCCTGCAACTGTCGGTGGCAATTTCATGAGATTCGAGAGCTTCTCAAGGCAACAACAGAAGTAATCAGCTGCAGTATTTCCCAGTAAATAAAACAGAGCAACCAACCACATAGCCAGAACAATAAACCCAATTGTCCTATGTTTCTCACAATCGCAGTAAAAGAAGACAATGTAATTGAAAAACCCTGCAGAAGCGCACTGGGGATTGGCAATCAAGTACTCACACTGGGTTTTGTAACCTTCGTGCTCATGCAATCCGGAGCAAAATGTGGGATTTCTAGGGGTATTCAAATCATTTTGCACAAACCCGTCATTTTCTACACTAAAATTCGACGAACCAACCATGACTAGGGAAATTTTCCTATGAATAACCTCAGATCCATTAATTTGATTGTATAAATCCTCTCTTGGTGGCTTCCAAAGAAAAGGACTTCCCAGAAAACCTTCTTCATGGAAGAAGAAGAGGAACAGTAATAACCCACAGATTCCATTGAAAACCCCACGAAAAAGTGAGTGCCTTGGACGGTAAAAGCCCTTGAAATCTTCCATTTTGTCCTCTCTTGGCAAACCAACTTCAAAAGGGCCTAATCGAAACTAAAGGACTTTTATTGCCGGGTAGACAAATAGTCTTTAGACCTAATAAAACAGATCAAAATGGAATATATATATATATATATATATATATTCCCAAAAAAAAAGTCCAATTAAACAGGATGTCGAGAGTGAAGAAGAATCGACACTTACAATAAACAGAGTTCGGGTAAGGACCGTTGTGGGGATTTATTTCTCAGAGAGAGAGAGAGAGCCAGCTTCCGGGTAGTTTCTTAGAGACGATTCTGTGCTATGTTTGGGGAAGACCCGACCTTGTCCTCCTGTAGCGCAGGGGCGAAGGTCAGAGGAGAGATATCGCCATGGTTCCTCGTTTTGGGCGAACTCTGACACCTGGAAGACGCAAATAATGAACACTTGGGGAGCGCAGAGACGCGATTTTTGGTTGGGTATTTGGCCTCTGATTGCATTCACATCACATGTATGAAAAGGCTGGCAAAGTATGAAAAGGCTGGCAAAGTACGGCATTTCCGCAAAAAACCAATACAAAATGCAGGGCACCAGAGCTTGTTTGTGCACCTTTCTTTATCCATGGACGATTTGATTTGAGGGTTCAAACCGGTGCAGATTCATTCACCAATTGGAATCAGAAGGCTGCGGAAATTTGTAGTTTCTTGTTGAACCTCGGTTGCTCTAATGATAATTAAAAAAGATTAAAAAATCAAGAGCAGCTCAACCGTCATTAACAATTGATACGCCTGTAGCACTTACTACTCATTGGAGAAATCATGGTTGTAGATTTGTCAGCTTATGCCGACAGCGTTTGGGTAGCTTTTTTAGAATTTGCCCATATATCCAAGTTAAGAATACAATCCCTCTCGGCCATTAGATTGGATATATACATATATATAAATATATATATATATATATATGTATATTTTCGTTTGATTCACAAAGTGAATCGACCACATAATGAATCTGCCAATAGATAAAGTCAATCCGCAATTAGTAAAGTTAAATTAATAAAAAAATTAAAAATAAATAATTAAAAATTAACTTTTTTTTTTTCCTTTAACAAAACCTAAGACTCTTGCACAAGGCATTAAATTCTCCCATGCGTAGGGTCAAGTAGTTTAGGGAGTAAGGATTTAACTACAGTGTTTTAGGAATTAATTGAAATGTGTATAAATTAATCTGAACACTTTTAATTACAAAAAAAATAATAATAATCTAAAAAGTAAGGACTATCTCTTTAATTGAAATATCAAAGTTACTTTTAAGATTATTTGTAATTTATAATTTTAAAATAAATTTATATATATCAATAATAAATAATTGTACAATAAATTTTAAAATAATTTTATTTATCAAATAAATAAATATCATTTAAATAATTTAATATATTTTAATAATAAATAATTTTATTGATTTTATATTTAATTTATTATTTATTAAATTTATTTGTATAAATCTTTAAAGTAATCACATTAATTTAAATTTTTTTGGCTAGTTCAGAGATTATATATTTTTAATAATTTTATTTACAATAATTTTAATTAAAATTGTAATTAAATGTTAAAATTATTATTTATACATACAACAAATTAAAGTGTGAACGTGTAATTATCATTTTTTCTAGTTAATCCAGTCTAAAAATTATATAAACAAGTACGAGAAAGATGTATTTTGTATTTTATCCTATTTAATCAAACACAAAATAATATTAATTAGAGAAAATAATTAATATATAAAGTATTTATACGAAAACAATTATAAAAAATGACCCATTCATCCCGCGAATCAAACGTGCTCGCTTGCAAGTGGCACCGACAAGTGTCAAGTGGTAATTGGCATTGACAGGTGATTGGAAATCGCTTTCGAGCGGGGCCTAAACAAGGGTAAAAGATATTTGGGTCCGTTTGGTGCACTAAAATTTGATGAAAATTTTTAAAAATTTATGATAATTTTTATAAAATTTTGTACATTTTTATTTTTTTAAAATTCAAAAAACATTCAATACCTTTCTAAAAAAAAAGTCGATAATTAGAATTCACTTAATCAAATAACAAAAATTTTTTCGCTATTGTCACCATGGACTAATAAACTATCATATGACACTCGCTTTGACTATTTTTTCTGGTGTTTTTAAAACCGTTCTAACGGATTGTAGAAACCGTTCTGACAAAATTGCACGGCTAACTTTCATCCAAACGGTTTTTACAATCAGTTTGGACGGATTGTAGTGTAAAGAAATTATGACTGTCTAAAATCTTGAATCGGTCCAAACAGAAATCCAATCCGTCGGAACGAAATTTTACTATTCATCTCCAAAAAACGCGATTTGAGCGTTGTGCACCAAATACAAAAAATTTCCTCAAACTACATTTTATCTCATTTTTTTCTCACTTTTTGATGCGCCAAAGGCACTCTTAAAAGTGTTTGATTAGTCAAAATTAATTAAAATCTATCAACTTTTCGTATTTGTTTTGAATTAAATTTTAACATATATTTCTTTCGTATCAAATCTCTGTATTTTGTTATATTTTTTAATTATTTTTTTTTATCATCCAAACCCCCCTTTAATTTTTGTCCAAGCTCAGCCTAATTCCCTTATTCGGGTGCGGCCTTGATCGGCCCGTTGGGTCTTTAAAAGAATTCTAGAATTAATTAATATAAACGTATAATTATAATATATTATATAAAAATTAAAATACCATTTTGTATAAATTATACTTCATTTTAAAATAATGAACCAGATATTCTTATTTTAAGATATATTTTTTGGTTAGGAATAGGCGTGTTATAAAAAATTGAAAAATTGGACCGATCGAACTGGATTTTGTAAACCGATTTTTTAAAATCTAGTTTAGTTTCGATTTAAAAAATTTTAATTTTTTGAAACTGGTTTAGTTTCCGGTTTTGAGGGCTTTCAAATCGAATTGGACCGAACCGAATTGATTATAATACAAGTGTATAGCAAAATGTAGTGGTTGAGACTTGAACTCAAGATCCCAAAGTTTTCAAGTAATGACTTTACCACTGGGTAACACCCACCAATTGCTTACAATGCCACAGTGGAGGAAACTGGGTTATGACCAGAAATTAGGCTAGAGCTAAAAATATTTTTTTAAATTCGCAATAGGTTTGAAAGTCACATTAATGTATTTTTTATAAATTTTTTAATATATTGGGCCAGAATTGAATTTTTTTATATTGGGCTTAGCTCAAAATTGTAGCCAATAATGAAAATCGGATTAAAATCGAAACCAAATAGAAACCAGATCGAAACCGATTGAATCGAAACTGAATTATATCAACCGGTTCCGGTTTTAAAAATTTTCAAATCGAAAATTCGGTCCGATCTCATAAATAGTCTAAAACCGAACCAAACCGGACCGATATCACCCCTAGTTAGGAATATTAGCACTACTCCATTAATTTTCTTACTCTACAATTATAAAGTGGGAAAATTAATGGAAAAATACAAATATTGTTATTTTATTTTTTTATATATTAATATAAATATACACATAAATAAACCCACAAAATAGGGAATTTTATTCATCTAAAATTCATGTGAGCTTAAAAAATATGCTTTAATTTAGTGTTTAATCAGACATCCACTTTTTTTTTTTTTGGGCCCCCTGATGACTCCAATGATACGGGGAACTCCATCCATTATTGGAGTTGGTTTGGGTGTGGATAATTATACGGAAAATTGTATCCAAGTCATACTTTGTAATCTTTTAAAACTATTAGTCAAACTCAAAAAAAAGTGTTGCTTTTAAGTCACATTAATGTGAAAAATTTTGTATTTAAGTCACACTTTTGAGTGGGTCCCACGAGTTTGTTTTAAATATAGTTTCTAATATACCGATAATATCCTTTATTTCTATAACAAAGTTACACAAGTTATTTCCAGGAATTCCGGGAATCACGTGAAAATATGTTTACCAAGAATCACGCTTCTTCCATTTTTTTTTCTTTCCTTATTTTCAGTTTCATTATTTACAGTTTTAGTCGTGAAGATATTAAGAAGATAGAACTTATTTGGCCTATCTTCTTCATGGATTGATTTTACCGATTGGCGTTTTGAGCTATTTTCAAAACAGTACCGGTACTGTTTCAAAAAATATGATGATGTTGGCTCGTATGGTTAGTTTATGTTATGTATCGATTGATGTTTTTTAGGCAGTATGAAAACAGTACCGGTCCAAAACAGTACCGGTACTGTTTTATCGGTACTGTTTTCAACACAGTACCGGTACTGTTTTATCGGTACTGTTTTCAAAACAGCACCATGAATTATAAGCGGATGACAAGTTTTAAGGGCAAGAGAAATCTATTGGACCGATTAACGTTTTGAGCTATCTTCAAAACAGTACCGGTACTGTTTCAAAAAATATGATGATGTTGGCTCGTATGGTTAGTTTGTGTTATATATCGATTGATGTTTTTTACGTAATATGAAAACAGTACCGGTACTGTTTTATCGGTACTGTTTTCAACACAGTACCGGTACTGTTTTATCGGTACTGTTTTCAAAACAGCACCATGAATTATAAGCGGATGACGAGTTTTAAGGGCAAGAGAAATCCATGGGGCCGATTGGGTTTTTAAGCTATCTTCAAAACAGTACCGGTACTGTTTCAAAAAATATGATGATGTTGGCTCGTATTGTTGGTTTTTGTTATGTATCGATTGATGTTTTTTAGGCAATATGAAAACAGTACCGATCCAAAACAGTACCGGTACTGTTTTATCGGTACTGTTTTCAAAATAGTACCGGTATTGTTTTCAAAATAGCACCATGAATTATAAGCAGATGATGAGTTTTAAGGGCAAGAGAAATCCATGGGGTCGATTGGCGTTTTGAGCTATCTTCAAAACAGTACCGGTACTGTTTCAAAAAATATGATGATGTTGGCTCGTATCGTTGGTTTGTATTATGTATCGATTGATGTTTTTTAGGCAGTATTAAAACAGTACCGATTCAAAAGAGTACCGGTACTGTTTTATCGGTACTGTCTTCAAAACAGTACCGGTACTGTTTTTAAAATAGCACTATGAATTATAAGCAGATGATAAGTTTTGGGCAAGAGAAATCCATGGAGTTGATTAGTATTTTGAGATATCTTCAAAACAGTACCGATACTGTTTCAAAATAAAAAAAATAAATATACTTAGGAATGATGATCGATTTAGGTTTTTCCCAAATAATTTTGATTTTGTTTCCAAAAATCAGTTTTGCTTGCTTTGTAAAGAAGATGGAAAGTCGCGGAATTAGGTTTTTCCAAACAGTTTTGATTTTGTTTTCAAAAATCAATTTTTCTTACTTTGTAAAGAAGATGGAAAGTCGCGAAATTAAGTTTTTCCCAAACAGTTTTGATTTTGTTTCAAAAAATCGGTTTTTCTTGCTTTATAAAAAAGATGGAAAGTCACGGAAGTTATGAATGAAGTGTACACTATTTTCGGATAAAACTGACAGTTTTGAAATGTGGTGAAAAACGCGTGATGTCCTTTTTTGTCTTTTTGTTGTAAGTGTGACTTATTTACAAACAAGTTTTTTTAGTATGACTTAAATCCTTATAAGTGCATAAATAGTGACCGACCTCCAAAAACCCCATAATTATATATTAAACTAAACTAACATTAATTGCTCTAGCATTACTATTTTCCAAGCTGTCAAAAAGAAAATAATAAAAATAAAATAGTAAAGCGCCACTCATTCTTTCGTCTTTCCTTCGACTTTCTCTCCATTTCCCCTTTTCCTTATTTTTCACTTTCCTTTTTTACCCCAAACCAAGATAAATCCAAACAGAGGATTTCTTGAACCGACTCAACGGCGAAATTCTACAGTGAGGCCCTTCAAACTTGTTTATTATATAAAATTTGCGCCAAGCTCCCGCGGCTGCTTCCGTAGCATAGTGGTAGTGCGTTCGCTTCGTAAGCGAGAGGTCGCGAGTTCGATCCTCGCCGGGAGCTTTACGACGGTGCTTCGATAATCTCTTCTGCAAAAATCTAGTCTTTTTGTTTTTTATTCAATCAGCTTTTTGGGAGTTTATGCTTACTTGTGGGCCTTTTCATAACTGTTTGGATGCATTTAAATTTGAATATTTATTGATTGAGGCGGCCCTTGAGCACTGTTTGGATGCATTTTTATTCATTGACATCTGATTATTTACGAACTGCCGATGCATATTAAAGCTAAGAAAAACATGGACAAATGTTGGCTCATGCTGAGATATATATCCACTTGATAAAAAGTGTCTCTCACAAATTGATACAAGATCGTAAATGTTTTTTCTTTTTTCTTTTTTTTTTGTAATTGATGGTAAATGTTTATGGGTGTCTTCACTTGTTATTAATTGGTATCAACTGTACTGAGTTTATGTTTTAATATGGCATCGAATTGAATTTTAGGGAGACTTGCACTAAGTGTTAATCAACAAACAACACAGAGAAATTGCAAGATAATTTAGTTTCAATTTTTATTTTTTTTTTTTGATGGGTAATAATTTAGTTTCAATTTGAGTGGCAAGTGAGAAGGCTAGTGATCTAGGTATCAATATCAATCTCCTCTTTTATCAGTGTGGGCTCGGCAAAATTTTTAATAAAATACATGTTAGTGAATCAATAATAGAGATTAAAATATGGTTTTCGCACCCACTTCAAATGCAACGTGTAATAAAATATGGCAGTGAAAATGCCTGTAAGCCCCTGCATGATAGGCTCGGTTGAGTATTCAAACCCATCTTGTGATAAGACTTCAATTAGTGATTTAGATACTGGTGCTTGATAAGACTTCAATTAGTGATTTAGATACTGATGCATAAAGCACGAGGGATACAATTTATATTACCAAACGACGGATTAGGTGAACTACTAGCTAAGAAAATGCAATAGTCAAAGACTATCATGAAGATGAATTGATGGCGTTTTTATCCATTTATAGATCACTGATATTTGAATTTGTTTCTAGTTTTTATTTATTTATGTTGGAAATATTTATGTTAGAAAAATCACAAAAATAAAATTTACAATTTTGGAAGAGAAATTCGAATACACTGATCAACTCTAATATTGAACATTATACTCTTAAAATTGAATTTAACCCCTACAAAAGTTTTTGATTTTAACGGATATCAGTCTTTCAGGATAAAATGATCACAACACACACAAGAAAGCAACAATTTGGGCACTCTAACGAATTAAAATTCTGTTTATACTCTTTGTATGTAAATAATTTTTTATCCAAAAAAGAAAAAAAAAAACTTTGTATGCAATGATTTTTATGCAAAAAAGCATACTCATTTTGATGCAAGAATGGATGCTTAGATAAGTAACCATTAGTCATGTTTATTGGAAGAACAGACACCACTGTTCATAAAGAAATGCATCTGTTAATAGAATAGACATATCTGTTGAGAAATGAATACTCCAAAATGACGGAGATAATAGTTGAGCTGGGATAAAGGTTGGATTGCGTTAATGGGTCAAAGAATTATCCAGACCCAAAAAATACAAAGATGAAATCATTGAAACTCAAATTTATCTAGGCCCCCTTTAGTCCTTACTTTGAAATCAATTTTCATTTACATAATTCATAGTTTTGAATATGTAAATGTGTGGAATCAATATTCTCATATAATTATATTAATTTCACATTTGATCCATATTTAATGATATGTGAACCCCACGTAAATATTGGCTTAAAACTTACAAAAATTCATTGCTAAAAGCATGAATTCGGACAATTTATTAATTTATGCATAATTGTGTGAAAACGCAAAAGTGTGAATGATTGTACACACGCAGTGACTTGCTTTGGACCCTCAAATCATTTGACTGTCTATGTGCTTTCGTTAAAACTTGCCACAAGTGTGCTATGTTTTGGGCCCTTGAATCATTTGACAATGGGAAGAAGACAAGAACAATAGAACTTCTGGGAATTCAATAGCAGTCTAACAGATATACATAAGATCAATTGAAGCGTAGCATGTTATTACTTTTTACATCAGTAACAATACTGTCAACTAAGTCAACTAATCACATATATATATGTATAGATGGATGTATAACTAGACCTTTGAAGAACAGGAGAGCCTAAATCATTAACTAGACCTTCTAAATTAAGCATGCTCTGTTTCAGAGTTACCGCCACGTTTTATAATCTCAATTCATGAAGAAAGGGAAGAGAAACAGCTTTCGGAACGAAGCAACGCAGGACGTCGAACCTCTCGAAGGGGACTACTTGGCGTCGATCGAAGAGCTGCCGGAGAATCCAAGCTTCTCCTGAGAAGCTTCCCCATGGCAGATATTGGGTGCTCCGTGGCAGCAGCCCCTGAAGGTGGACTCCAGGATTGAAAGCTTTTGCAGAAACTGATGTGCCTATTCAGAGCTTCTTCTGTTGTTATCAGCTTGTCCGACCTCAAGACTTCATCTTTCACTGCCTCATCACACAATCCACAAATCCATCTTCCGTTGTACCTCTCCCGAATCAGAGATATGTAGGGCAAAGTGCATTCCTCTGTGAAACCGCATGAATCGCATTTGACCAGCTCGGCTTCAGCTTGAGCACCCAGTTTGACAACAGGTAAGTGTGATTCCGATTCTGAATCAGAAATTTCCATTCCTTGGGGTGATTTATAAAGGAACTGTACTCTGTGTGTGCTTTCTTACTTCATGTGATCAAACAGTCACTGTTGGGCATGTGTTGACTTTCAACAAGCATATACATGTACACATTTATATATATAATACACATGCATGTTTAATTGAAAGAAAGGTTTTGTATAACTGGAAAGGGATCTCAGGCATTCCTTTCTGTCATCCCTGTAAATTCTGCTCCAACTGCTCTCTGCTTAGCATCTTACAGGAAACAGAGGAACCAAACTGGTATTTATGTTAGTGTGTCTTTTTTACTATTGAGGAATGCTAGTGTAACCTGTTGTTTCATGGATTCAAAGTCAAAACTAGCTTCACGACTTCGTTTTCAACACATGGCACCCTATGGGACCAGCATGGTCGAGAACCATAACTGGTGGGGAGTTGTAATATCGTTGTCCTTCCCATTTTCCTGAAAGTTCTAAACCTCCTAATTGATATTTCAAGACCCTTTAATGAGGGAACTAGGCATGAAAAACACGAGGCAAAAAATAAAGTTGACTAATATCACTTAGTGAAAGAGGTGACAACTAGGAGATTGTAGGAGTGATGGTTTTCGTAGTCAGAGAGAGCTCAAGTGGGACCATGGCTCTCCTAACTTTGAAATTTTCCTTAGAGATATATACTTTATTTTATTAAAAAATAATTTATTAATAATAACCCCCCTCATAAATAAAAATATTTTTTGGCCCCCTATGATAAAATCTTAACCTCATCCCTGTTTGTATTGGTAAGTCACAGAACATGTGGTAAGATGGAAATCCGTTGAATAAACTTTAAAATTAAATATATATATATATATATATATATATGCTTTAGTAATTTACATTGTTAAATTTTCTAGTATTGGAGTAGTTTGTAATTTTAGTATTTTTGTTTTGTAATTTCACTTTTGGTTATTATATTTGTAAATAAAATAAACTTATATTAATTAATTTATTTATTTTGTGTGTGTGTGTGTTACAACTAATCAACAAGATGTTGACTAGCACTGGTACACCTCGGAAAAGTATATTAGCATCTTGCTTAGAACTTTAGTATCATGAATATAAGTTAGCATGAATTAGTGTTCAAATTAAATGATTAAAGTATTTAAGGTCAATATCATTTTGACACTTCCAATATAGTTTATGAAATTTGACAGACATATCAGCCTCCATTTGTTTCAATATTAAATATTTTACTCATGTTTCAAGATTTCAATTTGATTTTTTTATTTTCTGAAATATGAGTAAAATAATTTTTAATAAAATATTTTATATTAAAACAAATGGAACATTAATTACAAAAACGTTCTCCACATCTAATTAACCATCTCTATTCTATTAAAGAAAAAGAATCTTACAAACGATCGTGAAAAGGCGCAAATTTAGTTTATTGTGTTTGGTAAATTGAATCCCTTCTATGTTTCTAATTTTGGATACAGTTTAAAGCGGAGCAATATTCTTAAAATTCAAAATAAATCTTCTTTATGAATACCAAAATGCAACTGTGACAAACAAAAAACTAAACCATGGTAATTAAATTGATCATGCACAAAAAGACATGATATAGCATGAAAATCTTAGAAACATTAGTAAAATATTGAGTCTTTTAAGTGACTAATTCAAAAAGTAATCCAGTAAAAAAAATATTGGTTATAAGAGTTCACTCGATTTTAAGATCGATATTCTGTTTTTACTTGAATATTCTTATTCAGTATATCGCAATATGCATTGAAGCCTATGCAATTGTTTTCGTCTATCAATTTGGTTAAAACCCACAAAGTCTTGAACCAGAACTTGTTAGAACCCACGTGTTCAAACTTCTCTTCAAAAACAATGAAGATGTTGGGTTGTTTTTACTTCAATGAAGAACCCAATCTCTCAGTATGATAAGTTGAAACTCTAAAATAATCTCTCAATGGTACGAATTAGTGCTCTAAATTTTCTTTCACCAATATGTCTCCTTAAGTAGGAGAGGTCTTTAGAAAAATCAGACTCAGTTTGGAGTAGGATTGCTAAGGGTCCCTTTGTGTTATTTTTCTATTTTTTGTTTTTTGTTTTTTTTTTTTAATTTTCTATTTTAAGCGTATTTACCATTTTATCCTTTTAAAAATAAGAAAAACAAGTACAATACATTTGATTACTTGTGTTTTCAAAATTTGTTTTAAAAAACAGAAAATGAGTTTACACATAAAATGAAAAATGACCAAAAGTCATTTTGAGCGTTTTCAACTTAAAACATGCGAAAAATGACCAAAAGTCATTTTGAGTATTTTCAACTTAAAACAAAAAAAAAAATCTCAAAATAAGAAAAATAATACATTTTTTGTTCCTTATTTTGAGCATAAAGCAGAAACTAAAAAATTAAATCAAATGCCACCTAATAGGAATAGGAATTCAATTTTCTCTGGTAAATCTTCTCCAAATATACTGAAAAATGAAAATCTTTTAAGAAATCTTTGACCAAATACGTATACTCGAAATATGTATACAGTTAGAGCTCGAACGGCCGAGGAAACGACTTGAAGTTTTCCAAAATTTCCGGAGAACTGCTGGAGGAATCTCTATATTGCTGGCGCGGTATTTCCAAAGGCTGAGGCATTGGGTCGATTTTTTCAAAGAATGGTAACCGCCGGCAGCGGTGTGGTTTTGTTGAGACAAGAGTTAGCAATCCCATAATGGACAGGCTTGACTTTGTCTCAGCCTCTCAATTCTTTAAACCGCAACTCATCATCTAAATTTTGTGCTCACCGGGGCGGACGCAAGTTGAAGCTTGTCCCGGATTATAGTCGGGATGGCCTGACTCAATTTTTTTTTTTAATTCAAAAAATGTATTTTTTTAAATTTAGCCGTTTTTAAATTTTTGTAATCCTATCTATTTTACTCTTAAACTCTTTATTCGGTCTAAATTTTTGTAATCAAACACACTTTATTTTTAAACCCTTCGATCAGTGTAGGTGAAGATCAAATCCTAGGTAGCTCACAAAATAGATTTTTTGTAGTCAACAATTGGGTGGACCATATTTAACTAAGTTGTTCCATTTCTCATGCGTAAATACAGAGGTTTGAAGAACGAGAAAGAGTGCAGGAAGGAAACAAAGAAAAAAATTAAAGTGTAAATAAGTGTGAGGGAAATTAAGTGCTTGTCATATAAGATGAGATATATGTTAGGTATTTTTTGTCTTAATTTTAGTACTAAAATATTTTCGTATCTTTCTCATTTGCTATTCTCCTTTAGTGGTAGTAAAATACTTCTCCTATATTCATATGTGGATGTAGATATTACTCCGAATCACGTAATTCATTGTGTCTTTTTTGTGTTGTAATTACCCTTCGTTTTTTGTCCATAATTATTTTTTCTTACTTCATTACTATATTAAATTCTTAATTACAGAATTTGTCACAACAGCAGTCATACAAATACTCTTCCTAAAAATTTTGACTTTGAATATTCAGTAGATTATGACAAAAGGGAAAAAAAAAGTTTATAGTTTAAACTTAATTTAAATACAAATTTATAATTTTAGGATGCAAATTATCACAATCACTAAAAATTAATAAATCAATTTTGAAGTGTCACAAACCACAATAATTCAGGTATATTGTTGGGAAGTGCATTTTGGACTCATTCCAACCTCTCGGATAGCGCCAGAAATGTCTTAGCTGCCTGATAGCATAGTAATTACAGATCCTTTCGCTTCTTATAATCTTATCTTCCTAGCCAGATCTTTTTATCCGCACAGTTTTGTGAAGTAATTGACAACCAATGGATTCCACAGCAGCCTCTGGCAGGATCATCAGACCTTACATGAAAGTTATTTCAAGCTTTGTGTTTGGTTGTTTACTAGCGGTAACACTTCAAGTCCTCTTCTTCTCACCCATATCTCCAGATCCTCTCGAACTGCCTCCATCCTCTTCTGATTCCTTTCATCCCACAAACAGCCAGTTACAGGTGAGTGATCAAGAGCTCCTCGAGTACATAAAATTTTTGGGGTGTGTCTTTTATCTCTTGATGTTAATTATAAAGGGACTGTTAGTCTTCTAAAATAATTTGCTCAAAAGAGTTGGAATGATGTGACAATATTATTTTTGAAATTAAGATTTATCTAAGTTGATGTTTGCAATTAGAGTGATAAAGCCCCTCAAATGTTCACATGTTCTGTTTTTTCATTTTTTGGTCAAGTGTTTCATCGCGCTTGTTTTTTGTCTGTATAGCGTGTGATAAAACTTGGAGAAGGATTTCTGAAGAACCCGGAAGATACGTGTGTGGATAAAAATGGCATACTCTATACGGCTACAAGAGATGGTTGGATCAAAAGATTGCACAGGAATGGGTCGTGGGAGGATTGGCGGATGATTGACAGCTATTTTTTACTTGGAATCATAACAACAGAAGCTGGTAGTGTCATTGTATGTGATGCTGAGAAGGTAATTAATAAGACTCAAACTAGTAGACCATGGAGGTTCGAGTTTTGTCCCACTTTCATGAACTATTCATCATCTTGTCCAGCGGCGGAGCCACGTGGCGCCCAGTGTAGCCGAAGGTTTACACTGGAATTTTTTTTTAATTATTTGATACAAAAAAATTATAAATATTTATAAAAAAATTTTGAATGCATTTGGAGGCATATCTTTTAGTAACTTTTGGTATTTTTTTACCAAAAAATTTTTAGCAATTTTTTTTATAATTTTTGGGTGTTTAGTAAAATTTTTGACAACTTTTAACAATTTTAGTAACTTTTAGCAACTTTTAGTAATTGTTGATAATTTTTACCAACTTTTGTGTGTTTGGTAAAAATTTTGTTAACTTTTAAATAAAGCAAATTATTATAATAGGGTAGAAAAGTGTCAAAGTATTTAATATCAATGTATAGTATTTTGTATTTTATTATATTTTATGTATTTATTTAGAATTTAAAATTTTACACGTGATTTGACCTACACTGACCCAAATTGCTGCGTACGCCACTGATATTCTCTGTGTGGCTTAGTTACCCACCCAAAATTTTTTTACCCACCAAAACAGAATATTGTGCTTGGGTTGAGACTTGAGATATGAATTTTGTCATTAGTGTTAGAATGTTTGTAACTTTTGTATTGTATTGTATACTAGGATTTTTATATGTATTTGGATTAGGTGTGATTCTTTTTAAAGTTCATTGGTTTCAAATATATGTATGACTTCTAGTTCTATGGGGATAGGTATTTCTAAAAATTTGTCTATAAGTAAAAAATTTGTAGAAATTCTAAAGTTGGCTTTGGCCCGCGGATTCCAATAGTGAGGTTTTCCTGTTGAGTTGTTACCAAGATTTGTAGGGAGGTGGGAGTCCGGTTGTACTCTTCCATGATTGTAGTAGAATTTATTCTTTCTCACTCGTGAATGTAGGTAAGTTGATGCGTTGATTTTTTTTTTTTTTTCCTCTTCTTCTTATTTTATATGCATTGTGATTTAATTGCAAATGGGTCAAGCCATATTCAGTAGTTATACAGAAATTAGAGATAATATACCATTAATGTGCAGGGTTTGCTCAAGGTTGATGAAGACGGTGCAACTGTTCTTGCATCACACGTCCATGGCACCAAAATAAGGTACTAATAGATATCATTTGCTTACTAATTACATCTTCCCATTTTATGGGTTGAGACCAGAGGGCACCAAAATTCAGCATTTCTATAGTTAATATGTTATATAATTGAAGATATATATATATATATATGACAGTGCTTGAACAAGTAGGTTATGTTAGTCTATCTGCAGTCCACACAAACCACACTTCAAGATGAGATGCTGTTTCAATCAAGCATTCATGCAGGTGTTGTTTGGGCATTTTTTTCTTTTTTTGGGTAATTGTGTTGTTTGGGCATTAGTTGTGGTCACGTGGAATTTACCGATCAGGGCAGAACCAGAATTTTTGACTGAGGGGACACCGAACACCAACAAAAAAAAAATAACAATCGAGTTATTTTTAGATTAAGAATAAGAAAAAAATAATATTATTTTTAGAGGAAAAAAAATTATTCTTGAATATTAATTAGTGAATATACTTATCACGATTAATGGTTCAAGCACCTGAAATTTATTAGAAATATCTCTCGCTACAAAAAAGAAAATATAATTATTATTAAATTTTATTGTCTATAGAATTTATTGTGTTATATGTTAAATTTACCGATAGCATGAACAAAAGTATGTAATAGTGTATTGAAAAGATATACTTTATTTTATAAAAAAATGTCAAGTTTAATTCTTGTAAACTTTTTTATGTTAAAATTTTTTAAGTTAACTTTAAATTTTTAGTAAAGTCAAAATATTTTAATTTTTAATTAATTTAATTTTTAAATAAAATTAAAATAATAAGAATGACATTTTAATAAATTTTTATTAAAAATTGAGGGGTCACTTGCCTCTCCCCTTGCCTCCGTGTGGCTCCGCCACTGCTTCCAATATTCTTTTCCTTTTTTCATATCTTTTCTTTTACATGGTTAATTAATCAGGTTTGCAGATGATGTGATCGAAGCACCAGATGGTAGCTTATACTTCAGTGCTGCAAGTTCCAAATTTGGACTTCATGACTGGTACCTGGATTTGCTTGAGGCAAAACCTAATGGACAGCTTCTCAAGTATGATTTCTCATCGAACGAGACATCAATTGTTCTTGATGGTCTTTGTTTTGCGAACGGTGTTGCACTCTCTGCTAACCAAGATTATCTGGTGGTCTGTGAAACTTGGAAGTAAGTACATATTGTGACCCCAAATTTCCCTAAAATAGGCCATATGCATGGGGGTGGGGAAGTTACCAATTGAGTAAGAGTTACTAGTTTAAACTCGTTCAACATTAGTTGGCTTCTAATTTTGGTGGAACGTGTCAGGAGTTCTAGGGGTACCAATTCTTGTGCAGCTCATGTTTGAAGTCACTCAATACTACCTTGGTCTTAATTTTGATGGAGTGAGTCAGTAGTTCTAGATATTAGGGTATTCGCAACTGCTTTCCTATATTATTTTCCTAAAATATTCTAAAAACCACTACTTCTCTACTTTATAGCTTCTCTATTTACCTGTCAAAAAAAAAAAAAACCTTCTCTATTTAATTGACTCTACATTAGTTGTCCCAAGCAATTCCTCCCAAACAATTCCTTATTGTGTTAAAATATTCATCATCAAATTTTTCTTTACTGTTTCCATTTCAAAAAGTTTTATTTCCCTCAAAAAGTAGGAGAGAGATTATTTTTAGTATTAAAAAATGTAAAGAAGAGTTACAACCTTCTAATATTTAGAGAAGCACTTCAGCTTATCCTTACTTTAAAAACACTTTAGGGAAGCTGATGGAGGGCTAAAAAAAGACCATATCTTTGACTCTCTAAAATAAGGAGAATTCTTGGTTAAACAAGCTGTTGTGGATATCCTTTAGTTGCACCAAATATAAGGATACATCTAGCATTAAAATAATGATAAGAATTATTATTTTTCTCTTGAATTGATGGTATTATTACTTTCTAGTTCAACTCATTCAGAATCATTTGGCTCTTAATTTTGGTGGAGTGTCAAGGGTTTTAACGATTTGTCTCACCAAAAGTAGTGCTCTTGGGAGTAGTCTCACCAAATGTTGGGATACACTTGGTATTAAAAAAGTTAAGAATAATACTTCTTTCGCTTTTCTCTTGAATTGATTGTATTGTTACTTTCTGCAATTTGATGCCTATTTTGTTTGTGGGTTAGATATAGGTGCCTTAAGTATTGGCTGAGTGGGGTGGACAAAGGGAAAACAGAGATTTTTGTGGAGAATCTTCCTGGTGGACCTGATAACATCAGGCTTGCTCCAGATGGGTCGTTTTGGATCGCTCTGCTACAGGTACTTTGAACACTCTGAAACATAATTTCATGTTGACTGATCTAAGAAGTTATAGATACTTTTGTAGTACGAGAAAAAACCAACAAACCTCGTGGGGGCAAATAGTAACTTGAGGGTTGTCGATTGCAGTTAACTAAAAGAGGGTTCGAGTTCATTCACACCTCGAAGGCGATCAAGCATTTGTTGGCAACATATCCCAAGTTATGGGAGCAAGTGTCTGGCTTACATAAGAAAGCAACGGTTGTGAATGTTGGCGCTGATGGCAAGATAATAAAGAGATTTGATGACCCTGATGGAAAGGTGATGTCCTTTGTTACATCGGCGCTCGAGTTTGAAGGCCATCTCTACTTGGGAAGTCTAAATTCCAACTTTATTGGGAAATTGCCACTCAATAGTTCCTAATACTTTTGAGCAATATCCGCCGTTTAAAAGTTTAATTTTTGACGATTACTTGTATTTTTTTTTTCCAAAACAGTTGGTCGTTGAAATTTCTGGTGTGTTTAATAAAACAAATAATAATTTTAGTAACTTTGGATAATTTATGAATGTCTAATAAAATTTTTGATGAATTTTAACTACTTTTAACAACTTTTTGTGTTTAATAAAACTTTTAAGTTAGGTAAATTATTACAGTTGAGCAGAAAAATAGCAAAAATTAATGTTTTAACAAATACTCAAGAAGCAAAAGTTGATTGATTTCTACTCAAATTTGATCCAACAAACGGTGCCCAAGTCCCAATTGAACTCCACATAAAATGGATGGTAACTATTTCAGAACCACCATACTGTAATATCAGAAGCTGATTTTACTACGAGTCAATCCAAATAATAGCCGCCGATTGAGTGCTCCAACAGAGTGTTATTGAATTTACGAATCCATCAATATCCAAATTCTAAACCACTAAAGGCTCATTTGATTTATTTTTTTATTTTATTTTATTTTCTATTTTCTATTTTGAACTCATTTTTCATTTTACGTTTTTAAAAACAAAGAAAAAAACTCAAAACACATTTAGTCCCTTATGTTTTTAAAATTTATTTTAAAAATCAAAAAATAGGCTTGCACATTAAATGAAAAATAACAAAAGGTCATTTTAAGCATTTTTAATCCAAAATAAATAAAACTTGAAAATAATAAAATAAAGAAAACTTGAAAATAATGAAAACAAAGTATTTTTCATTTTTTTACTTTGAGATTTTTAAAACATAAAACGAAAACAGAAAATAGAAAACAAAAAAATAAACCAAATGCCACCTAAACAAACCATTCCTGCCCCCTCATTCTGCATAAAATTCATGTCGAATGGTGCCTTGAACAGTAGCAGCCTGAAATAATCTCATCTTATCCCCTAAAATTCATGGGGGAATACAAGGAACAGCTAAAACATAATGTTGATAATCTTACAATTCCAAGCACATCCAGGGGAATCTCTCTCTCTCTCTCTCTCTCTCTCTCTCTTCCTACTCTCCTCCCCAAATTCACAATCAATTAAGTAAACATTTCACAAAGCAGAAACAGCTTCAGATGGTCCACAGTCAAATCAATCTCGCTCACTGATGGCAACCAGGTGCTCGTCAATTTCCTCAGTTGACAGGACTCTGAAAACTGGATTTTCTTTTCTCACAACTCCAACCTGCCAACATTGAGAATCATGCCAGAATTCACAAAAATTATACACGCATTTACAATGAGCTGAACAAACACCGTTCAAGCTCCATTAGAAAAGTAGTATTCCGCTTAAGAAGAGGATGTATAGCTACAAAAGACCACACACATCAGGGAAAGCGTAAGGTAGAAACTTAGCAGAAAACCGTCAACCTAATAAATATTGTTACAGAAACTAATCTGTTATATTTATTCAATTAAAATGTTCATATTCTATCATTCAGATTGTTGGGAATTAATTAAAAATAGTAGCACTTAACCAGAAGAAGTCAATGGGCCATCAATTCTAGACATCGTCACAAGGGAAAGTAGGAGAGCCTCCTCGACAGAATCAAAATTCCCCATGGGAAATTAGAAGCAGGAGCCAATCATAGAAAGAAAATGTGATTAGTTCAAGAGACTTATTAAAAAAAATGTGAATATTCCAAAAGCACAATTGTTTTTTCTCGTACTTGAACTCCTCCAAATATCATAAAACTCGCACAATATGCACCACATAGGGATACAAATTTCCAAAGTTCTCCCTCAAGAAGATGAGAAGCAAATAATCAGTTGTATAGCTAATAACATGGAAAAGTTATTCATGGCATGCAATAATAACTAGAAAATTATAAATGGCAACTTGGTAATACCTCAATCTCAGTAGCCTTGAAATCCTCCTGTAAGACAGATTGCAGCGCAGAAATCGCAGTCTAAGAATAAGAGCAACTTTGCAATGTTAGAATCTTGTACAATTCTGTAATTAACACATCAAAGATTAGACAAGTAAAGAGTCTGTCATACTAATCACAAGATTCCCTAGAACCAAACCCAATAAAAAAAGGATTATTCTATTTGCCCTCTACTCTTCATTGTGGTAATGGATGCTTTAGCAGATAGGTGAGCAAGGCTGTTCAAGGCAATTTCATTGAATGGTTTCAACGTTCCGAAGAAGAATCAGAACAAGATGGAAATTTCCCACATATTATTTGCTCATGACTCCATATTATGCGGTGCAGATCTACTACATCTGGGGCATCTTCATTGTGTTTCACCATACTTCAAAGTTGTTTCTGGGAACAAGGCCAACTTTGAAAAACATGAATTGTTTCCAATTAGAGAGTTAGACAATTTGGATGATCTAGCTTCAATCATGGAATGTACAATTGGTTGTTTGCCAAAAAGCATGGACACTCCTAGGAACGTGACAATACCAGTGTCGTGTGATGTCGGATACCTAAACTTACTGGGCACTCGAACACTTGAAAGATAAACATATTCATAACTTAGACACACCTGAAATATATTGTAATTTGAAAAAGATACTTGAAATCAAATAATACGAATTTACATTTATTAATTCCTTACCACTTAAATTTTTAAATTAGGAAATTTAAAGCCTATAATTTCCTTTTTTTTTTTTTTTTTTGTAGGTCAAATCTTTTAAAATGTACATAAATAAGGGATAATTGTATTTTTAGTACAAATGGTACATTCTATGTGAAATCCATCCAATAATGCCATAAGAGTTGTAGAAAGCTCTTAGTTGAAGTCTACAATGCCAAGAATTTGGTGCCCAAGGATGGACGAGGAACAACCAAGACAAGGTACTGTTGATTTTGACGGCCAGACCAAGACCAAGTTAAGAGATATCAATGAATGAGAAACTGGAGTTTTTTTTGTTCATGATCTAGATTCTATGCTCTCCAAAATTCTCAAACTCAATCTCTAAAACGGCAGTAGGATTGCCCTGGGGAATGCATCAATGATAACCTTGGTCCTTGACAGTCCCTGTCAATTGCTATTCTAGGCCAGCATCAAAAGTCTCAACTTTGGAATACTGGGCTGGTTATTAAACCGATTCAAACCCGATCTGTCATAACAAAAAACCAACCCGATCATAACAAAACCATCCGATTCTGATTCCAATTTTTTGGAACCAACGAAGGTTGGTCTGGTTTCACTCTGAATCCGGAACTGAAGCACTCGAACCTATGCACCCTAGTTATATGTCATGTACAATAATACAATGACAATATTTTTTTTTTTTTTGGGTGACAAATACAATTCTATGACAAATTGACGATATTTAGAAATCCATTTAAAAGAGCAGATTGCTTATCCAAAATAATTATAGGAAGTGCAGATAAGTGACTAAAATCAACATTAGAAGCATTGTTGCTTGAAAAAATAAGAACTCTGTTGGGATCAAACGCAATGCTGGGATAACCTTTGTCGCATATCCATTTCTTACTTCACCAGTTATTGCTATGTTTAAACATGTCCAAATGAAAAAATTACAATTATTGATGTGGATTATCTAAGTTAAAAAGAAATATGTATGCATCTTGTCCATTATATGCATGAATATCTAGTCTCTTAGATGAATCTTCATTTTGGAGGGGAAAAAAAAAGCATATATAAGTAACCTTCTTCTTCTTTATTTGCAAAAGAAAATGAGAGAATTCTCAATACACAAGCAATGCAGCCTAATATCCTGGCCCAAACTAAGCTCTGGGTAGCCACAAACTCACAGATTGAACTAATATATGATGAAAGAATTGAGTCAATCCCTTTTTCCAGGATAAAAAATGCAGGGACACTCAGCTGTGTTGCAGTGTGCACGATGGCTAAAGTTCCAAAAACATCACATATGTTAATGTCGTGTTACTTACAAACAACAGCAGATAGCCTATTAGGGCAAGATTTGAAGCAATGAATAAGAAAATATTATACCCACAAAAAGAAAGAAAAAAATTTTCATTGAAACAAGAAGATAAGAGAAGGCAGAGGCAGCTAGCACATGAGACTCCTTCAACGGCCTACTGAAAGGAGAAGATACTTGTACCTGTACTGTTTCCTCATAGGAGAAAGCAGGATCATTCTTCATTTTCTTCTCCAAAAAGTTGATAGCCTCCTGCTCTTTCAGTCCCGCACTTGTTGCCTGCAATGAGTTATATTTAAGCAACAATAAATAACTACCTGAAGCACAAGCACTGGTGCATTTCAAGTAATGAGAAATCAAAAACAAACTTTCAATGCCAGACTCAAATACCTTCTATTTTAGATAAGAATCATTCTGAACAAACACGGTAAAATATAAAAACTTTAAATATCTAACACCTAGATCATTCATGAATCATGAAGATCCCTCAAAACTCAATAAAATAAAACATGTTCTATTGAAAAGTTCTCAACTTTGAGGGCATATCAAACTTCATGTTGCTACGACTCATATTCCATGATCCAAATAAAACAAAACAGCCAGGTTCTGAAAGTGATGAGTTTATAGTAATCAAAAGAGAAATTACATGCCAAATACCTTATGCCCATAAAAATGGCCAGCTGGATCACATTTGAAGAGTTGAGGCCCCTTCTCCTCATCAATACCCAAAACCATGGCAACTTCAAGAGGAAAAGGCAGCAAAATATGAAAGAAAGCATTAACAGTAGTGCTTCGAGAAAAAAAAAATAAAAAATAACTTTCTGCACTTGTAACTAAATTGACTATTGGGATGCAATCAAGATCCTCTACAAATTGTACAAGGGATGGGAGACAAACCTACTCCCAGGGGTCTCATATAGGCATGCTGGGTATAAATTTGAGATTTGTCTGCAATCCTGGCATAAAACCAATGCATATTAGTTGATTGTATTACTTTAAGATATTTTGAAGGAAATTCCATATCTGTCGGAGAAAGCATAACATCAAAATTACAATAAAATTCTCCGGAAGTGACTTCATATATGAAGTATTATCTCTTTTTTAAATAAACACTAATACTTAGGTATTCTGATGTCGAGACTTGAGAACATAACACTTGCAGGTGGAAGATTAAACATACCAGGGTGTACAAAACTCATAGCATTAAAGAATTTAAGCTATGATCCTGCAATTTTAACATATCAATAAAAAAAGTGCAATCCAATGCACGGGGCTCTGCCTATGCAAGAATACTAATATATCAATAAAAAAGGGCAACACAGTATACAAGGCTCCCACATTCAGGGGTTTAGGGATGATCAGATACATACAACCTTACCCAAACTGTTTCCAAAGATCGAACCCATAACCCCAGGATGCATTGAAACAACCTAACGGTACTTGCCACCACTTCAAGGCCACCCTTTACTTCTAATATATCAATAAAAAAAGTCTAATGCACAAAGTTCTGGCACTGTGGGGTCAGACGAGGCATAGCAATATGTAATTAAGATTTAATTCTAATATATCAGTAAGCAATTAAAATTTAACATATGAGTAGGGAGTATCAATGCTGCCCATGACATAAACTAAATAAGATGCGTCCACACAAGAAACCAAATTAAAGCAATACTCGACAACAACAATCAAATCCACTATATGGAGCAGCACTAACTGACCATCTAGCCAAGACATCCACAGGCATTTCATATCCATATCTGAAACGGAACTCAGCTGCTTCATTCCTTGCTTGTTGCACCAATGACCTAGCATCAGCTGGAATATTATAAAAGTCAAAACATGTCACAGAGGCATAACTCATAAACCAAAAACAAACTCTGTAGTTTAAGAAACTAAAAACGGAGGAAATAAGACTTGCAATAAGTTCGTCAAGTTTAAGAAATGGTTAAAGTGGGAATAAGATGTCATATACAATATTGGGTTTTTCTTCACAACAATAAGAGATGGGGTTTGGGTTCACAATTGAAGTCAGTTTGGAGCTTGATCCCCTCAGAAGAAATAGTTACAAGACCCATTAAGTGAATAGATACTGGTTATAAGCAATCTAATCAGCTTATGCCTCCAGAATTTCCAAGAGTACGTAACATGCTAACAGCATGTTCAAGTGAGATAAAAAGTCCCAAACATTTATTACTCCCAAACAAAAATGCGATAAACTCTCTTTAATCTCATAATTGAACCATTCCATCTAATCCTGGAAACAAACAAACTATGTTTGGCATATGGATTTGTGAATAGAAAAGAAAATGAAGGGAAAATAAAATTACTAATTTGTGCTATGTTATTATGCTTAACCAAGTAACTTTTAATTTTTTTTGACTAATATCTCTTCATTTTCTTATCAATTTTCTAACTCAACCAAAACAAACGAAATAAAATAGACTTTTTTTTTTTAATTCATTGTGCTTTTCTCCCATTTTTCTTCACTTTTCTTCTCCCTTGACAAATCCATGTTCCAAGCAATGGCATCAATGAATCCAGTTTTCAAAATTTGTTTCCTTCTTCAAAAAATTCTATCTTCATGATTTAATTTCAATCCCATTTACAAAAAGAGCCGGAAAAAGTGAGATATAACCTGTCATGCCAGTGGCCAGCAATCCTAGGTACTTGGTAATAGGAAACAGGTGGGTAACACTCGTCTGATCCAAAAGCTTGTCCTGCAAATAATTCCCAGAAACCAAGTTAATCAAACAAAGGATGTCAAAACCCTAGATCAAGCTGTGGGTGCAAGTACAGTTCCTAAAACAGAACAACTGTACAAACCGGGACTTTCTTCTGGGTAACAACGCAGATGGAGTCTTTCCCGCGCACTCCGATCGAGGTTATTCCGGCTGACTTCACGGCCTTGAAAGCATACTCTGTTTCGTACAAACAACTCTCGCTGAGTCCCAAACATTATAAATCCAAAACAATACAAGTTCGGAAATTGATTGTAACGAAACGAGAACCGGGTTTATTGGGTTTCGATAATGATATCAAATAAATAACAATGGCGGATTGATGAATGTGCTGGAAAATTTTCAGGGCTTACCGACTTGGAAGAGACGGCCTTCGGGAGAGAAGATCGTAATGTGGCGATCATACCCTGCACCACTTCCACGACTCATTCTTTTCCTCCTTTGGTTTTACAGATGGTTACAACTCCGATTTCTGTACTTTGGATTGACAATGGCTTCGCAGAGATTTATCAGAAGAGAGGAGGCTTTGTCCCCAAGACAGCAGAACAAGAAAGGTGTGTTAATTGTCCAACATACCCCCTTAGTGCCTGTTTGGTTCCATGGTTAAAACAATTCCAGCTATCCCCTGGATGAGAGCCCCCCAAACCATGGATAACTACGCATTCCAGGGATAAGATTATCTTCAAAATTTGGTTGCGTCATCCTAATTATAAAAGGCAAGGTATTAGTGCAGCTTAAAAAATGATGAATTCTTAATTTTGGTAAATATCCAAATAATTTTAAAAGAAATTACCTTTAATTAAGTCGTTACATAAATTTTAAAACTTTAAACATTATATTACTTTACTTTTGTATCCCTAACTTGTTAGATTACACAAACTTATACTATGATATTGCAATTCTATGATAGTTAGTGAAATTCTTTTGTTAAATTTTTTTATTAAAAAATATCAAATATATACTAAAATAATATGGCGATAGTAAAGTTAGAATTAGGCTCCCTTTAACAAATAGTAGCTGGTAGTTCAGCTATCAACTACTATCTTTTTGACTTTTTGTATAATGATTAAATTTACCTATTTACCTTTTAATTTTATTTTCAACATTTAAAAGTAAAAATGTCAAATTAACAAAAAGTTAAAAGCTAACTACTAAAAAATTAACTTTTCTCCTTTCCCAAACACAAAAAAAATATATAATTTTTAATAACTAGTTACTAATGCCCCGTTTGGTAATGTTTTCGTTTTCTGTTTATGTTTTCAAATTTTTGTAAACTCGTAACAGAAATGTATTTAATAAACTTATTTACGTTTTTTTATTTTTCAAAAAAATGAAAACATAAACAGAAAAACGTAAATAGAAAAAATATGTTTTCACTCTGATTTTCTTTTCTGTTGCCAATATTTTGTCAATCTTAAAACCTTGTCTATTTTTATTACATTACATAAAAATAAATTATTTTATTCAAATATTTTATTAAAATAATTTATTTTAATAAATAATATAATTAAATTCCATAAATTAAATTAATTATATAAATTAATATAAATTATTTTTAATAAATAATTATTGTTAAATTATCTGAAATAAATATCATAATTAATTTATTTAATTTAATAATTAAACTAATTTATATAAAATAATTAATAATAAATAATTAAATTACATTAATTTTTAATTTAATTTAATAATTATTATTAAATTATTTTAAATAATATCATAATTAAATTAAATTATTTATGATTGAATTAATTTAATTTATATAAAATATATTTTATTAAATTATTTTAAATAAATAATATAGTTTAATATATTTTATATTTATTGAATTAAATAATTTTAATAAATAATTTACTGTATTAATTTAATTAATTATATTAATTAAATTGAATTAATATGAAAATATATTTTAGTAAGTTCTATTAATTTTTTAAAACTAATAAAATTAAATATTTTCTACAATAAAAAAATTAATAATTATAAACAAACTTACATTTCCCAACGCAATTTCAGTTTTCATTTTAAAAAAAATAAATGGTAACAGAAAACAAAAAACAGAAAACGGCAACAAAAAAAACAAGAACAAAAAAATGATAGCATTATCAAACAGGGCATAACTAACTACAAAAATAATAAACTCTTTTACTTCCCAAACCAAGCCTTCAAACAAAATTTTGTTGAATAATTTTTTCAGTGATACGCATGTAAACCTCTCATATCATCCCCTACCTTTCTACTACTTTTGTAGTTTTTTAGAACACTCATTCATTGTCCATTATTTACTTAAATGTTATTGTCTATTATTTACGATAAATGTTTTAATCTTTTAATTTTGTAATTATTTTTTTAACAATTAATATATATATATATATGTATATAAATTAATTAATAAATATTTCTCTCTCGAGTGTCCATCCATATCTACTAAAACAGATAATCAACAATGTCCACCCCTCTAGTAATTTATGATGGTACCGTTGTGAGGGCTAAAGGGGTGCATTGAATTAGCTAATAAAATTTTGGACATCCAGGACCATTGTCAAATACCATCATACGAAAAGAGAGAAAAAATAAGAGGAAACTAAAAAAAAAAGGATAATATCTCAACAACATTCACTCGATCACAATAGCGAGCTTGCCAAGCTACAAAGTTGTTGCCTAAAGAGTCTTCTTTTCTGACGAGTACAAATATTCTTCCCTCTTCTTTATTAATTTTACGAGTCAACTTAACTAGATCAAAGAACTGCACACTAAATGAAAAGGGAACCCCAGCTCTTAGTAAATTGAAGCATCCACCAAATTAAGAATGCTAATACATGCCGAAGTGGGCAATCCATTTCCCAAAGTGAATGCCTCTCCTCCTCAAGCGTTCTCACCTGCCTTCTGTACAAAACTCTTTATGTCATATATGTCACTCCCACTCTTTGTAATGACACCCTGCGCAAGTAACAGTACTTGTTAGGTTGAAATTAAAGCAAAATACATTTGAAACCGTAGCTGTAACTACCGTATCAGATAACATATCAATTTTGTTACGGTAACCGTGCGCCTCTCTGCGTACCTTTCGAATTTATTATTATAAAATTATATATTTACAAAGAACATACATATTTACCCAAAAAAGTTTAATGTATCACATAATAATCAAAAAATACAATTTAGTTATAAAACACAAGTATAATATTTGACATTCTTGGTTTTATAAGTTTTATGAAACAAAAAAAAAAAAAAACAAACAAACAAGAAAATCAAAAAATTTCTGGTGTCACCTGGAAAATCCTTGCAGGAGCCCAAAAATATGGATTGAGCTAGTGTGTCTTAGGGTGCATTCAGAGTAACAAAAAGTTAGTAATAGTAAAAGTTGTCATCTCCTAATTCGTGCAGCGAGTATAAAATTAAAATTTTTGAGAGATTTTTGGTGCTTTTTTAGTAAAATTTAGAGCCCCAAATGGAGCCTTATACTGGTATGCACTGGCATAGGTCGGTACAATTACTGGTATGAAACACACATAACATTGTACTGGATTTCATCCAACACAATATGCACCAGCTGGTACAGAATGGTATTCATAACTTATGTTTGAAGCTGCTAATACTTTTTTGCACGTGCATGCATTGAGAGAGAGAGAGAGAGAGAGACCTTTTCAGTGATTATAGCACTTATCATACAAGCAGGGGTAACATCAAATGCTGGGTTCCAGACAGAGATTCCGGAAGCAGCAACTTGTTCTCCAAGTCCTCCGCGGGAGTACAGCAACTCTTTTGGAGACCTTTCTTCTATCACGATTTCTTGCCCAGAAGAAAGTGACAAATCGATGGATGTCAGGGGAGCAGCAACATAAAATGGAATACCATGATGGATTGCGCACACAGCAAGGCTGTATGTTCCAATCTTATTAGCAGTGTCACCTGCATACAGAACTGAACCATCAGGAAAACATACCCGAAGCAGTTGTATCAATTAATAAGTGTATTGTATGTACCGTTTGCAGCCACACGATCTGCTCCAACAATGACAGCGTTCACTCGCCCAGTTTTCATTAATGCAGCTGCAGCTGAATCTGTGATGAGAGTAGCAGGGATGTTGTCGTGCACCAACTCAAAAGCTGTCAGTCTGGATCCCTGCAGCAGGTTGAAAATATAAAAAGAAGGTATATATTTTTTTAAAAAATATATATAAAAGGTATATATAAATAGGAATATTGCACTGTTGATAAACGATGATATAAATAAAGTGGATACCGTTGGCCCTCTAATTTCTATGGCATCTACCATCACAAACAGATACTTCCAAGCCACAGTCCCAATATTCTCCAGTTTGACCTTCGCTATGAATTATGAAGCCATCATGACCATAACCACTGTCAAGTGCCCCATTTATTTTACTAAGCTCAAGCTCATCTCTAAGCATTTCAATTTTGAAGTCTATAAATGAGCACAATTGTGGTTGGAAAGTAGTAAAACAAGGAATACAGTCATTAACCCAGAGAGAGAGAGAGACAGAAGGGGGGACGGGGTGTTAATGTAATTTGGTTGCTCACGTAAGTATCTTCGGGTGTGCACCTATTTCTGTTGCTTTCAACACCAAAAGCTGATTTTGTGAGACATTGTCGATGATACTAAGATTTCAACTTACCTTTGGGTATCACAGATGTGCTTGCACGCCAATACACGCCTGATCACATCTCCACTATGGTTTATGGAAGTAAAATTGTAAGGAGTTTTTTGAGAATGTGAAGTAATTTTTTTTTTTTAAATGGGAATGTGAAATCCTTCAAATTAACTAAACAGGAGAATATGTTAAAGCAACGGTAAGGGTGTCGGATGCAGTATGGTCTAATTAGTGACTGAACCTAACTTGCTTCACCCAGCAAAACTTTCTCAGAAGGTCCGGATCTGAAACAAATACTTTCTATTCCACTTCAATAGTTTGAGTTGCAAGGATACAAAACATCTTGCAACAATATGATTGTAACTTTGGGAATATATAATAGCACAATTTAAATGATGTAATGAAAGATACAAACAAGGGATGAAACTCACTTGATTGAATGGACGTGTTTCTGTGCAATATGCCCTCTCAAGAACTCCCTCAGTGTGGATTGCGCGGATGACTCCCAGAGCAGTACCATATCCAGCAGTTGCAAGGCTACCAAAAATGATAGAGGAAGTATAACAAGTTAGATAGTATAAATGGGCTTGGCCACTTCATTGCTTTCACCCTTTGGTTTATATAAAAAGGGCAACTAAGTGTGGCTCCCGCACACACAGTAATATCCCTAATTGCAGAGACTACTTCCAGAGTTTGAGCCCAATACCCCCATGTCACAATGGAATATTGGTATTGTAGTTCCAAGGCCAGCCTCCCTTTGGTTTATATCGGAGTTAAACATAAGCTATATTAAAAGATCACAAGCACAAACACAGGAATAAAAACAAGCGCACACTGCATGTAGAAAAGGCCAGAGAGGGATACCTGCCAGTGTTGCAATGGGTCAGAATAGACAGCCTTGTTGAGTCTCTCAGTTGGAGCTTAAGTAAACTAGCACCATAAAATCCAATTGCTTTATTTGAAGCAATGTCCTCCTTAAGCATTAGTTCGGCAGCTTCAATATAAGCCTACGAGTAACAGAACTGTAAGTGCACTGCAAGATTGTTAACAATGTACAATAGCTTCTGCTGAAGCGAATCTCCAAACAGTTCAATTTTGTCGTTAAATGGCGAAAGGGAGATTGCCCAGAAAAGGGTCCTAATGTCATGAATTTGAAGCTAACATCAATCAGCAGAAAAACTCAATTATAATTTTTCTCTAGGTAAAAAAAAGATGTATATGTCATCAAATGTGTTCAGTACAATTCAAAGGAGAAGAAAAACGGTGAGGCTGAAGAGAAAGAAAGTAATTTCCATTAACAAAAGAGAAAAGGCCAAAACTATTGCGTGCCTGATACATTTGTAAATATGATGTGTTGGATGACGTGGACCAATTAAACTTTTTTTTCACATTCTATTTCACCCTAATACTTTAGAGCATTTGAATACTGAAAAGCAGGGGAGATAAGTGCAGGGTGTGTTTGGAGTTGTACAAATCAGTATAAATTTATAGAGATTGTAGTCTCGTAATTTATGCTGTAAGTAGAAAATTTAAATTTTGTAGAGATTTACAGAGATTTGTAGGGATTTGTAGTAAATCAAACGGCCCCAATACGTGAGTATTTCAAGTTTTTTCCTCAACAACATCCTAATAAATGATCAAGTGAACTTACTAAATCAAAGAACTGCGAACTGCTTATTCAAAGTCTGTAGAAGAGCATATTCACTACCTGGAAAACAGCCATGCCTTCCGAAGAAGTGGCAGCTGCCTTCAATGTGACTTCTTTAAGTTTTGTTGCAGCATCCGACAGATTTACAGCAGTGGGCCGGCTGCCAAAAGTATCCAAAACATCAGCTAATCTCAATTATAACCAGGAAACTGTACTAACATCAACATCTGAAGTTTCAACTTCAACCATAACCCAAAAAACAAAATCACTTTGCCCTCAGCAAGCTAAGCATAGAATGCTTGTAATTATTACCTTGACACAAGATATTCCAATTTAATGGTGATAAAAGATGCTGCATCTTCAGCAGTCCCATCAAAATTTCCCAAGTTAAACACTTCCACAGCCAGAGAGAGGGCTCCGGCTACAGCAATTGCAGGTGCCCCACGGACTACCATATCCTTTATTGCACGCCTGAGGCAGTACGTTAAAAGACTGCTTAAAGCATCTTGAAAAGTCTGGTTGACATCCACAAATTGCTTACGGAAGGTTTAACAAATACCATTAACATATAAAAAAAAAAAAATAAAGAAATATCCATTAAGCATCTCAGCTTTAGTAGATATGTGGCCTTCAGAAAATTGCTGGCCTGACTTTCAATCATGGTCCTATATTTAATATGTAGCACAAGGAAAATTAGAGAACTATTTCCATCCTACTAAAGTTCAGCAAACCCATACTACAATTTGCGCTATCTTGATATTTCACCCTTTTCAAGAGTCACATTTTGAAAGGACAGGTTGATATTCATCTATGAAACGGAAGAGAAACCTCAAAAATCTTAACGATCATTCCTCAGGTTTGGAAACTGGCTGTGGGAAACATCTTCTCGTATGAGTCATCTTTAATTTATTCTCGTATGAGTCATCTTTAAGTTATGTTGTTTGTAAAAATGGTGCCAGTTTTTGCACCTTAAATAGAGCGCTCTGACCTTTCAAAAAAAAATAAAAATAAATAGAGCTCTCTCTCTCCCTCTCTCTCTCTCTCTCTATAAGAAGTCATATAAGATTGCATTGGCCAGAGTAATGGGAACTGACAAAGATGAATATTTGATAAATTCAAAGAGTGATGAAAAGAACTGAGATGGCCTATAGAATTTGAAAGAGAAAAACACTTCATCAAGCAAAGCAAAACAAGAAAGGAAGCTACACACAACAGTGTTATGCTGTAAACTGAAAAGACAGTTTAGCTGTGAAAGCAATTCAGTGTACTTCAAAGCATCAAAAATCTAATGAGTTAAGAATAAGTTATAATAAATGGACCTAATTAAAAGAGAGCAGGGACGCTACCATCCATCCGTTGAATCTTGAATTTCTACATAGATGGTTTCAAGAGGAAGCTTTCTCTGTTCAATACAAAATTAAAGGCTTTAAATATACGTAAGTGATCAGTTGAAAAAAGGTAGAAGCCATATCAGCATCGAAGAACTTCCCTTTTCCCGTCCTATCCACACGAACAAGCATTTCATAGTATTGCCTAAAGCACATAGTTTTGCCTTTTTCAGATGAAAATTTGAATTGATTTCTCTCTCAGAAAAAAAAATTGAAATTCCAATTACAAAGTAAAAAACCTTCTCGCACCAAAACAACATTTCACTAAAATTGCGCTTCCTTCAAACAAAAATACAAACTTTAACTGCTCAAATCGCCACTCAACGTTGTGCATATATTTCCGTAGGCACAGATGGCGAGGGAGAGAGACCTGATCGAGTAACCGAAGAGAGCCCCGTTTGTAGCGAATGGACTGAAGAGAGAGTTCACTTTGGGTACCGTTTGCGAAATTCAAGTCAGATGCCATTTGATTGGAACCCTACAACAAATATGAGCTCTTGAATCTGATTGTATTTACACGTAATTTATCAATTAAACTGGTTCAAAAATCAGAGCCACAGCTATAGCTATTTGTAGCACCTGTGTTAGAGAGAGAGAGAGCCCCAAATTTCCCAAAGCTACGGGTGTGGTCCTCTCGGCATCGACGGTGGTCGCAGGCCCGTCCGATTAAAGAACCAGGTCGGGACGGAAGTAGAGATTGAATCGGGCTGAGGTGGTTCTGACCTGGCTTGACACGCAAGCTGGTCGAGCCGCCACGCTTGACTTAGCTTTTTTCCGGGTCAGGATAGGGCGAGCCAAATCCGTCCGTAACATGCTCCAATGTAATTTTTTAATATTGTAAATTTTTTTATAAAATAAATATAAATAAAATTCATAAAAACAAATTGAAATATATATAAGACCGTTTAATAACATTATTATTTTTTTATTTATATTTTTTAAATTTTTTATTATTATTTTAATTTTTGTAATAAAAACTAAAATCATTTAAAAAATAATTTTGTTTACAATAATTAATTTTTATTATAATAAAATATTTAATTATATTAATTTTTTAAAAATTAATTAAATTTAATAAAATACATTTAATGTTAATTAAATTTAATTAAAGTAATAATTAATTAATAGAATCAAATTAAGGATATATTATATGTATCTTCTCTCAATATTTAAATAATTATATTTATACCTATTAACGTTTAAAATTTATACTTACCTCCTTTAGTTTAAAATTTTGTCAACACTAACTCTTTTATGTTAAATCAATTATTTAAACTTAAAAACAAATCTAATTAATCAAAATTTTAAGTGTTCTTATTTCATTCATCTCTCTCTTTTACATTTTTAGAGTTTTATTTTATCAAAATCTTAAAAAGCAAGTAAAAATAAATAAAATAAAAAATTAAATATTTTTGTAAATAAAATAACAATATGCCCTAAAAGTTTTATTTGGATAAGAAGATTTCAGACCCATTTGATAAAACTATTAGTTTTTAATTTTTGTATTCATTTTTTATATTTAGTTTTCAATTTTTATGTTTAATTTTTAGTTTTTATTCATAGTAAAAAAATAAAAACTTAAAAACATGTTTGGTAACAATAATTATTAGTTGGTAATTATAATTGTTAATTAATTAAATTTAATTATTTAATTATTAAAAAATAAATAAAATAAAAAATCATAGATTTTTGTAAATAAGATAATGAAAATGCCCTTAAAGTTTTATCTGAGTAGGAAGGTTAGCAATAACACCAAGACTCTTTTTAGTTTGCTGTAAATTTTTAAAATTTTTAAAAATCCTTGAAAATATTCAAAAATTATTCATTTTTTATTTTATTGCACGAATTACTATACAAATTACGAATCTATAATTTATCTCATTTTATCTCACTTTTTATCAACCCAAACAAACCCTAAATTAGTCAGCCGTAGAAGTGATCATGGGTTAACAGGTTCAGTGAACTTGATTATTTTGGCCCATTGTTTGAACAAACTTTGGACACATATATTATTCATAAAATATAGACTTGGACAAAAACATATATATATATATATATATATATATATATGTGCTTGATTTTTATTTTCCCTGATCGAGGTTAAATAAATGTAAATAAATTTAAGCCTTGCATAATTTTACTTCAAAATAAATATAATTCACATATGATATATAATAAAAATTTACTTTTTACATATTTTATTTTATTATTATTAGCGAGTTTAAATTTATTTTTTATTTTATAACTTAACTTAAAATTTTTTAAATGCCTGAAACATTGAATTAAGCTGACTTGAATGATTGTCTTTCGACTTTAAATATAAAAAAGAGTGAGAGAAAATATAATAATTAAAAAGATAAATATTTTATCATTTTAAAATTACCACCCTCACACTCATCCACCTTGCTACTTTGGTAGTCCTCTAATTTTTATGATATTTTTAAATAATTACACACAAAAATTATTTTTTTTTTGGTAAGTTATTATTTTCTTATAGTTTCACTCCTCCCAAAAGGGTTATTAATTTCAAGATTATGAACATTTAAATCTTAAATTTGATTAAATTTAGATTTCTAAAAATATTATTTTTTGTATTAAAATATATTTTAATAACAGAAGAGCACTGTAAAAATTATTCCTCGCTTTTTGTTATTTTTGTTTTTGAACATGTAATTTTAATGAAGAATTTGTCACCTATCCAAAAAGTAATTTTTCTAAAAGAATTTTTTATTTATTTCCCGTATGTCATTTAATGTGTTAAAGGAAAATTTAAACTGGGAAATAGCTTAAATATGAGATTTGTTTGAGATTTTTTTTTTCTTTTTCAGTCCTAACAATATTGTGGTAAAAATCTTCATAAAAAATAAAGAAAATTATTTCAATGCGACAATAAGTGAGTATGCATAGTTAACCTTATTATGCCTCCTTCACACATATTTTATACACGTCTAAATGTTTTCTGTGTAAATTTAAATTGTATTAAAAAGTAATTATTTATCATAAACTTAATTTAAAAAAGTAGGGTTAGAAAAGCGTGACAATAACCGTAACTTAACTAAAATTACTTGCACGAATTTATTATTTTGAAATAACAAAATTGTCCTCATCGTTGTGGTCAATTATGTTTTATAAACTATTCTTTTAATTGCACAATATTATTTTGGCCCATTGCTTGAACAAAATTTGGACACATTTTTATTTCATAAAATATAGCCTTGGACAAAAAAATATATATAATGCTTAATTCTTTTTTTTTATCAAGATTAAATAAATGTGAACAAGTTTACACCCTGCATGGCTTTGCTTCAAAATAAATATAACTCACGTATGATATATAATAAAAATGACACACCCTAAATCACATGATCCGAGGAGTGAGTGGATAACCGTATATATCATTCACTAATTAAACCTGATCTTGATTGGAGCAATATAACAATTCTAGAGCAATCATCCATACATGATAATAGTAAAGTGAAACTAAGCCTCGGCCATAACCAGGCTATCAGCTCCAACACATCCCACGAAAATAAGTAATATAAGACTTATGGCATTTACAATCCAATCAAATGATTTTCTAATCAAAATAATATTTTAATCCTAAATAAAATTTAATTGAAGAAAATTATAAAATACAATATTTGCTCTAGCTCATGTATATTCAAGTCCCACAAAGTGCCCATCTAATTCTTTAGATCTGTTCTTGAAATCAAATCTGTAGGGACATGAGAATTAATCCACTTGTACTCACGAACACATAATAAAAAACAAATATGGCAAGTAAAGCAATAAAATAAAACAAATGCAAAATAATCAATATAATTTTTTTCTTAAATATCATCAAACAAATATCCAAATTATCACGTTGGAAAAATATTGCCATAGTCTCATATTATATCACTTGCTCTGATAATTATCACAAGTCTAAACATTTTTCCAATTATTATCTTTACTTTAGCCTAAATTTCATAATCATTCTCAACAAAGTCTCTTTTAGCTAAATTTAAAGGGTGCTTACATTCAATGTCTTCATTAAGGGTCACGATTAGCCACAACACACATCGCCGTTAAGGGCAACAATTAGCCACAACACATGTCATGTTGTAGGCTACTAACCTAATAGTATGAACACCAATCTTTACCAAATTTTAGGTCTTTTAATCCTATGATAATCTCTATACCCTTTCTATTTTCTCGTACTCTCCATCTCCGTGTCACTATATCAAATCACATTTCAAATTAGCCCATTTCATTTTTATTTACACAATTATGCTTATCATATCCTCTAATGTAATTCTATTACAATAATAAACACTTCAATTATCTTTTTACATGCTAACTATGCATTTACATATTTTTATTCAAGTATTTCATCATCCAATAAACTTAGTCAAAGTTCGCATTCATGCCTTAATCATATTATTCGCATGGATATCAATAAATCATTGTCAATAACAACTATAATATGCAAACACACAAATGAGGGTACAAAAATATATTCTGGAGGAAACCCGAGTGCCCAGACACTCACGAGACAGCTCGGGCACCCACACAACCCCAGGACAATGTGCTGTGTTTTTGTTCGTTTATTGGTTTTTTATGGTTTCCATTTCAATCTTCTAACGTTTCCAGTTTTTGGTCCAAAAATTTCATGTTTCCAATATTTCTAAGCTCATTAGAACTTAATTAAGCTAACTGATCCAAGTTATCAATGAACAACCTATTCAAATCTCAAAATGTGTTAAACATGTACGTACAACACATGTACTTGTATAGGTAGGATTAAACCTCAGTTTTATGCTTCTAGAATGATAACCACCTAACAAGGTAACATCTATATTCTCTTTACAACTTATACATGCTGTTTTAGGTGATCCGTACCTCGAGGTTCAAACAATGAAGAACACAAAGTAGAGAGTTTCTCAGTTCCAGCTTTCAAACTTTGAGTAGACCAAACTCTTCAATCTTTGATCCTTATAACAAATTAACCACTACATCATGATAGGTTTAATTTCTTATTTGCAAAAGCAATTTGGGATATGGTTGAGTTTAGAATCTACTTACCAGGTCCAAGTCCCTCCTGCTCACTCTCGGCTTTAAGTTCTCTCTCTTTCCCGATCGAAACTCTCGCCCTCTTCTCTCTCATCCATACATATACATAAGCTTGGCTCGGACTCCAAACATTGTACAAGAACCTCCCATTCCCCTATCATCCTGGCATGCAATTGAAGAGACACTCACCTGAAAAATAACTGAACAAGACATCCAACGACCTATCATATAACCCGGTTGGTTGCATAGATAGCCCAAGTGCCCACTTAAGGCCCCCATGTGCCAACAGACACCCTGGGTGCCTGCACTGCTCACTCTTGCCAAATGTGATTAAGTTTGAAAGTTGACTTCTATCTTTCAAATTCTTAACAATTAATATTACTAATGACTATAATTGACTAAATTTACATATTATCACATTCAAAACTTGTTAAAAATCACTAATTTATATTAATATGGAAGTTTGGGATATTACAAAAAAATTAACTTTTTACATATTTTATTTTATTCTTATTAGTAGGTTTAAATTTATTTTTTACTTTAGAACTTAGCTTAGAAAATTTTGAATGCCCGAAACATTGAACTAACCTGGCTTGAATAATTGTCAAAACTCTTACACTTCATTTGGAATGGTAAATTTGATATAATTTGATTTCATTTGATGAGAATTCTCATCAATTTTTATATTTGGAATTAAAATAAAAATTTATGAGTTAGATTTTATTTCATTTCATAACTTAAATTTTGTAATTTTTATAAAATTTGAAATCCTATCCAAAATAATAAAATTTGATGAGAATTTATTATTTTTTAAAGTAATCTAAGTGAGTAGACAAATTTATCTTCTTATATCACATTTATCATTTTTTTTACTTCCTATTTATATGGTCAAACTTAGTAATTTACTTAAATTAAATCAATTCAATTCTTAAATTCAAAATGTACTCCAAATACAAAATTTTTATTTACCAAATTAAATCAAATTTTCTTTTAAATGAAATCAATTTTCTAATAGTGGAGTGTTTCCAAACAAAGGGCAATACTTTTGTCTTAGTTTGACTTTGATTGTCTGATTTTGACTAATTGTCTCTACTCAAGTATGACCTTATCATTTATTTTTTATTTTTTGTTAGATGGAATTAAAATGCTAAAATAAGATAAAAATTGACTTTCCAATTTTAAATATAAAAAAGAGTGAGAGGCAAAATATAATGATAAAAAAGATAAATATTTTATCTTTTTAAAATTGCCACCTTGCACTCATCCACCTTGCCACTTTGGTAGTCTTTTAATTTTTATGATAGTTTTAAATAATTATACATAAAAATTAAGCTTTCGATTACAATAATGTTAGTGGTAAATAAAATTTTAAATTAGTATTTTTCTTTAAATTATTTCTCATTTTAAATTTATTTAATGCATCATATGTCACCTAAAAGTGAGATAAAAATTTTCTTTAATTTACTCTGACATCCTTGTAGTTATTTAAATGTAGAAAAAATTTAACATGTTTTATTTCTATTATTTTCTTTATTTTTTGGTAAATTATTATTTTTTTATTGTTTCACTCCTTCTAAAAGGGCTATTAATTTGTTGATTATGAACATTTAAAACTCAAACTAGATTAAATTTATTTTTGTAAAAATATTATTTTTTGTATTAAAATATATTTTAATAACGAAAGAGTACTGTAAAAAATCGTTTTCCATATTATGTTATTTTAGTTTTTGAACCAATTTCAAATATGTAATTTTAATGAACAATTTGTCTCCTATCTAAAAGGTAATTTTTTTTTAAAGATTTTTTTATTTATTTTCTGTATGTCAAATAATGTGTTAAAAGAAAATTTAAACTGGGAAATAGCTTAAATACGAGATTTGTTTGAGATTTTTTGGTTCCATTTTTAGTCCTAACAATATTGTGGTCAAAATTTTCATAAAAAATAAAAAAAAATCATTTCAATGTGACAATAAGTAAGTATGCCTCAAAGTTCTGTGTGTAAATTGAAATTATATTAAAAATATTAATTTATCATAATCTTATCTATAATTATATTATAAAATACTTGTAAACTTATTACTTAAAAATAATAAAATTATATAACTCTATTAATTATAACTTTATAATAGTATAATAAAATTATATATTTAATAGTATATTTTATTCATTTAAGCTGTGTTTGGTTTGTTAAAAAATTCTGAAAATTTTTAAAAATTTCTAAAAGTTATCTATCTTTTATCATTGTACAAATTACGAACTCACAACATATCATATTTTATCTTATTATATCTCACTTTTATTACTCCAAACACACCCTTAATAATATTTTTCTAATATTATTTACATTAAGTATGAGAAGGAATAAAATAAATTATTTTAAATATTTAATTTTAATGTCATCATTCTTTAATATTAGTATTAGTATTATTTTTTTTCTTTGCATTACTTTGTATTTGACATAGATTGAGTTTTAGTCAATTTTAGGTGTTTATTTGTAATCACTTGACAGAAGATTAACTCAACTCGTCAACTCTGACCTCACTTTTGACAAGCATTGGTTTCCGCGTTCTTCTCTGTAGCTACGAGTCTACGCCTCCGTCTCCGTCTCTTGTATCCCGTACTTGATCTCTATATGTATGTTGTATGCGTATATATATAAATTTCCCTTTCAATACGATTCAACTTCTTTGGCGGTGCGCGCCGAGCCACACGCTTTTGTGTGTCTCTCCTCCTCTGCGTACTATTCCAGATTCAGTTCTATAATGCGAACGCATTTATTGAACAATTCCTTATAATTGCTCCCAGATCCGAGCCTCTTGGACTGACAATTACAGGTATGTCTCTCTTCAGATGCGTTTACCATTCGAAATTGTATACAATTATATGCATGTTTTTGATAATTATTGTCCATTGTTTGCTTCGAAGATATCGATTTTATTCCCCATTTCGTATTAAAGTATTGAGAGGGTCGATTCTCTCGTAGATGAGCGAAAATTGGTTCTAGATTTGGCTCGTGATCCACAATTTTGGCTGATCCAAGATTTGTTAATTCACCGCGAAAGAAAAACCACTTCAGTTTAAAGTTTTGAGCTTTTTTTGTTTTTTTATTTTTTTCCGTGAATTCGCATGAACATTGGTAATTCTAGGTTTTGCAGCTTTTGCAGCGGCTTCAAAAATTTCTTATGCGATTTGTGGAATAATAATGATAAGGATGTTAGATTTGTTTGAAATGGCTATGATAATAATGCGATCAAGTGATCTGGAGTTGATGTTAGGTGGAGCTTTTAGAGTTTGGAGAAACTGTTTAATCTCCCTTTTATAATGTCCTTGTGAAACTAAACTACAGTTTTGTGCTTTTTTTTCTCTCTTTTTTTTTTTTTTTGAATATTAGTTTGTGAACTGGGAAGTGGAGCAGATCTCCTCTCATTTTTAAGTAATGGCTGTAGTGTAGTAGATACGTGTTGAATCCGAACACTCTAAAACATTGGAAGTATCATAATCCTTAATAATTAACATACACACATGTTTACAAACTGGTGAGATGTGCTTCTCCTCACCATATATTTGTTCTCTATGTATATATTTCGTGTACATGAATGGACGAATGCAAATACGTTCATAGATCGATTAATAGGAATTGTACTGAACTACTTTGCTGCTTCTCCTTCTAGTGATTTTGGGAAAAGGTAGGTTGGCATGTGGGGGGGTGGATGTGTTCATATCTGATGATTATGCATGCCAAAGCTTTGTAAAAGGTGATGAGTAGGGTTGCCAATGCCTGATGTATGTTCATCAGATTCACATACATATTTGCTTGTGCAAGTTCTGCCTAAAATTCTTTCAAAGGATTCCTTCTGGTGCTGGTTGAGCTCACTCCTGGTGGTTTCGTAATTACATTATAGTGTTTTTTTTTTTTTTTTTTCTTAAATAAAATGCTCTAAGATACTAATTTCAAGGAAACATCCATAGATAGCAGCTAGATGAGTTTTAAATCTATATTCTTATGTTCCTGAAGGATGAAAGGAGGTTTATATGGACTGAGGGGTAAACAGATCTCTCTTATCCTCATAGCTATGGTCTGCACAACCATTATTATTTGGGCATGGGACAAAACGCCACTGCTCACGTCCTTACTTCCACCACAGAATCGCTTTTTGCAGCTGCCTCCAGGTTTGCCTTCTGTGGTTTCTCTCTTTTAGTTAAGACTGCTATTTCTCAAATCTTCTAGGTAATGTGCTTATTTTGTTGCCAGTTTGTTTTTATTGTCTTTTTTTTTTATGTGGATAGAGATTCTGATGGGTGCTCCAAATGTTAACATAGTAGCTACAAAACCACAAACATCTGCACCTGTTGAAAAAGAGGCAGTAAACGAGCTAGAGGAGCGTCATTCTAATGCGGGAGCTCAAAATGATCCTACAGAAATCGCTTCTGGAATTGGCAAGAAGGAAACAAATGTAATGAAAACTCCTTTTGTAGAGAAAGGAGATGTATCAGAGAAAGAGGCGACAAAGGAGCAAGAGGAAAAACATTCTGATGCTGCAGCAAAAATGAGTCCTGAGGAAAGCTCTGCTGTTGAGGAGAGAGGTAGTATTTTGTTTCTGCTTTTAGTTTGTTGGGAAGTGAAACTTAAAAACTTGATAAACATATTGCATGTGCCATATAGAATATAACAATTCTCCTGGTAGATCATTAGAGCATTTTGTGAGTTAGATGTAGCTTTCCACTGTTAACTCGACTGGACCTTTAATTATCAAGTATCTGAGTTGATCGGATCAGCTTCCCTGCGTTCTGTTGAAGCAAACTCTTACCTCTTCAGTTCTGTTAGTTACTAGCATTGACTTGACTTGACTGGATTTTTAATTACTAAGTATCTGAGATGATCAGATCAGCTTCTGTGAATTTTGTCAAAGCAAAATTATATTCAATTCTCTACTAATTAGTTGCTTACATTGAACTAATTGTTCATTGTCCGTGTAACTTATTTGTATTGAATTGTTTTGAGCGACTAGAAGTACATTAAAAAAACTATGGTTTATTATGGACTTAACCATGTAGTTATGGGGTTACAGCAGGAGAAATGAAAGACAAAATTGTTCTAGAAGGTGAACGTCAAGCAAAAGGAAGTGTAGATCTGGTAGCCCCAGAGGCTTCCACAAACACCAGCTCTTTAGCCCAGGACAAAGGAAATAAAAATGCAACTGCCCTTGCAGAAAAGCAAGGTAAACTCTCTCTTATGCATGATCTCTACTTTGTTAAGTCTATGTTATATTTTATATCAGTAGTCTGCTCTTGAACACATACCGTATTCAATGGAGAAATCTAGCAAAGACCATATTCTCATGAGCAATGGTGGACGCATGCTAAAGGAAAATTCTTAATTGTTATACAAATTTGTTTGCTTTCTATTTCAGTTTGTAACTATGCCAAAGGAAAGTGGGTTGTAGATGATAGTCGGCCTTTGTATTCTGGGTTTGATTGCAAGCAGTGGCTGTCAGGGATGTGGGCTTGCCGCCTGACACAACGTACAGATTTTGCATATGAGAAGTTGCTATGGCAGCCAAAGCATTGTGCAATGGAAGAATTTACAGGGTCTAAATTTTTGGAAAGGTACTACCACAATTTCTTATTTCTAGTCTAAACATATACATTGCTGCTCTGCTTGGAAGTTCGATTCCATTTCTTGACCAAACCCTTTGTTGAGCAGCTGGTTAATGTTCAGATTATGCACGTTCCTCCCTCTAGTCCTCAGTTTAGTCAAAATAATTGGTTAACTTAGCTAAATAAGAAGTTGACTTGATTGTGATGAGTAATTGCAGGATGCGGAACAAAACTCTTGCTTTTGTGGGGGATTCATTAGGCCGACAGCAGTTCCAGTCGCTAATGTGCATGGTCACGGGTGGTAAAGTGAGACAAGATGTTCTTGATGTGGGAAGGGAATATGGCCTCGTCAAGGCTCGTGGTGCTGTACGGCCTGATGGGTGGGCTTATAGGTTCCCAAGCACCAATACTACGATCCTTTATTACTGGTCAGCAAGCTTGTGTGACTTGGAGCCTCTTAATATCACAAACCCAACAACAGATTATGCCATGCACCTTGATCGACCACCAGCATTCTTACAGCGTTACCTTTTCAAATTTGCTGTCCTGGTTCTCAATACCGGACATCACTGGAACAGAGGGAAGTTCAATGCAAACCGGTGGGTCATGTATGTGGGGGGCGCGCCCAACACCAACAGGAAGATCGCAGATGTTGGAGGTGCAAAAAATTTCACAGTTTACAGTACGGTCAATTGGGTGAACTCACAGCTTCTGAAATATCCGGGCTTGAAAGCATTTTACCGCTCTATATCACCGAGGCATTTCTTCAATGGGGATTGGAACACTGGAGGTACCTGTGACAGTACAACCCCATCTGAAGGGAAGGAAGTTTTACAAGATGAGTCTAGTGATCCTCTTGCCGCCGGGGCAGTGAAGGGAACAAAGGTTAAGCTGTTGGACATAACAGCTCTTTCTCAGCTGAGGGACGAGGGTCATATATCTCGGTACAGCATTAGAGCCACGCCGGGGATGCAGGATTGCCTACATTGGTGCTTACCCGGTGTTCCCGATACATGGAATGAAATCCTTTTTGCGCAAATTTAGTGCAACAAAGCTAGTGCAGAATGAAGAACTTATACCAGTCCCCTTCAAGTCATCATGGTTTGAATCAAAAGCACAGCAAGCACCATATACACGCTGAGATTGGGATGGTTGACGTTAATCAATGGAGTTGCCGCTGGAGTTCCATGTTACGAGTTCATTCTGATCTATTAAGGTTGGTTTTCCGGGGTGTGATGAGGTTTCAGCCGTTGACATTCTCTTCCTTACATTTCCATTTGTAGCAGTCTCTTGCATGCACTGTGGACTCTTATTCTATTGCCTATTCTTCATTCTGCGTCATACTTTGCAGCTCAAGGGCTACTAAAGAAAGCAGACAATTCTCAAGATTGAAAAAAGCATCACTGGAAGGATAGAGATTTTAGAACAAGTGCAGGGTAGCCATAGACACGTTTTGAGGTAGGACAAAATTTAATTATGCGGTGTAGAACTGTTTTTGCATTTAGATTCTTGTAGGAAGGGAAAGTGTGTCTGTGGGACATATAATGCTGTTGCAGATTGATTATCATACATTCCAAAATGATGACAATAAAACTCTCTCCTGTTAATCGGTTGTGCGTTCACCCTCTCTTTTATATTTTTTTGATATTAGGCTGCAGTAAGTTCAATGGCTGTTAAAACCAGCAAGCGATTTAACATCTCTTTCAAGGTAGGAGAAATGGATCCTAGTCGTTGGACTTGAGAATGAGGTGGTGATTTGAGTGTATTTTTATGAATTTATTATTTTAAAATTATTAGTTTACAATTATTTCACATCACTCGTAACGCATATATCATAGACAAAAAATGGTATAAAAATTATTAATTAAAAATTTTATGTACTCCAACGTTATGACAATTAAATTAAATTTTTATCCAGAACGGATGTTAGGTTAGACAATGAATGTGTAAGTCAAACTGGTTTAGAGTTTTTTTATTTGTTTGTTTGGAGAGTCGTATTTGGTTTGTCAACCAAAAATAATAATAATAATAATAAAATAAAAAAAAATAAAAATTAAAAAAGGGAATTTTTTTTTTGATGTTTTTTTGTTTGGTTGTATGTTTGTGTATTTTTTTGAAATAAAAATTTTATCCCGAACGAAATCAGAATCTCTCTTATGACACCAAAAATAATGATAAGGATATTTTTGTAATTACAACTACATTATTATTTTTTTTTTAAAATCTTATCTCCACATTTATTTTCTAAATCTTATCCCCATATTGATTATTTACTTGAATTGAAAATTTTATTGAAGACAGATGTAGCATGGGTAGACCCTACTGGTTCTGGAATCTATCAAAATGCTACAGTACTTGCGAGGGGAAAAATATAATAAATAAAAATGAAAAAGTGCGATAAGGTTTGAGTGTGAGGTCGGACTTATCCAAAATTAAAGATTCGTCACCTATCATCTTCCGTATCATTGACCCGTGACGAATCTTTTTGTGGTTTAGGTTTCACAATTAAAGGAAAAGTACTCAAAGTTGAAGGTTTACCTGAAATTTTTGGGGGGAAAAAAATAGAGTGATAATAGTGCTATAATTAAAGTGTATTTAATTTTTTTCAAGTATATCTAAGTTCATAATTTAAATAAATGGGAAATGATAAACTCAAACCAATTTTTAATTTAAAATGAAGAATACTTTATTTTATTAGTTGGGTTATTATTATTTTTTTATTCTCGTGTAACTAAAATCATTTAGTTTATCATACTCTTTACAATTTTATTTAATTAAAAGTGTATTTAAATGAATTTATTATTTTAAGGTGATAATTTTAAAATGCTTGCGAATGATATACATATTGCATTATCTTTTAAAATAATATATATATATATATATATATATATATATATTGTAATGTATGGGACACATATAATAAATATCTGTCTTATTCAAAAATTTTAATTTCTTCAATAAACAAAATTTGTGAAGAGGAGATTAGTATTTACTTAAAAATGATTAGAATTACACTAATACATCTTTAATTTGAAAATCATCATAATCTAAAATTTTAATGACAAAAGAAAAGAAATCAAAGTAAGATTTTTTTTTATTCTATTTGAATTGTTGAATTTCAATACAATACAATAATTTAAAGTTATTTACAAAATTTTTAATTAACTTTTAATTATTAAGTTAAAATTAAACGATTGGAGCCTAATTTCACATAAGTGATATGAATTTTAAAATTTTTCTTTCTAACATCAGCTTAACTGCTTCACTATACATTATCCTTTATTTTTCATCGTTTGTATTTTTATCATTAATTTTTAAATGAAAAATATCATCCTCTAACTGTAACGATTTTAAACGTGATTTGTGCATAAATTAGTCGACTTATGCAGAAAAAAACAGAGGTAAATTAATGTTGATCTAAAAATGTTAATTCAAAAAATAGAAAAGCTACGTGTCCTAGCTTTATTGGTCCACGTCACCATTTGACCGTTGGATTAAGACGTTGGGAATAGGTCCCACGAGTTAACGTACGTCTCTTTCCCGATAAAACGTATAAAATTAACAAAAAGGTGTAGGTGTCGATAAACGAGATCACAACCTGACCCCGCGGAAATTTCGCGAATCGCGATAGTTTCCTCTATTTTTTTTTTGGCATCCTCAATCGCCGGCAACTCCTTGCCCTGAGCTACCGTTACCCACGCCGCTGACGATGGCCGACGACTTCGTGAAGGCCGTCGACGACGGCTTGAAGCTTGCGAAAAGAATATACTTCGGGAAGGACCGGTCGGTGGCCCCGCCGAAGCCGATGGTGGCCATGGAGAAGTCATCGCAGTCGTACCTTCCCTCGGCGCCGATGGTCTACGCGGTGATCTCCGACCCCGGGATCGTCGATAATCCGGACATACCGAGCTACCAGCCTCACGTGCACGGCAGGTGTGATCCGCCGGCGCTGATTCCGCTTCAGATGAATGGGATATCATTGGAGGCTGATTGTTATTTGGACACCGCGTTAGTGACGGTCACGGGATCTTGGCGAGTCCATTGCGTCATGGGAAGTCGTCACTGTGATTGTCGCATTGCGATTCCAATGGGCGAACAGGTAACAAACAGTTTAGTCCATATGTGAATTTCAAGGGGTATTTTTCTTTTTAATTTTTCTTTCTGTGTTTGTTAGCTGAGAAAATGAAGACGAGGAAAAGAAATCATAGACTTTCATTAAGTTGGTGACTGGGAGCTATGTGTCTTTTTTGTTTTGGAATTAAGTTTATTGCTTCGTGTAGGAAAAGGACAGTCTTTTCATGGAACTAACGATGACAAACATCAGTACAATGGTGGAAACTTAGTTGTTGCGAGGGAAAATGAACTAAGAGATTGGGGCAAATTTGGTTGTGAATATTGAATATTCCTAGGACTCTTAGCACTTTCCTAATCTTTCAGTATATTATATTTTAAAAAACATCGAGTGGTGTATATAGCCTCGAACACATTCTGATCCTGGCTGGGAATAAGGTTTTCTTGATAAATGAATAATTAGTCTTGGATTCTTATTCAATAATATGCCATGCGTCATGAGCTAAGTGCCAAATATGATTAATTGTTTTTACCAATCTGGATGCTTGCAATTTTGATTGCTATAGACTGATGAATTTGGAGGAAAATGTCTAACTAGTTTGGGACTAAGACTTTATTGAGTTGAATTAAATACAGATCATTGTTATGAGGACTCGGTTTGTTATTGTACATGGCACTCCCATATAACTTAACTTTGGCAACCTTGAAAACAAAACAAGAAGCTTCTCTTTGACAACCGTATAAAACCTTTAGTCAAATGACATGAGTATGCTTCAAAAATGATCATAATTAAACCATACATATTCAACTTATTCAAGCAAGCATACTTGTCAAAATAATAATAACAGTGGTAGTTGTTCAACCTGTATTTTACTACACTCGAAACTTTAACACAAGTCTGCCCAAGAGGGGGCTGGGTTTGGGTGGCGTCAGGTGTGGTGAATTCATGTTCAGTTAGCCACTTGCTACCCTTACCCCAGTTGGCTTGAAGTGTATCAATTTACATAACCAACATGGCTCATTCAAATAAGTACAACTCATGAGTAATGAATCTTTTGTGTTATGATTTTTTTACATCATGCTGTAGCATTGGACAGCTCCCTTATTTCTCGATTTGGCCTGTCCAATTCTTTGTTCCTTATATCATATGATGTCATATGGCAGATGGGGTCCATTGATTACAAGAAATCATAGATTGTGCTTTTACCTGCAGAATGCCTTTCAAACCTTGCCTTTGTTGACATTGGAGTGTATGTCAAGTGTATGTTTTGTTTATTATGCTTCCATTTCTTCTAGACATTTTTTTTTTTATCTATCCATTGTTTTGAAGCACTGGCATGGCTGATTCAAATAAGCACAAACTCATGAGTAATGTTTTGGCTTGTGCAATTCTTTGTTCCCTATATCATATAACAGCATATGGCAGATGGGGTCCATTGATTGCAAGAAATCATGGATTGTATTTTTGGTCTGCAGAACACCTTTCAAACTGTGCATTTTATGATACTCAAGGGTATGTTTGGTTTATTATACTTCCATTTCTTGTAGAAAATTTTCTCTATTACTGTAACTAGAACTATCACTATCACTCCAACTATGAATGTTTTTATCCATATCATTTCATTGTTTTGAGAACCACTGACAAGATTAAAGGAATTATCATTTTACTACTAGGAATTTTCAGTAAATATTTTCTTGAATTTGCATATTTTCTATTAGGTGTTTGCATATGTGATTGGTAATGTACTGTTACACATGTTTTTCCTTTATCTCTTTCTTTACTTTTCATGGTTTCTGGAAGGAACACCTTCTGTTTTGGGCTAAGGGATTATATCTGGATGAAATTCGTCTGTCATACACCTTTAGAAACTCGTTTTTATCATCAAGTTGTGTCATCAAAACAGATCCTTGTTTATTTTTGTTCTCGAGTAATAAATTATATCCGGATGAAATTCTTCTGTCATAATATACCCCTTAAAACTCTTTTTATTGTCAAGTTGTGTCATTAAAACATAACATTGTTTATTTTTGCTCTCAAGTAATAAATTATTTGGCTAACAGGGTTCAGTTCTAGGTGTTGAGGTTGACACACCCAGAAAATCATACTGTGCCCAGCAGATTGCCATGGATGAGAAAAAGGATATGGGAAAGGCTGGAAAAGCTGAGAATGGAGGCTTTCTAAAACCCCATATATTTACGCTTACAATACCTCAGGTAACTATCAATTATACCTAATTGAGTCCTTCAAGATTTAAAATTAAGGTTTATGATAATTTGTTCCATTGTTCGTGAAATTTTATCCAATTACTTTTTCAGATTGATGGGGGCTCCAATCTTTCAATTAAAGTTAGTTGGTCTCAAAAATTGTCATATAGCAATGGTCAGTTCTCCTTGATTATACCATTTAGTTTTCCCGAGTATGTCACTCCTGCAGGGAAGAAAATTTCCAAGAAGGAAAGGATACTATTAAAGGTCAACTCTGGTCCTGGAAGTGAAGTTTTATGTAAGATGACTAGTCATCCTCTGAAGGTGCATCTTTACTTAAGTTGCATTGAACTATCACTAAATGTTGGATAAATTATCAAGTAACACAGTTGTTTTCATGTTCTTAGGAACAACGGCGCCAGGTGGGGAAGTTGGATTTCCTTTATGAATCAGAAGTTCTTCAATGGTCAAGCAGTGATTTTACCTTCTCATATACTGTAAGACACTAACAATATTGACTATTGAGTTGACTTATCACTGTTGTTCCAGATATCATTTTCAACTATGTTTGTGGTTTTGACTTGTGGAAGTTTTATATCCTAGATATACATGGGCATATTTTTGAAGCAGCACTTCTTATTTTGAGCTCAATGGAAAATTAATTTTCTAAATGTTTTCAGGTTTCTTTAAGTCATATTTTTGGTGGTGTGTTTTTGCAATCTCCATCTGTCCTTGACTCTGATCCAAGGGGGAGGTTCTGCTTCTATCTTTATCCGGGAGACCAACAGAGTTACAAGGTTCGTTTGGTGCTTGTGTCTATATTTTTAGTTTTTGTGCCTTTTTAACTTTTTGTGTGCATGCAAACAACAGACTGATTGATGGAACATTGTGACTCTGTTGTGCGTTAGAGAGAGAGAGAGAGTGAGAGAGAGAGAGCTCAATAAATGTAAGTTGTAACCCATTGTGCGTGCATACACTTGGTTTGTTTTTAAACAACGGAGACTGGTTGATGGAACATTTACTCCAATTCTGAAGGAGATGTAAAGAAGAAATAGTTGGTCAACATTTTGATGAAAAGCCAATATGTCAAATAGGACTTTTTCCTCCTCGAAAAGAGTCAGGTGTTGACAGATATAAGAATTTCAAGGACCAAAGTTTTTCCTCGTATGTGTTTCCATGTAGGATGTGAATTCATATGTATGTACGCATGTGACAATCACCTAGTATAGGAAGTCCTCTTAATTTGGCATACTAGTTGGAGCAGTTCACTTCAATTGTTCCTCAAAATAGTATAAAAATCTTTTTCTTTTTCGTTATTTTCTTACCAACCTGCAGTCTATTTCATCTTATTGGAGTTGTATTTATTATTATTATTTTTAATGAACTTTATAGGTCTTCCGAAAGGAAGTGATTTTTGTTGTTGATACAAGTAGGAGCATGCAAGGAAAGCCACTTGAGGATACAAAGAATGCTCTATCTGCAGCACTCTCAAAGCTTGACCCAAAGGACTCATTCAACATAATAGCTTTTAATGGAGACTCTTATAAATTTTCTTCAAATATGGAGTTGGCAACCCAGGAAGCGATTGAAAAAGCCACTCAGTGGATTAACATGAACTTTGTTGTAGGGGATGGCACAAATATTTTGCTTCCCTTAAATCAGGTCTTACTACATTCTCAATTAGCTTTTGCGTTGTATACTATTATGTGACGTTTGTTTTCTACTTTTACTTAAGGAAAATGCTTCTCTACCTACTTTAACCTAAGGAAAATGCATCTTTACCAGAATTTTTTTTTACCAAAAAGTGCTATCAAAGTGATGTGTCAATGGCACTTATGTAATAAATGGCCTTTTAATGGATTGTTGGAAAGCGATAAAAAGCGTTTTAGTGGGTTATTTTTTCCAAGTCACAAGTCTTCAAAGTGGCCACATCATTCTAGTATCTTTTTCTGACAGCATAGCACTACTTTTCATTTAAATAAAGTTATACTACGTGCAATTATCAACTTCTGGCTGAACAAATAGTGCATGCGCATAACTGGTATAATAAGCTTAAAATTAAAAATATTGTGCATTGGGTTCCTCTGGGTTCAACACCATGGGAGTTTTTGGGTTTACTTGGTGTGTGCACATGGATGGGCTGTGTGCAGTTGCATTTCAGAAGGTTAATCTCCCCTAGAGTTGGGGGCACCCTAGTGTTAGAGAGAAAGATAGGGCATTTACACCTCAAAAGTTCATGGTAACAAGATTTTGCATTCTCTAGTTGCCTAAAGAAAACCTCCATTATTTAGCTGGCTCTTTAGACAAACAACTTTGTTTGTTATGAGTCTGTACATAATGTAAAGTTTGAGAGAGAGAGAGAGAGAGAGTATTTTATACTTCAAAGAATCATGGTGACAAGATTCTGGATTCTCTAGTTATTTGTAACATATTATTTGATTCCTAGTTCTTTATTCATATTTTCAACATCTCTCATGTGTGCTTAAATTATGAACACATGTTGGGAGTGGCCAAAGAGTGCCGGTATCCAATATGGACATGCCACCTTTCTAGGAGTTTTGTGCTTCTTTGTTCTAGAGTATGTATGAGAACAAACAGTTAAATGTGTTGTTATTTGAGATTATAAGAATGCATATTTATGCTCATTCATTTGTTGTCTTTAAATAAATGGTTTGAGGAACACCCATTATGTCTTTGCATATTAATAGAGTCACTGCTCAATTCAATTTTTCCTTCATTGTGTCTGTGTCACATACCATAGCTTTGGTTTTTGTAGTAATTCTTTTATTTCAATCTATTTTTTACCTCTTGATCAGGCAATAGATATGATATGCAATTCGTATAAATCCATTCCAATGATTTTCCTTGTAACTGATGGGGCTGTTGAAGATGAAAGACAAATTTGTGATGCTATGAAAAGTCGTCTAACAAATCGAGGATCGATGTGCCCACGTATTTACACCTTTGGCATAGGTATTGGATTTGGTGTTGAGTTCTACTTTGATATTCTTCTAAAATGTAATTAAAAAAGTTTCATAAACTACTTGATGTGATTGTTATGAGGACATTAATAAACTAGATTAAAATTTGTATGGACTCTCTTTCCAATATTCAAAATAGTGTTTGCCCTAATATCTTGCTTTTTATTTTTATTTTTCGCGAATGTTCAATAAATGACTTGTTCCCCACAATTTCCCAGGTACATTTTGTAATCATTACTTCTTGCGAATGCTTGCAATAATTGGGAGGGGCCATCATGGTGCTACATATGATGCAGGTAAATTTTGTCCTTTCACAACATTAACTTAGAAGAAAAATTGCTTAACTGACTACTCCTTTTTATTGCAGTTTTATACACGGTCTTATGACTTTGTGGAGACTTGCGTTTTTAGTAAACAATCGCATAGGCTTGGTCACTACAACTTGTTGACCCTTTTGCTTTTTCGGCGATATGAACATGTTTAAATAATTGTCGTTGTGGAAGACCATAATGAAAACGCAAGTTTTGTTTTTATTCTAGACAAGTACGATATGGAGATTTTTTTCTTGAAACGCGATTTGTGTGAAGCCGTGTCAAACCAAAATACAAACAAGCATTAAATCTCTCCTAACAAGTATACAGCATAATAATAATTCGGATTGAGTTTGAGTATCATCATCAAGGATTTATATTGTCAAAAAGAAAAGAAACAAGGGTTTTGACAAATATTTTAAAAAGAAAGAATAAATTCAGATTTGTTTAAAAATAAATTGCATGAAAAATATTGGGTTTAAATCATCTTTATGTTTATATTATTTTATTCAATAAATTTTAACTCAAATTAAGATATATCAAATTACACTCAATTTGGAAGATCTACTTGAAGAACAATGGTTGAAAAATAAGATTTTATAACTGAAAAACCATGCATATTTGTTTGTAGGCAGTATTAGATGCATCAAGAATCTAAGTCTTGACCACATTTAATTTTACAATTTTACTAAACAAACAACTTTGAATAATAACTATTAGAATATACGGGAATTCTTGATTTTATTTTATTTCCTTCCTTGTAGTGACAGCTATTAGCTATAATTTTTATTTCCATATTCAATTGTAATTCCTTATTTGATTGTAAGTTTTTATTTATAAATACAATAACTGAGAATGGAGAATATCAGCCGATTTCTCTCATTCTCTTTTTTTTTTTTTTTTTTTTTTTCAACTTGGTATTAGAACTATTTTAATCCCAAGGAAAAAAAAAAAAAAAAAGAGCAGAAACCTTAGCCCTAGCCCTAGCGTTAGGCATTCGTCACCTCGCCACGATTCTCACCGTCGATTAACTTTCCGTTCATTAGAGTTGAACTTCGACCACACTAGGAGAGTCGTCTATTTCCGGCGATCATCACCTGCCTGAGAGTGTCGCTAGAAAGATCCAGACACGCCTTCACGCGCCAATCGTTGCTGTTGTCCAAGCTTCATGTGCCTAGCTTTCTTCAGCGCATGCTGGCGCGTGGCTTCTTGGAGCCTTACTGGCGTTTCTTGACGACAACCGCCTAATGTAAGCGACTGCTTTTCTTGTTGGTTCCTTGATGTTTTGCTGAGATCGACGTTCGTTAGAGTCTTCGCAGCCGCCTAATGTTGAAATCTGCTTCTGCTCTCTACTTTCGCGTAGAATAGTGATCTCGGTCTCTTTTCTATGATGGTTTGATTGATATTATTTTGGTTGATTTGGTATTCTACTATTCTCTGCATCTATTAGAGAGTTTTGTTGCTTGCTGCTTCTTATTAATTGGTGACTGTGATTTCTTTTATTGAAGGACTCCTAAATCAGATTGGATTATTCTTGTTATTTTATTGAATATGTCAAATTCAAAGTCTTAATCAGAACAAATTTTGCCCCAAGCAGTTTTCCTTAAAGCTAATGATGTTCCTCGTTCCATCACACCAAAGAAACTGAATGGCGATAATTATCTGAGTTGGGCACATGCTGTTAAAACCTTTCTTCGAGGTAAAGGTAAACTGTAATATATTACTGATGAACCAACATCTTCCAATGATCTTAAACATTCTATTTGGATATGAGTAAGGAGGCGATTGTAATGGGTCTCTTGTGGCATAGTTTAGAGGACAGTGTTGCTACTACTGTTGAATTTTGTGATTCCTCTAAGAGGATATAGGACTGCCTTGCTGAATCTTACTCGCAAAGGTGTAATATCGCTTGAGTTTATGAGTTGTACGAGTAAATGTTTCAGCAAAAAAGGGTGAAAGATAATTATCAAAGTATTATAACCACTCGAAGAGTTTATGAGAACAGTTGTTGCAGTATCCACCTTTTAGTATAGACTTAGCACAGCAGAAAAAATACTAGGAAGAATTTATGATTGTTAATTTTTGTCTGGTCTTAATCCTACTCTCAGAGGATTTAAGGATCAGATTTTAGTAAGCAAGACTTTGCCTACTGCTGCTAGTGCCTATGCTCGCATATAGAGGTCGTCATTGGCCAGTTGTACTTCTACCAAATGATCAAATAGTGCCAACTACTAATTCATTGACCCTTGTTAGTCATCACAATCGTGGTGGCCTCGAGGTGGATCTCGAGGTGGAGACAGATCTTCTAATAATAGAGGCGATCGGAAATGTGACTTTTTGTGGAGGAACAAATCATACAGAACCCTTCTGTTGGAAGAAGTATGATAAACCAGAGCAAGCACATCATGTTAGTGATCTAGGTTCTATACAGCCTTCAGTGCCTCACAATAGTACTTCCACATCTAATTCTCAAGAGACATTCACTTTGAGCTCATCCCAGCTTCAAGAGCTTATTCAGTCCTTGTGTGTTTCTGCGCTCTCTCTACTTTCACTGCTACTTTGGCAAACTTAGGTGGCCCAACTCTTGTGGCCTCTTATTCACCATCTTAGATTATTGATTCAGGAACCAGTTCGCATGTGTCTGGTATAGAGACTCTTCGTCCCTCGTCATCTCTAAACTTACATTCTAGCCTTTATACGCCTTAGTTTTCCTTTAATTTACTGTCTATAAGTCAATTAACCAGAGTATTAAATTGTTCAATAACCTTTTTCCAAACTCTTGCGTCTTTCAGGATCTAAAGACGAAGAAGACGATTGATTCGGGGCATGAGAATGATGGACTTTACTATCTCGATTGTGATCACCCTCTTAAACAATCATCTGCTGCTCTCCGCATTACTATCTCTCATCTTCAGTGGCATCGTCGTTTAGGTCATCCGTCTTTAGCAAGATTAAAGCTTATTGTGCCAAATTTGTTTCGTGTGCCTAGTTTAGAATGTGAACTTTACTATCTTGATTGTGATCGCCCTCCAGAACACTTATCATCTGCTGCTCTCTGTACTGTTATCTCTTATTTTCAGTGGCATCATCATTTAGGTCATCCATCTTTAGCAAGATTAAAGTTTATTGTACGAAATTTGAGTCATCTGTCTAGTTTAGAATGTGAGGCTTGTCAATTTGGCAAACTTCACCGTAGTACATTTCCTAGTCATCTTGTTAGTCGTGAGTCTGAGTCTTTTGTTGTCATTCATACTGATGTTTGGGGACCCTGCCGAGTTAAGTGTTAATGGATTCTTTTACTTTGTTCTATTTATTGATGATTTTTCTTGTATGACTTGGCTTTTTTTTAATGAAACAAAGAATTAAGTTACCTTCTATCATTTCTTGTTTCTATAATGAAATTTCTACCCAGTTTAATAAGAAAATCAAAATTTTTTGATCTAATAATGCTCTGGAATACATTCAAACTGTTGTGGACAACTTTTGTCTTAAAAAAGGAATTATCCATCAAACAACCTGCCCTCGCATGTCTCAACAAAATGGTGTCACGGAGCATAAATATTGTCATGTGTTAGATGTTGCACGCACTTTAATGTTCTAGATGCGTGTTCCCAAACCTTTTTGGGCACATGCTATTCTTACAACATGTTACCTTATTAATAAAGTGTGTACACCTGTCTTACAAACCAATCTCCCTTCTCTATCCTTTTACCTTGCTTGGTCACCATTCTTTCTTCCTCCTCGAATTTTTGGTTGTGTTACTTTTGTTCATATCCTTGATCCAGGTCTTGATAAATTATCACCATGTTATCATAAGTATCTTTTTTTGGGGTATTCTCATACACAAAAAAGATATCGTTATTATCATCCCGAGTCTCGTCGCTATTTTGTAAGTGCTGATGTCACTTTTTTTGAATCCACTGCCTTTTATTCTTCTGATGGTGATACTTTGTCAGCTAACCTTATTTCTGGTGAGGGGGGTGTCTTCTTCTACTGTTCTGCTCCTATGTCCTTAGTGTATGTTCCTTTGTCTCAGCCTTTGTCCCTTGACTTAAACACTACAGACATTACCGCTCAACCGGAGAATCCTACCATTACTCCTGTTCCTTCCATTGCTCCTCTGCCAAGGGCATATCAGTGTGATCGTGATAAGAGGGTGGCCTTTACTTCCCCGACTGATTCTTCTTCTCCGTCTGAGGTACTTGATTCTTTTTCTGACTTGCCTATTGCTTTGCGGAAAGGTAGGCGTACTTGCACTATACATCGTATTGCTAATTTTGTTTCTTACTATCGCCTTTCCCCTTTTCTATCCTCTTTTATTTGTGCCTTGTCTTCTGTTTCTATTCTTGCATCTTATAAACAGGCCTTATCAGTTTTGGAATGGAAACATGCAATGGATGAAGAAAGAAATGCATGTTCTCCATCAAAATCAGACGTGGGAACTCACCTCTCTTCCCATTAGAAAACAAACTATTGGTTGTCATTGGATTTATGCTATTATCTTCCAGATAGTTCAGTTGAGCGTCTTAAAGCTCGGTTAGTGGCCAAAGGGTATACCTAGACATATGGAGTTGACTACTCTGAGACCTTCTCACCCGTTGCTCACCCAAATTCAGTCCAAATTCTTCTTGCTATTGCTATCAGTCGTTTTGGCCTTTACATTAACTTGACATTAAAAATGTTTTTCTTCATGGTGAGCTTCAGGAAGAAATCTATATAGATTAGGCCCCCTAGTTATAGCATTCCCAGCAGTGAGCATCTTGTGTGCCACTTACGGCATGCCTTTTATGGTTTGAAACAGTCTCATCAGGCTTGGTTTGATCGTTTCAGCTCTGTCCTTCTTAATGTTAGGTATACTTGCTTTGTTGGTCATCACTCTGTGTTTATACGCTGTACATCTTCAGGCATTATTATCTTGATTGGATATATAGATGACATTATTATCTCTAGTGATTATGCTTTGGGTATTATGGATTTGAAAAAGTATCTTGCCACTCAGTTTCGGGAATTATGGCTGCCTTTGTCACTTTTTCGGGATTGAGATTGCTCGCTCATTATAGGGTATTTCACTCAGCGCAAGTATGTTCTGGATTTACTTTCTGAAACTGGCCTTCTAGGTGCTTGTCCTGCTGACACTCCTATGGACCCTCTACGAAATTGGATGCTACTTCGGGATAAATCTTTTATGATGTGAGTCGCTATCAACGCTTTGTGGGGAAGCTTATTTATCTTACTATTACTTGTCCCGATATCACCTATGTGGTGAGGTGGTCAGCCAATTCATGCATAAGCCTCGTCTTCCACATTTTGAGGCTGTTTGTTGGATTCTACAGTCTTTGAAGCAGTCTCCTGCTCGTGGCCTTCTATATCGTTCTTCTTTTTCCTTATCTATGACTGGTTATATTGATGCTGATTGGGTTAGAATTTGGATTGATTGGCATTCAATTTCGGGTCATTGTACATCTGTTGGTGGTAACTTGTTTACCTGGCGTAATAAGAAACAACAGGTTGTAGCCCATTCTAGTGCCGAGACTGAGTATCGTGCCATGGCCCATACTGCCTCGGGGATGCTCTGGGTTCGATTTCTCCTATATAATTTCGGTATTGATGTTCTTGCCCTTATGGATATATATTGTGACAATTAAGCTGTCATCTTTATTGCTAATCTTGTGTTTCATGAGCGCACGAAACGTATTGAGGTTGATTGTCACTTTATTCGTGATTTATTGCTGCGCAAAGAATTGAGTGCCTCGTTTGTTCGATCATCTTCGCAACTAGCCGATCTTCTTACCACACTTGCTGCCTCATTTTTCATTTCAAAGTCTTTTTCCAAGCTAGGCATTTTTTATTTATATGCTCCAACTTGAGGGGTGTGTTAGAATATACGGGGATTCATGGTTTTATTCTATTTCCTTTTTCATAGTGACAGCTATTAGCTATAATTTCTATTTCCGTATTCAATTGGAATTACTTATTTGATTGTAAGTTTTTATCTATGAATACAATAACTGAGAAGGGAGAATATCATCCAATTTCTCTCATTCTCTTTTTTTGAACTATAACCAATCAACCATAAATGAGTATATAAACATTGAATTCGAAACATTTTATTGATCTATAATACTTTAGAAAATTCCTTCTTGCACCTTAAGCTAAGGGAGAAAACTAGCTACAAGTCCTAAAAATCTATAAAATAAATCCATATATAGTTTTTACGCAATCCTAAACCAATCAGGTACTATAAGAAAAAGTCCAACATGTGTTAGGAATCAAATTAAAAATGTATTCTTGGTCAAAAATTCGGTGTCCGAAAAGTCAAAATTAGGAGATGTTTAGTTCACTTTCCAATGACACAAGAATTAGACTGCGTGGAGTTCGGAGTAAAAAATTTTGGCCAAATACTGAAAAGTTGTTATTTCGTGTAAAGTTCGGCTCGACTTGAATAAAACTAAAGTAGCTCAAACTCGAACTCGGCTCAATTAAAAGAAAAAAAAAAAAACCGAACTCGGCTCACGAATAACTTGAACCAAGCAAATTTTCAAAATTAAAAAGGCCTAATAATCACCTTTTAATTTTATAAATTAAGAGAGGTAGGCCCATTTGGAATGCTTTATTCTTAATTAATTAAAGTTATTTATTATATAAGGCCCACAATAGGAATTTGTGTAACTCAACAACTTAACTTCTATTAGTTGGTAGGTCTTATTTTCTAAAAAGCAAAACTTGAAGTTTTTATATGTAATTGGGTGATGTGGGAAATTGCAAAATGGGACGGAAAACTGGGGTGATATAGATGGAATCGCCTTTTCATAAGATTTTAAGTGATGCACTACCTTATGAACTTAAAATTTTATTTTATGTAAACAACTTGGGATTATGGAGCTGTATTTGTGTGGGGAATTATTCGGTATTGTTAAAATATTTTTTGAGCTGAACAGATTAATTTTCGGGCTTGACGTAAAATTCATCGAGCCAAAATTAAGGCTTGAGTTTTGGCTTGAATGGAGTTTGAATCGAGCCATTACTGAGCCGAGCTCGCATAGCTTGCAAATAGCTTGACTTGATTCTGCTCCTACTTCATATGCATGCAAATTTACTTCCAATCCTTCAATATTTCCATCCATAACCATTTTAACCATTCTAAAGATATTCAATAAAGTATTTGTTCCTCCAATATATCCATCTTTGGCATCCATAATGCTCATTAGAAATTATCTCAAAACTCAGTCCAATGCTCCTAAAACTTTTCATCTCCAAGATTCCATAGGACTTCTTTTTATCCTAAAAATCATACAAAAATTGATCTACTGCATACCCATTCAAAATCAATGTAATTATCTCAAAAATCATATAAATAATATCATTATGCAATTCAATAATCACTATTTTAGAGAATAATCATCAAGATCGAATGTGTTCTTTTTAAGGTATTCAATTTTCATAAAATTGCCCAGAATGCTGTTCATGTATTGGGAATATGTTTTTGGAATAATTCTACTTAATCTTTTGGATTGAACAAGCGTATGACACTATAAATAATGTAAATGATATTCTCGCTTGCACAGGGGGTAGATCAGTGGTAAAATCTCTACTATCTGACGGAGAGGTCACTAGCTTGAAGCCTCTTAGCATTATGTGGCTCCTAGTTTTGGTGGGAGGGACTTGGGGAATTAGTCCCATCGAAGGTGGCCTCTAGTATAAAAAAAAAAATTAATGTAAAATTGACATTCTCATCACTTAAAACTCTTAATTTGGTTGGACCCACCGGAATATGTTTGGTTGGCTTATAAGAGTTAGTCTAGGTTATTAGGATTTAGGTGCTTGGAAGAATTTATCAACAAGGAACCAGCCAGCATTGAATAAAAGGGGGGCTACTCAATGCACAAAGCTCTGCCTTCCTTCTACAAGTAGAGAGGTTGATTTCCAGGGCTCGAACCCGTGACACTGCCAGCATTATATAAGTAATAATTATTGGTCTTGATACGATGTTACTGCATTCCTGTTGGGGTCTCGAAATTTTATTGAATACATGCTGGACATAGTAAGTTTGGCTAAAACGATTTTTCAAGTGTCAGCTAAGACTGCCACCTGTTCGTTGGCTTTGTTATATTATCCATGGAAACAATCTAATTGAATTGCTTATGTGTGGTATCTTTATATGATAGCTGTAAACTGGGACTTTTCTAATGCCATTAGAAATTTGCAATCATTTGGAGGACCGAACAGTTCAGTTTACTCCATTGAGGGGTTTTGTAGATAAAGTGTGGTGCAAATGCTCCTAGGCTGGTATTTCTGTCATTGGAAGTTATTACTTATAATGGTACCTATACCTATCTTGTTAATTATTCAATAGAAATCTGATTCTTTTCTATCTTGATGTTTGGTCAGACTCAATTGATGTTCGAATGAAAGCATTTTTTGATAAAGCTTTGTCCACCATTCTTGCAAATATAGTCATCGACCCCATGGATAATCTTGATGAGCTCGAGGTATGGTTTGCTATGAGTTGTCTTCTTCATTCTGCATTTCATTTAACATATCAAAACATAATTTTCAGCTTTGTTAAATTTTCAACAAGGCTGTCACTTGCTTATAAGCCACAATACATATCTCTTGTTAGCGTGTGCTTATCTCCATTAGGGTTGGAATTATTTTATCTGTCCCTTGGCTCTTCTCCCCCATGAAAATGCAAGTCTTGGGCACAATTATTTAAATGCATGGCTTAAATGGTGGAGTATTAATTTCCTAAACCATAGCTCTACTATCAGGTGCATTCAAACTAATCTAAAAAGGATAATATTTTGTAAAATCACTGTTTACAGAATTCAGTACATTATCTTTTGAGAATGGACAACCACTTTGGGACATACTTAGAAATGTGGCAAAAAAAGGGATGGAAAGAGGATGATGTTGTGGATAAATGGATGATACTTTATTTATTTATTTATTTTTTAAGTACACTTGAACCGAAGCCAGGAGGAGGTTGTTGCGAGTGCAACCTGGGAGATAACAATTATTTATGCATTTGCTGTAATTTAAAATGTATTGTGCATTCTACCATTTTCATGGCATTATTGACCTGCATCTCATTACCAACTTTAAAGATTTTTTTTGCCCTTTTTTTTTTTGCTGTCCTGTCATATGCTGATCTATTACTTCCCTTCTATCTATGCTGAACCAGTGAGAGATTTTTACTTAGCTAATGTGTTGTTTTGTCGATCATATCTATCTGGATAAAGTTCTGCTTTACCATTCTGATTCATCCGAAAGATTTCACAATAAATTCCCACAATTTTTATGATAGGTGTATCCTTCTCGTATTCCAGACCTTCAGTCTGAAAGCCCATTGATTGTATCAGGCAGATACATGGGAGCTTTTCCTGAGACCCTTAAAGCTAGAGGGATCCTTGCAGACATGAGTAATTTTGTTGTTGACCTGAAATTAGAAAAGGCAAAGGACATTCCTCTTGACAGGGTAAGGTGCTGACTGCTTAGGTGTACAATCTTCACTCATGCTATGCTATGCTATATTTTGAGTGCTCACAACCTTTTTATTGTGTTATTTTTCTTTCAAAACTCATTGCATATGATATTGATGATAAACTAGATGTTACTTACACTAGTAAGTCTGGCTAACATGAAGTGTTCATCAATTTTGGAGCCTTCACTTGTTGAATTTAATTTATATATATTTTTGTCATAGTAGTTAGTGGGCAGTTGCCTCCACAACCACAATCAAGCATGTGGTTCCACCCGTGTTAGTAATTCAGGCTACTGCCTATTTACCTGCATTCATGATTAACTAAATTCCAGTCATTAATTAAATATTTAACTAAATTTTGGTTGTCGATTATGTTTCCTCTGTATTATCTGTCTGTTTATTTACGTGAGCTGCAGAACTTGATGAACTTATCAATTTTGTATCTCCCATTCTATCCTAATTGATTACTTCATCGATGATTTGCACAATAAGTTACTGTTTATCTTTTATTTGGGTTCATCCATGCTATTTGTTCATGTGACAACCTTTTTTCATATATGAACTGACAATTCCTTTGTGTGTGTGTGTGTGTGTTTGGAACTCATCTTGTCTGCCATATCGTCTATTGGGCTTTTTTATGTAGTTGTTATTCTTATTTAAAAATTCATTCGGTGGTAAATCACAAATCACATGTGGACATATGCACCACTATTGCGCTAATTACTTTTGTTCTTTCCAACAGATACTTGCAAAACAAGAGATCAATCTGCTCACCGCTCAGGCATGGTTCTCAGAAAGTAGAGAGCTTGAACAGAAGGTTTGTTCTTTTCCAGCTAGCAACTCTGTCTGTTTCTTTGATAAATAAGAATCTTTTCTCTTGCTTATTAAAATTGAAGAAAGAAAAGAGCCAAATGGAGTCAGAAAGCAGTGGGCACGCGTAGTTTAGCTTTTGAAAGTTTATTTTGATAAGGAGAAATCTTGATGTTAGGTGATGCGCATTGAAAAAGAGGTGTTCCTTGTGAACTGTTTGGAAGGAAATTATGGAAGAAGAAAAGTGTAGGCCATTAATTATTATTATTTTTTATCTATTTATTTTTTTCCAGGAGGAGAGGGTAGACTTTTATGTGGAATGCCTACCCTCTATTTTTTTTTTCTCCCCGGACCATTGTAATTAGTGGTTGTGCTGTGTAGAAGAAATGATTATATATAATATAGGAGCATCCTTACTATTGATTCATGTATAGTCCTACTTTATACACGGAATTCGGTACACCGGGGAAGTCTCCTCTAGTGCCTTGTAGAAGAAATGATTATGTAGGAGCATCCTTACTATTGATTCATGTGTAGTCCTACTTTATATTACATGGAATTCAATTCACTGGGGAAGTCTCCTCTAGGTTTTTATTCTTAAATTCAAGTAGAGCTTAAGCCGTTTTCCTTTTGTTGGCAGATAGCAGGAATGAGCATAAAAAATGGTATATTGTCAGAGTATACCCGAATGGTCTTGCTCGAGACAGAGAGAGTGAAGATAGGCACAAAATCAGCTGGAATGGAGGAGGTATGCCTTAACCAAAAACATTAGAAAGACTACTGGCCTAACTTCAGTTTTATCATAATCTATATAAACTGTAAGGAGATGATTATCTTTAATGAGTAAAGATGAAAACTGGCACATGCAGATTTCGAGCAAGATTGAACTGCAGAAGATGGTAGATACTAAAGGCCCGAAGATGATAATGCTGCGTAGTCTTGGGACTGGCTTTGGCAACTTGACTGCAACAGCTGAAAACATCTCTCCGGGATCCGAGGAAGAAAAACTACCAGAGGCTGCAGAAGTATTTGTCAAGGCGGCTTCCAACTGTTGTGGTCAGCTATGCAACCAATGTTGTTGCATGTGTTGCATCCAGAGTTGTTCACGGATGAATGACCAATGCGCAATTGCGCTCACACAGCTCTGTGGTGCCCTTGCCTGTTTGGGCTGCTTCAGTTGTTGTGAGGCTTGCTGCTCTTCTGGACATGATCAGTGATAAACTGTATTATGAGGTAACCCACCCAACAGTTGTTGTACCTTGTGTTACAATATATCTCCGATACGTGTAAAGAGGATTACAGTTTTTACTTTGAACTATGCTAGTTTGAACTTTAGGGTGTTTAAACTTGTGAGATAATGGTGAGGTTCTGCAAGCACCTGAAGGAAAAGCAAGAACAGTTACATTATGTAATTCTCTGTGTGTAAATTCTTTGTCAGGCAACTACTTTCTTTAGCTGTTCTGATAATGACAAATAAATAAATGATTGCTTATGAATCCGAAGATATGTATGACAGCTGATGGATACTGTAAATCTTTAATACTGAATATTTTGCAAATTGATTGGGTGATCCATGATGGTGTATTTTATCAGATTTGCCACTGCCATGGAAACTCTCTGTCTCTCTCTCTCTAACAAACACTTGAATTCCCAAATTTAGTGTATTGGGTAGTGTAATGTAGGGATGGAAAAGGGGCAAGTCAGGCCAACCAAACACTTGAATTCCCAAATTCAGTGTATTGAGTAACACAATTTAGGGATGGAAAAGGGGCGGGTCGGTCCGAGAGTCGACCCGGCCCGACTTGCATTTTGGCCCGCCACGTCCCGATCGTCCATGCGCTCGGCCCTACCCTACGCCCTTGCCCTCGGGTTCGGGCTTGGGTCGGCCAACCCGGCCCTCGACCTGACCTGTTGGCCCTGCTCCACCCTTGGCTCAATACCCGTGCCCTTTCCCACCTTTGTGATTCTATCAGTGACCGTTCTTGGAGGGAGTTAAGTTTAAATTTTTTTTTTTCCTCTTTGACTGTTGCAGCTCTTTTTTTTTGGGGGGGGGGTGGGCAAGCACTAGTGAGCTGTTGGGTCAACCAATAATAAAAATTTTTTTTAATTAATTACAAAACCTTCTCCTAAAAATTATCACAAAATCTCCCAAGCTTCCATCATAAATACCCCCAACCTATTTCATCCAACACTTCAAAAACTTCAATTCTTTCTCGAATTTCTATACTACCAAGCTAGCAACTTTCAATTGTGTTCTTTAACTGTGCTCAACTGCATACAATTCTGTTAAATTTGAAGTCAAGATTTAAAAATTAAGTGTTTCAAAATTTTAAATTATTTCAAGTTAATATTTAATTTTTTTAATTTACATACATACAATTTTTTTTTAATTTGCACTCCTTAATTTTTCCATCAAATTATTTTTTTCAAATGGATTCTAGAGACTCTTTTATATATATATATATATATTTGGAAGGTGGGGATTCAATATCTTTTCTTGTTCAAAAACAAATGGGACAATTTGCATCACCACCAATACTAATATATGTTATCACAAGTGGTGATGTTGATTCATCATCATCGCAGTACAGCCAACAATATGCCTCTTCAAATGTGTGGGGCCTTTTTACTAGAATTTTATGCGATGATAGAATACATAAAGTTAAATGCATTATTTGTAGGGATTTATTAGATGGTAGGACTGCTTCTAGAACTAGTCACCTAAAAAGACATTTACAAAGAAAGCACCGACACGATCCTTGTATCAATTCTATAATTAATTAATATTTTTCACATGTTACACAAACTCAATTAGTTAATGAATGGAATAATTTAAATATTTTTTCTTATGATCCCACAAGAACATAAAATAATTTAGTTAGATTTATTACTAAAAATGAACAGCCTTTCACAATGAGTGAAAATTCATATTTTGAAGAATTTATTCGCTATAATTTTACACCACAATATCACAGTTTTTCAATAATACTTCAAAAAGTAAAGTTCTAGAAGATTTTAAACCAACAAAAGATGAATTAAAAATTTATTTTGAAAAATTTGAAGGAATGTTTGCTTGACTTCCGATAAGTGGAAGTCTTGCCATGATATTGAATATATTTGCATAACTGCATATTACATTGACGAAAAATGAAAATTAAATAAACACATTATTTCATTTAAATTAGTTGAACAACCCTTCACTAGATTGAGTGTTGCAGAACTTATTTTTAATAAACTTACATTATAGAGATTATATAAAAAAATATTTTCTATTATTTTAGATAATACTTGATATAATAATGTTTGTTTTAATTACTTATTTAATACTTTGCTTACAAAGGGTCTATTAATTCATGGGCGTTGTTGTGCTTATATACTTAATTTAATTATAAAATATGGATTAGATATTTATAAATCCTCTATTATTAAAATAAAACGAGATATAGTTTGTACTATATGTTCTCCAAAAAGAATTTATTTATTTGTCGGCATATGTAGTCAAATTAATTTAAACCTAGGAAAATTACCTGTGGAAATTAATATAAGATAGAATTCAACCTAAGTTATGTTAAAAAGTTGGTATTAAATATCAAAAAGTGATTAATTTATTTATTTTAAATAATCAAACTATTGGTTTAGATCCAATTGAGCCTATTGATTGAGCAAATGTAATTTTTTATAAAAATTTTTTACATTGCTACTAAAATATTTTGTGAGATTTATTATCCTACCTTTTCTACTGTTATTTATCAATTAGGGATAATTGATGAAATTTTCAAAAAATCAAGAATATTATATTGCTATGGTTGTTACAATGAAGAAAAATTTTGATAAATATTTTAACTCACTTCCCATAATTTTGGTATTGCCACTATTTTAGACCCCGGATATAAAAAAGATCTTTCTTTTTTCAATTATTAGAGATAATATATGGCTCTGAAAGTGCCCAGGAACAATTAAATAATATTAAAGAATAAATGCAAGTTGTAATGGGTCGGTATGATACTAATTGTACAACTACCCAAACAACTACCGCCACAATAGCAACCTGTCACCATGACTTTAGCAATACCTCCCTTTGGAGAAGAATTAAATCTCGACGAACAAATTCATTAGTGAGTAGCAGTTCAACTTCATCCGACTTGCAACGTTATTTAGGTATACCTCCAATAGAACATAAAGATGATTTCAATCTTTTAGACTGGTTGAAAGGAGAACAATTTAAATTTCTAGTCCTTTTAGCTTTAGCCCATGATATCCTTGTATTTCCAATTTCTATTGTAGCATCCGAGCAAGCGTTCAGTGCAAGTGGATGCGTTATCAGTCAATTCAGGGGTCAACTGGTCCCTCCGATAGTAGAGGCCTTAATGTGTTTACGAGATTGGCATCTTGCTAACAACAGACAAAAAGAAGATACCGAAAAAGAGCCACTTACTCTTGACTTTGATGCAATGTATTTGGGTGAAAGATATTTGGGTGAAAGAGAAGATCGCACTAGTGGATCTAGTGATAAATGATAATGATATATATATAAAATAATGTTTACAAATGATAGTCACTCTTATAGGTGTCAATCTAATTGGGATGTATAAAACGTAAAGTGATACACCTATTTATTACATATCATTTATTTATTTATTTTTTTATAATTCTACATTTGTAATTTTGAATCTAATGTTAATAATGTAATTGCTTGTTGTTTAATAAATTTTAGTTTTTGTCAATAATTATTTTATTGTGTTTGTTTGAGTTTTATTTTATTTTTTACTTACTTTAAAAAAATAAAAAAATATTAAAAATAGACTAGGTCAACTGGGGTAGGTCAGGGTCGGGAATCGGTGGCCCTTGCCTGACTCAAAAAAGAGGAGGGGCGACTGGGACAAGTCACTTACGGGTCGGGTCGACCCTAGGTCAAGAGGCAGGTCATGCCTGACCCGACCTATTTACACAGTTAGTGCAATTTCGTTATTATCTTACTACATGAAAAAGTTATGGTCCCATGTTTATTTATTTATTTATTTTTTTCACCAGTTTCTTTACTTTTGTAAATAGAACAAACCTTACTTACTGAATTTCAACAAAATAATTTTGTAGTTAAATAGTTTTCGGATTTTGCCTAGATGTATAGACTGCCTGAATTCGCCCTCAAAATTTCAGTCAAAGAATTTTTTTTACGTCTTTCTAAATTTCGAATAATTTTCCTCGGATTTGTGAGCCAAAAAAATTTGAATATAGGTTAATATGGACAGAAAGTTACGTAAGAATTATGATAGACTTTAACCATTTTATAAGAGTGTTAGAATTATTGTAGATGCCTTACATTTTATAATTAACAAATTTAAAATATAAGTAATTTTTCTTTGTTCACTTTAATTTACCGTATTTTTGGTAGATTTAAATATTTTCATCCTCTCACGTGCCATTCCTGGCTTTATCATGTATGCCTAACCAAATTCCTCCAATTGTCGTCCAAGGTTAAGACGTATAGTAGTGCAAGCCCCTCCCAATTGGATATCAAGTAGAAGAAAAAAAGAAACAGAAAATGGGAGTTGGAGTATCGAAGTCAAATATGATCGGAAGACATCTCTGAAATGTTTCACATCTCACAACCTCCAATGTCTTTCTTAATTGTAAAACTTTCCATTCTGGGAAGGTCATATGGAAGCTTTCCGAGGAAAGCCTTGCAGCCTCTTCAAACGAGGGACAGATATGCATAGATATATATTAACTTCACGTGGTTTCTTGTGTTGAAACTACATTCTTGTTTCTTGGTTCATGTGTGTGTTCTCTCATATGGAGACCCCTCTTCCATGGCCTTTGACCTCCATTTCGAGGAATTTTGATTGGGGAACTCCCGGGCACGGTGGTGAGAAAAATGGGATTTGTTTGTTGAAGAGGTTTGAAATTTGTACTGATTTTTCCAATGTAATATCACCGTGGATTAAGGAATGAAATGCCGCAAATTAATGATATCATTAATTTCTTTAAAGCTGGGTTTAAATATTAACGAGTAAAAATTCAGGGTCATCACAGTTTTTTGAGGTTGAAGTATCATTTTTTTTTTTAATTTTTATGGAACTTACAAATCTATTCTTGTAATGCAATGTGGTAAAGTCTCTATGTTTAGTTGATTTCAGTGGGTTTCTTCTTTTTTTTTTTTTAACCCATTGATTGAAGGTCTAGATTTATTTGTATGCACTGTACGAGATGTTTTTATGGACCACACTCACAATATAACTCCAAAATGCTTACAGCATATTCTGTTAGATGATTAAGGTTACTTGTTTTAGTTTGACAGGGACCACAAACTTAACTATGCTCAGAGCATTATATGCTGCAGAGTGATTGTTTAATGGGTGATGCCATTAGTCTCTGATCTAGTGGCTGAATTGAGTTGAGTTGAGTTGATATTGGGACGATCATGTGACAACGTCCACCACTTGTCTGCTTCTGATTATGGTGTGTTTGATTACGGCAAGATCACTTCTAATTATGGTGCATCGCAGGATCATTTTTTTTATTATGGCATCGGTAAATCAAAATTTCACTAGATAAGTAAATCGAATTTTCAAATTAACATGGAGAAGAGTGAGATATTAATATCTGGGGATATGCAGATATTGAAGGGTATAATTGAGAGACTAATGCATGGGGGAGAATAAAGAAACCTCAAGTTGATTGCTGAAAGACCTAATGAGCTCATTTTATAAGCAAAGATCAGTGTCATTTCCTATGTTATTATTATTTGTTTTTTCTTTTTATATACGGGGAAGCACATAGCACAAAGGAGACTGCTTATATTGACCGTTTTGAGACACGTGTTGGTCTAATACGGTCCGATGATCATTCACCAAATCGTTGTCATCTGACACGTATGCGATTCCCAGCCTGCAGAGTCCAAATCTGTGATGCAATGGCATGCGACGTCGATGGACAAGATCACGTGCCTTGGTGGTGTCCAGATGAGCCCCAGGTGGAGAGAGAGTAGAGGGCGCAAGCCATTGATTTGAGGGATTTTAACGTGATTAGATGTGTTAATTAGGAGGAGGAAGAAGAAGAAAAAGATAAAGGGGCACCTACCAAAAAAAAAAAAAAAAAGAGATAAAGGGGCCGGTGGGTCGGGGTTGTGAGGTTCAAAATTTGGTGCAGGAGTTGTTTCCAGATCAAAAGATGTTTCTACTTTTCCACGACGTTGTCTTTGTTTTCAGGGTTGGACTCTGTTGTGGCTAGTTTGGACTTTGTTTTCTGGAGGTACAATTTTTTAATAAAAAATTATTCATTTTTGTTTTGCTTAAGTATTTAATATATTATTAATTTTTATCACTTTTTTTTCTCAGTTACAGTAACTCCTCAATTTAAAAATTATCAAAAGTTATTAAAAAATACTAAAAGTTATTAAAAGTTACTAAAAATTTTATCTAACTCCCAAAGTTACAAAAACATTATTGAATTTTGGACTTCCAAACACTATATTAGAATTTTTGAGAGTTAAAAAATGATATTTCTTTTTTAAATTATGAGCCAGTCATACAAAAAAAGAATATATTAAAATGTGATTTTCCTTTATAGGTTATTGTAGATTTAAATTGATATAGACATTACCAAAGTAAAATACAAATAAATTGTTGTGTGTTATCTTTCATTTCTATTCAATTATTTGTGATTTCTATTTTCTTTAGCAGACTCTGCTAGGAGGGGTATTTATCAGTCTTAAATTTGTTCCCACAGGGACGCACAAAATTAGTAACTTTAGTGATAGATGCAGAGCGCTACGATTCTGAAATTACTATATACATGAATTGTTTTGAATTTAGTTTGGGGAATGGGGTTGGAGCAGGACTCAAAATCTCTTGCACTGAAACTGTCCCCAAGGATTGTTTTAGCATAGGATCACTTGATGATGGGTGTTTGGTTGGCAAGAGTTTAGCCAAAAGTACAATAAAAATACAAAAATTTGATGTAAAGGTAATATTTGGTAAATTTTAATTGAAAGAAAGTACAAAAAAATGATAAAAATTAATGAGTTTTGGTTGATTTTGATTAATCAAACACTCTCCAATATATGGGGATTTATATTTCTTACCAATTTCTTGACACTTAAGTTGGGGATTTGCACATTAACTGTCATCAGATTTGGTAAACTTAGTGTATTATTATTTTTTTTTTTCTGGATTTGAGCACAACCAATTTATATTTTAAGTTGAAGTGATGATCCCTGTTTCAAACTCTTCCCCTTCATTTTCATATCACTGAAATATCTAACACAAAATCAATTCACAATGAGTAAAGAGGCCCATTAGGTGGTTATATCAGTTGGAAAGGGTTAGTTTTATTGATGTATAATAAATTTCAACATGCTCCCTGGCATATGACTTTACTTGCATGTGGTGGGGTAGATGATGCACCTTTAGAAGTAAAAGGTAAAACGAGTCCTCTCTCAATCTAACTCTAATAATATATTAAAAAATCTACGAGCCTAACACAATTTTAAAAATCAACTTAGTAGGTTAGAGTTGATTAACGTTTTATATAGAGAATAAAACTTTCATACCGAAGTATGTAATAATGTAAAGTAAGGTTGTACAAAATAAATGGTGTGAATAGAAGTACATATATAACAAATTATTTTATTGAATAAAAATTATAAAGTAAAATGTACAATACTTTATTCGTGAACGTAAATAACTTGTCAAATTATACAACTTTGTGTCTTCTTGTTCTTTTTTTAATTTTATTACTAGAATAACATGATACCTATAAAGCACGACATGGATACGGATACGGGAGTGCATATGGGTACTGATACGAATACGGAATACGGTAATTTTTAAAAAATAAGGATATAAGTACGGTGAAAATACAGCAAAAAAATAAAATAAAATATATATTTTATTTAAAATATTTTTGAAGATAGCATCTATATACTACTAAACATTATATAAATAACAATTATATAGTTTGAAAAATACCATTCAATTCATAAATTAACATCATTCATACTCAAAACTACTATAATCATTCATACACAAAACATAAATATAACAAAAAGTATCAAATACAATTTCATACATCTCAAAATAAAAATAGTTTTTTCATTTCCTAAATTTTAGTTAGATCCAACTTCAATCATATCAATATATTTTAGTTAAATACAGTTTGGTCCCTTCTAAAATTTTATCATATCAATTTATCCCAAAAAAATGTTTAAAATACTACATTTGGACCCCCGCCGTATTTTAAAAATATCTTTTTCGTATCCTACCCGTATCCCAGCCGTATCCTATGCAACATTTAAAATAAAAAATTAGGAGATGCCACGTGGCATATCCGATACGTATCTGGTTATATTCTAACTGTATCCGTATCTTTAAAATATCCGATACGAGTGCGGCACTTAATTTGAAGTATCGGTACTTCATAGCATGATATTATTTGAACGCAAACATAAATAATTTTTCCAATCATAAACAACTTGTTGAATCACACAAATATCTGGTGGTTGGGTTAGTAAGGGACAATCCCACGAGAAGATGGATTGTATTTAGCTACTAAACCCACTGGTGCCATACTTTTTAGGCTCCCCATTGCATGGTTTCTCAACCTCTACTTGCCTGTCTTGGCTAGGCGGCCCTCCAAATTTTTGTATATTCCATTTTCAATACATACACAAAAAAAAGTTATAGTTATATAGTCAAACCCATGACTTTATTTTCACAAAACGACCATACAAAAGAAAGATCTATGCCTGATACTGTTGACTGATAAATCTGCCACAATATATAGGACAAACAAAAGCTCTTTACACAGCTGGTTCTCAGTCTACGACTCTTATTCTTGCTCTATGGTTCCCTAATAATTTGAGCTCTTTACTATAAATCAATTCAACTAACTAATAGAACATGAATGAATATATATATATATATATATATCTATACTAAGTTTTTGTTCATTATAGATCAAAATTTAACACTGGTGGAACAATAATTTTATTATTTTCATCTACACTAAAATGCATAAATAATGCAGCATAATATTTAGATGTATTTTAATAAATACTTTCAAATGATTTTAATATTTTTTCATGCCATCTGAAACAATTTACCAAAATGAAATTTCAAACCTTGCAATCAAGGGATCTCAAGTAAATGGATTGCATGGGTAAGACATAAGAGGGAATTGAAAGTTGATCATTTTTCTTTTCTTTTATTTATTTATTTATTTTTTTTTAGTATTTGATATGAAAAAAAAAAAAAAAGAAGAAGAAGCAAGTGGTTTAAAAATCTTGGGAAAGAAAAACATGGTAGTTGGAAATTAAAAAGGGACAAAGAGATGAGAAAGATAGAATAGGTAGCATGAGGCTGGGTTTTGGAACTTGAACCAATGGAAACTACCAGCTTGGCTATGGAATTTCTCACTACCCTGGCACTATATAACACTTGCAATACTCAGCTTTCTTTGGCTTATGAGATCTGTGTTCAAACACTTTGATTCTCCAAGCCCACAGAACCATATCCGCCTCTCCAGCAATTGCAGAGAGTTCTCAAATCTACTTGTTCAAAAATGAAGGTACACAAGAATAACCTCTTTGTTCGTAGGCATACACACACATAATACGTGGGTACATTCTTAAAATACTTGTGTGTGTGTGTGTGTATATCAATCGCTTTCATTGCAGATTTTCAGTTGGGTGCAAAGCAAGCTTAATGCTAAACAAGGGAGCAAAAGGCCAAACCCATCAACATCAACTAACAGTAAGCAGTTCCCTAGCTTTCTTTCTATAGTAAAATGAACTCCAGCACGTTACTTAATCCAAAAAAAAAAGCTCTAGTACATCTGGTGAGACCATAAAGATCAGCAATTTAGGAGATTTTATTGTCTTGAATTTTAAGTACTTTTGCAGTTTCTGTATTGAAACTTAATTGGAATGTGAAATGCTGAAGACTTACAAATCTGAATAGCCTTCTTTTTCAGGTAATTTAGTATATTCTGCAATTCAACTTTCAGAATTTTTCAACATGCATCTAGTAATACATAAATTACAAAGCTCTATCAGTGAGTGCTCCCCTGAATCCCACCAGAGTTTTTGAAAATTATTGACAAAACTAAAATGCAGAACACACTTAGAACTCATGTATTGACAATTTGACACCATTAACTTTCTTTTTCAATGTCTTCTAACCATTTTAAAGATCTAGGGTGGAGCCAGGAATTCATACCTGGGTGGACACTAATTATATTGAGTGAGATAGAATAAATGCAATGGTGTGTATTGGGTTAAAATTTATTTTTTTTTAGGTGAACGCATTGGTATTTGACTAATTTTTTTATTTATTTTTATTTATTATTTTTTTGGTGGGCATGGTTAATATTAAGCTAATTTTATTTTTTTTCCTCTTTTTCTTTTTTTGGTGGGTACAATTAATGTTGGGCTAAATATTTTTTTCTTTTCTTAGTAGAGCATAATTAAACACTAAAGATAATATATATATATATATATATATAAAAGAAAAAAAAATTATAGTTAATAAAATTTTTTTCCGGGAGGCACATGTGGGCATGTGCGCCCCTGCCACTGAAGTGACTCCGCCCCTGTTAAAGATTCAAGCTCATCCATGTACGCAAGTAAGGGAAATAGGAATAAATGACTAATAAGACCAAGCAATTACAATTTTTGGGAGGAACCTTTACAATGAAACAAGGGAATGATTCTGTACAAAGAGATGAAGGAATATCTTCTAGTACTCTTCTATTTTTTTCAACAAAGTCCAATTGCTTAACATGTCTAATTCTTGTGTACGTCATTTTTCTAATTCTGATTATTACTGAGAAAATCCAATTAGTTTATAAAATATATCACGAAATAGAATCAAAATGATATGATTATGATAGAGTTGTCATTGAAATAAATTTTCACGTATTTATTGTTTTCAATGGATAGACCCACAAGTGTTTCACATTATCTTAATTATTATTTTTTTTGGCATATTTTTTTTTTTTTTGGATTTTTAGCATTAATCAATTCTTTCATATACGCTAGTTGATACTTTTTATTAGAATTAAAACCAAGCCCCAGCCCTAAAAGAATGCGAAAAAAAAAAAAATTTCAATCATTGTCTGCATAAGAATAAGATTGCTGTTGAAACCCCCCCTCTTTTTTTTTTTTTTTTTTTCTATGTCATTAACCTCTTCTTTGTTATAGCTCGCGTGCTGAAAGAACCTCGGAGAGAAGAGTTCAGTGACTGGCCTCATGGATTGCTCGCAATTGGCACATTTGGAAATGACAGTTTGAAAGGAGATCCAGACACATGCAATTTTCAGGGGAGCCAATCTTCCTCTAAGGATCATCTTCAAGACATCACCCCCGAGGAACTCGGAGAACTTCAGAAAGAGTTTACACTTTTGCTGCATAAACAAGTTTCAGCAGAGGAATTGGAGACTCCCAATCTTCAACTGGAAGAATATGACAGGAGTAATAGAGATACCGCTTGTGATAATTCAGCCGACAAAAGTGGTGGGCTCCATCACAGTTCCGGTCTCGTTCTCAGTAGAGGGAAAGATATTCAAGCCAAACAAGCTAAGAATGACATTGGAAAGAAGTCATTGTCTTTTGTTCTTAAGAAGATGTTTCTATGTCGAGGTGGATTTGCACCCTCTCCCAGCTTAAGAGATCCAATTCTAGATAACTCCAGAATGGAGAAGGTAAGCATGTCTAGGTGTATGTTCTTGTTTACACATTTGTTTTCTTGGAGTGAAAGGGCATGGGATATATATATATATATATATTTTTTTACCTTTCTGAAGGATTGCCCTAGAGTAGTAGTAATATTATGCCATTATAACTTGGGGAGTCAAAGATTCAAACCCTAGAATCAACTTCCCTTCTTGCAGAGGGAAAACTGTCTATATATCAGACTCTCTCTAAACCCTGAAATATAGGAGTTTTGTGCATTGGATTGCTATTTTATGTTTTATTTGCTATTTACTTCTAAAACTTAAGTTATTATTCCCATCTTTGTTGATGATATATGTCCATAGATTTTGAGGTCTATACTGCACAAGAAAATATATCCCCATAATTCTAGTCCAAAGACAACTGCAAAAAAATATCTGGAGACCAGTGGGGTACGTAATACAGAAAGTGAAGATGAAATGTCTGACGTGGCGAATGATGGAAGTAAATGGGTGAAGACCGATTCTGAATGTAAGTTCCCTTTATATTGATGTGGTAATAGCGCAAGTATTGGTCACATTGTAATTACATGATTTCCATGAAATTTTCAGTTATGTAAACTTTTATTAGTTGGGAGGAGTGTAGACAGATTTTACAGCATGTTGATTGTAATTTGCATCTATTTTTTGGTTGCAGTTATTGTTCTAGAGATTTAATTTGCCCCTTCTTATTCTGCTGATGGAAGATGAAATGGTAAGAAAACAATGGTAATATTCAACAAATGGCTCTCTTTCCCTTTGGAAAAAAAAAAAAAAAATTATCCATTTGACGGCCTGACTTTATTCTTTTATGCATATGCAGGCGCAGGCGTTGAGTTCTTTCAATCATCATATAGTTGGAATTGTAAGCTAGAGGTAGAAAAACTTGTCACCTGCTCTATTAGCATACCATGAGAGGCGACATGTATAATCGGCTTGAGGGCTCAATGTTGTTGACTCAAGAACATATTGATTTAATTATGATCTCACCGAGGTCGAACATGTGGAATCGTAGGGTTGAGGGCTCAATGTTGAACTCCATATCAATGGGAAAATGAGAGCAGGCAACTTAATCCAACTTTCTTTTTCCTGGGGGAAGTAGTGGAAAATTAGTGTTTGTTGATGTGCATGTGCTTGTCCTATGATGTCACATTTTTTTAGTTTTCGTATATCCGTGAGATGATGGCGCATTAATATTTGATTTGAAGTTTTAAACTTTTATCGCTGATTTTTCTCTACGGAGTAGGGATCACTTCTTGCAGTTTGAGTGAATATATTTTCTTTTAACTTGGATTGATTTTCCAAGGAATCAAATATGTGATCGTTAATTATTTTTTTTCTTTTACATTACCTTTCAAACCCTTCAAAAGCGGGCTCGCCATCAACACGATTGACATTCATCAAATGCAGGAAATGAAGCTTATGTTAGATGTTCTGATGAGGTTGATTTACCCAAATTGTCAATCAACTATTGATCTTCTTCTTCTTCTTCTTCAAATTTTTCCCTTCTGTGCAGCATCTGCAGTAACTTCTTTAATTTTTACCCCCCCCTTTTTTTTTACCACAGGCATCCACACCAGAGGGGGAGGGAGAGTTCTTAAAACACAAAATTACACCACCAGGCACTAGCATACCCACTATATATACTTGGCCTCCACTCAACACTAAAATTCTGGATCCATCCCTGATCGCCATCTTTAGTGAGACAGAATATGCAGTAACTTTAGTCTGTTACAGCAATTTAAGGAAAGAACTAGTCAATTGAATGTGACAAACATTATGTTAACAAAAAGTGGAGCCACTGAACTACAATAGAGCAGATCAGATGACATAAAATTATATCTGCAGATGAAAAACTCAATTAGTTTCATAATTAAGGGACAAATGGCAAAATATTAGCAGTCTCACGTAGCATGTCATAAAAGCAAGCACTTCGCTAATAAGATCACCCCAATTTTTAGTCATTTTAATTAATTCCAGGAGCATAAATAAATAATAGCCTTTGGTGCAAGTAGTGCATGGAAAGCGGCTAATTACTGATAATCATTGATCTAAAATACTTTAAATTAAGGTCCAAACAACTTGGTTAGGCACTGATTTCACCTAACTGCTCCCCAAAAAGATTAGTCAGCCTTCATAATTTGATGTGGGCACTAAGCATAATTTGTTGTGTTGAGCTTACTATCAGATCAATTATTACAGCTTGGGCCCTCAGAATTGCCACTCAGTGTAGCTATAAATAATGGTTCTTTAAGATAAACGAGCAAAATCTCTTGCATAACCCACTATGATACCTTTGCATAATTCAAGTTAATACTGATGGAGCTGACATCATGATTCCAAATTTCCAATCCACTCTGCCATCAGAAAGAAAAGAAAAGAAAATTAAGAAAGGGTTTTCTCTCACCTCAACCACTTGTTGGGATCTGATTGACACTAAAAGAGCTGTTTGGGACCACCTAATTTTCTTTGGAAACAAACACAACCTTGCTAATGTCATCCTAGCAACAACTTAAATTAGGAGTATATTAATTATTGGGGAGGACCTCAGGCAACCCATTTTCAAGCACAGCCTAGGTTCACTGTATTGGTTAAGTATGAATATATATGTATGCGATGAGTATATGTTAATGTTGTGTATCTACTATTTTAAAGGTCAAAGGGAGGAGCTTTATGATTTGACACTGTGGAGGAGTAATTTATGGGACAAAGAACAAAAGAAAAAGATTTCTTTCCGCCAGAATCACCGACCCGAAAGTTTGGCTGGAAAGCTTCATAAACCATATTCGTGGCTCTTTGTAATGGCTAATAATTGTGGCTTTTGAGGCAAATCTTGAGCTTTTTCGTTTCCTTGAAATATACCCAACATTCAGATTGAAGCGTGTGAAATAAACTTGAAGGTGTTTTGGCTCAAACAAGGGTTGCTGCCAGAAAACTGGGAGGTGATATCAGAAGCTTCTTGCAAATGCCATTTCTTGGGGTTAAAGCAAATGTTTTTGTGATATTTGAAAGACACAACGGGATTGGAATCCATGTCTTGCTCAGGGTCAAATGATATCTTTCTTTCCACTTCAATTGCAAGCTACCTTGACAGTATCAGCTCTCTCTCTCTCTCTCTCTCTCTCTCTCTCTCTCTCTAGATGTGCTAAATATGTATGTATCTGTACATGTTTGTGTGCGCGCGCGCGCCCAAGAATATTGGGTTGGTTGACGCTGCAGTGATGATACTGAGTTTTGGATGCTTAGTTGCTTCTGAAATTTTTACTTGGATCATAATATCATCCTGATCAATATTGGTTTTACTGTCCGATCCCAAAATTTGCCGCAGTCAGTGCTTTACTGTGGTTTTCATCCATTCAATCCCACCCTCTATTTTTTGCTGCCTTTATACTAAACTACTTATGGAAAGATTGTTAACAAAACTATCCTTATTGCTCTATACAAATTTTCAGCTCTTTACACATGTTCAATTCTCTCTTTTCACTTGAGCTTCACATCGGATTCTCTGCTTTGAGCCTTCTTTGTATGTTATTCCTGTGAAAATAGAGCACTTAATATTTCATGCACGAAATTAGATTATGCTTAGCAAAGTAGCTCAATATGTCACGCCACAAGTTCAATCCAAAGGTAAGCGACGTGGATTTGTGGGACTAAACAAAAAAAAACCAACATAAAACCTATTGCAGACCAGGGCAATTTTACTAATGAGAATCTGATGTGGTTTACAAAAAGGGTGAAAAGGATGGGCCAAATTATGAAATTGGGTCACGGGTTATCAATTGGCCCGGTTAAACAAATGGGCATGAACCAAACGATGTGATTGATGCATTTTCTACCCTCACATTGTCATTTGTTCCACTTTCGGTGTTTTTGCAATTAATATTCTATCCTCCTTTCTGGTACAATCAGGTTTCGTGAATCTTTTAATTTCCTTTTCCTTTTCATTCTCTCTCTTTTCTTTACATGAATCTTTGTCCTTCAATTTTTGTTACGCAGAAAAACTTCTGGTCTTGCTGAGGGATGGTAGGAAGTTCTTGGGAACACTTCGTTCTTTTGATCAATTTGGTACAATCATCACATACCCTCATAAATTGACATTCCATCTTTTTAACAATGCATTGATTAAAGCTCCTTCCTTTTTTTTTTTTTTTTTTTTTGACAGCAAATATTGTTTTAGAAGGTGCATGTGAGCGAGTTGTTGTAGGAAATCTTTACTCTGACATTCCCTTGGGTCTGTACATAATCCGTGGGGAGAATGTTGTCTTAGTAGGAGAGCTGGTATCTCCTGCTATCTCTACTTTTCCAGATTTTGGCTATTGCTAATTAAACATTAAAAAGGAAAGTTAGCTTATTTTCTTTAATTTGGCTGTTCATTGTGTGTTGTGTGCGTAATATATATATATATATATATATATGTAGGAGATGGATGGAGAGGAGCTTCCCCGACATATGATTCAAGTGTCAGAAATAGAGATAAGAAGGGTAAGCTCTGCATACTGAATTTGTCACGTTCATGTCCATTTGTGAGGATCCAAAATGTCATGTGACCTAATGGTTGATCTAGAGAGTGACATCTAAAAATGCTTTATGGCTGTTTTCTATGAAAATGTTTCTGTTTCTACTGTTACATTTGGATGAATTTGAGATTCTCTACCATTTTGTGGGAAGCTTAGGCAATTTGATCTTTATGGAAGGAAAGGTTATGAATTAGAGTTACAAATATTGTTCTTGTCAAATATCAACAAGAGTTTATATATATATATATATATATATCCTAAAACATTGTGTTTTATTTTTATTTTCATTTCATTGAGTAAATGATAGAAAGATGGTTTGTACAGTTTTGCTGCTTTTGCCTCATTCAGTTCATGTTGTTCATCCTTCAGGCCCAGAGAGCAGAAAGGGAAGCTGACAGATTGAAAGGCTCCATGAGAAAGACAATGGAATTTCTTGATTTTGATTAGTGGGTATTGCTTATACATCAGATTTGTCCACACCCTTTTTTTTTTTTTTTCTTTTTTGGGTTCGCCTGTTGATAGAACAGGGTAGATAAAGAAACTGGATCTTTCTCTCTCTCTCTCTCTCTCTCTCCAATCCTAACTCTCCTTCATATTATTCTCTGAAACAGGAATAACTAAAATGGAAGGAATGAAAGAGAAAATAGCTATTCTTTCAAAAAAATGAAACTAACAACTCTGGGGAAAAGGAGTTTGGATTCTCTCAGGGCTGGCAGATATGTAGTGACATTAGTTTAATTTGATATCATTGTAACAAATAAAGGAAGTTAATCCGTATTGCATATATATATATATATATATATTTATACATGGTTGTTTCATACTATGTTGTAAAGGTCTTTGAATTCTTTCAAGTTATGCCAACAAAGAAAGCCTTCTCTCCCATCATGGGGCAGCATTTTATTGTATTCATTTTTAACATGAAAAGTATCTGAAGATTTATATGCAGCAGCTTCTTTTCACCATGAACTTTCAGTACCACTTTCTGCCATATTGGTATATCTAGAGAGCCAACTTAAAGAACACAAAATATGAATACAAGAAGGCATGTATGCACATGCCGGTAAGTTAATTCTATTGAGATATGAACAATTTAACAAATAAGTATATATCGTTATGGGTATATGACTATTAATTTATTTTGTTTCAAAAATATATTTATATTTTATTTAAATCTATTTAAAAAAAATTAATCTTTTAATATAAATTATATCTCTTTTCGCCGAAACGCCACCTCTGTCCCTTGCACCATAGCGTTGTAAAAGATTTGACATGAAATCAAACCTTCCATTTTAACTGGTCCTCTCCCTCCCCACACCTAAAATTGAACAATCTTGCCAAAAGATGGATAAAGCTGCGCCCCTCCCAAACATTAACAATCCGCAACACCACCTTCCTTCGGATAGCCCAAAGTTGTCGGTGGTGACTGAATAGTATAAGAAAAAAAAAAAAACAACAAAAGTTTAAAGATTTGATGTGAAAGTGATACGTAGTAAAATTTAATTGAAAGAAAATATAAAAAATTGATAAGTTTTGATGAGTTTTAGTAAACAAAAAAATTGAGAGTAGACATGGTGTAGTACATGTCCGGTGCATGAAATATGTATTTTTTAACTGATTATTACAGGTAAAAATTAGTGTAAATTGCATAAATTACTAGAATTCTTAGATAATTATTTATTATTTTAAAATTAATGACCAAAAACACACCAAATATGCACCAGTTGCATAACTGCACCGTATCTCCCCTCAATCCTAAATCAAACATCCCCATCATAAATATAATTCTTTTAAGGCTTTGATCTTCCATCCAGCAATCATGCCAGAACCTTACGCAGTTCCCACATCAACAGTTTATTCTGAAAGGAAGGTATAAGTGAAGGAAAGGAAGGGAAAGTAAAAGATATATATATAGATGCACGCGTATATATTATAACTTATTTTTTTGAATTAAAATTATTTTAAAAAATAAGTTCCACTTTTTTAATTATTATCACATTTTTTCTCTCTCTCCCTCTCTTCCCCTTCTCTCTCTAATTTTTCCACCCATCTTTTGCCCAAAATTGAGAAGATAAATATTTGAAGCCCTATCCCCCTCTTTCCTTCCCTTCTTTCCTGTTCCTTTAACTGTGCGAAAGGATGATTGTCTCCCTTTCATCCGCCTTGTTTTTCACGAAACAAACACTGGGCAAGTGAACATCTTAAATGCCTTCCTTGAACTTGAAGTGAACCCCTTGAATGCCCTTCCATGCCATGTGTCCCTCCTGCTTTCCCTGGAAATTGATATCTTGAGACAATGATTGATTCCAAATGCCAAGATGGCAACTTTGTTCAGACTTCTTTTCGCTCTCTCTTTTATGAATGTTTGGATTAATTACTAGAAGAATTTAGAGTGCACACGAGAAAAATACAGTGCACAGATAGTATTCAATATATATCAAGAAACTAATGTTCATTAAGTCACAAATATACAACATCAAGATGCAACAGTAACATAAATAAAAGTGGATTGCATTTAACATTTCCTTGCAAATAACACAACATCACGAGGTAGCATTTCTTTTATAGATAAGGTCATCTGGTGCAATCCTCCAGCATGAGATATATTACAATAAGGAGTTTAAACAGCTAATTTATTGCAACCAAAAGCATTTCCAGCATTAAGTTCAAAGAACTCAAACATAACATTCGGTCACTCATCAAGGTGAGTAACTTAATGAGGGCTTCATATTTCGGAAAGCGTGAAACGAGCTCTGAACGTTTTGCCAGCTCAAAATCCTCGAACTGGAAGGCCGGAGCACAGGTACATCCCACCAGAGAAAAGTGGCTTTCAGAATCCCTCGGTGTGGTTTTGACTGAACCATTTTCCATTGAAATGTCAATGTCTAGTGTTGGGAATGAACCGAACCACACATTGGGTGGCACCGTGTACTGCAGGTGCTGATTGTCTTCCATTGGACTGGATCCAAGGTATGTTAACTTGATACTACCATCAGTTTCATTCAATTCCAATACCTGAAAGAGAAGGTTTTGTTGGAATAAGATTGAGAAAGCAAATTATTGATGGAGAGCAGAACATTGTTTCTCTTTAAAAATAATAATAATAATTCTTTGGGGCAACATATATAGTAATCTCCTGGATTGGATATTAAAAGTTTTTTTGTCAAACTTTCTCTCTCGAAGCAGGTAGCTGAATCCATTGTTGTTTTGTATATTATGTAAGAGTGTATGATCATCCATTAGTTAACACTTCACAAAGCTTTACAGTTAAAAACAACATTTCAACCGAGAATGCTTCACAATGCAGTCAAACGTAAAAGAACTCGCTGCAAATTTCAATTTTCATTTTCAGTTTCAAATTATTCCTGTTAGTGATGTCAGCACCTAATATAATCATGCTATGTTGAAAAATCAATATAAACATGCCGTGCAAACACAACTTTGATTTATAAGCAGAGCCACTTCTATAAATGGTTTGTTGGGATTCCCAGGGATAGACGATTCATAAGAAATTAAATTCCATCAAATTTATAATAACTATTGAGTAGATATATATGAATTATGGACTGTGACAGAGAATGCTTGCTTGTACAGATAAAATGGCTAGTTGAGTGTACCGTGAGAGGTTCTCCCATGTAAAAATGCCAGGTTTCTGCACATGGTATACGATGGAGGTGTGATACACTCCCAGATGGTAGCAAGAAGTAAATGCACGTACTAATAGGGCGGTCAACCTTGTCTGCAGAGAAGCCAAAATTAGGATTTTGAGGAAGAAGTGGAAAAACAATGACAAACAAATCATCCAGATACAACATAGGTTCAGCCTAGAATTTAAATAATGATGCTAATTCTGACGTCATCCATAGATTTCTCCTTTCTGGATCTAAATCTAGATTCCAGCTAATGCAATTTGTAATGATGGTAGTTAATCAACACCTAGATCCTCAAATTTGCAGGTGGTGGTGGAGGAGGACTAGATGACATAGTTCCAGTTAATATAAGAGGAAAATAAAGGGCACTGACTTTGTGGGAAATTACTCATGTGACGATAATTGAAAAATGATTTTTAACTGTAAGTCAAATACGTTAAGTGATTGACATATCTATTCTAATGCTAAACTATGGAATCCGTCACACCATATGATGATCATTGAAATAATCTCAACTTTGTGAGATACCAGAACCTCCAATACATGAATAGTCATCCCCAAAAAATACATTACAGCATCTGTTTTCAGACATGGCTTATGTAGATATTAGCAACATTTACTTCCTAGTTAAATCCATATGGTTTTTTTTCTTTTTCTGTTTTTTTTTTTTTTTTTTTTTGGGGGGGGGGGGGGACATGTTGACCGTGGAATAGCATCAGGAGACCATTTTTGCTTTCGTTTTTTGTCTTTTTCTTTTTTTCCCCAGTTGCAGACAATAGACATGATAGATACAGTTCTTTGTCTACAGTTCTTTGTCTACTTTGGGGTAATTACACTTTTCCCTTTGAGGTTTGACCCGAAAATGCTTGACAAGTTTAAAAGTCATTTGATAACCCGTCGTGATTTGGATTAAAGTGAAAAATTTACCAAATCTGTTAAATTTAACTACATTTATGTTCCTGTGACATGGATGATCATACGAAATTATGCAAAAGACAATGTTAAAAAAAATAATAATAAAGACAAATTTGTCTATAAATTTTTGTACCGAGTCTATTTAAACAAGGAAAAAATATTTCATTCTAAGATAGAAATGGGTAAACACATACTTTTATTCATCCTTTTATCCAGGAGAAAATTTTCCCTTCAACCAATTATGATTTGTAAGTAACAAATTCAGTTGTTAAATTTAACAAATTTTGTTGTACTCTAATCCTTATGCGTTGACTTTTACAAGGGGGACGTGCATGTGGTCCAATCTCCAAGGGTAAAGTGTTAATTACCCCCCAAAATTTTAGATGGATACGATCCTATCGATATTATTCACCTACGTTCAATGAGAAAAATCAAGACTCCAAAAGAACAACCAAACAAGCATACAGAAAAAAGGTGCATCCTTTATAGAAAGGTTTTGACCGATCACTCAGATCTTACATAAAGAATATGCAGATTGCATAATCCAACAACATGAGAGAGACAAAAACATAAGAAAACAATAGAGACCCAGATCCAGAAAATATGAAGGGGATAATGATAATCTGAGTTGACTTACACTGAGGAGGCAGCTGAGATTTGGAGAGGGTGACAGAAGTATCTCTGAGCGTTTCTGAGTAATACCCGCCTTCTGGGTGTGGCTTCAGACTCAATTTTTCAACCAGCTGCTTTGCTGAAACCATCTTTTACCCTTCTGTTTACTGCTTTCTAAATTTTGCTTCCCAAACTCTACCTAAGTGACGCTTTGCGTGTATGTATGCGTTTATATATAGGTATATATCTTTGCCAACCATTCTCTCTTAATTCACGGCCATTAATGTATTAATTGGGCCGATTATGATCAAACCTAGGTGGGCGGGGCTTGGTTCGGTTGGATAATGTTGGACTGAGTCGTCCATTTAACAAATTTGCCTCGTTGAAACAATACAATTAATTTTTTTTTTAAGTAAATAAATCGAGTCTCAATATTGTACGACATTGTTTGAATTAATTTAACATATATATAATTAATTAATGTAAATTTAAAATATATTAATTAATTAAATATTTACATTTGTATTATAGGATTATGCGCTTTTATTTTAAAAATTATATTACAATTTAATATGTTATAATTGAAATTGTAAAAATCAAATGAAAATTTTGTGAGGCTGGTAATGTAGATATCACATTGAAATATGTTTTAAATTATTATAACGTGAACACAAATAGGTAAACTCGAAATCGATACAATTTAATATAATTTGACCTAAATTACTTATTTAACATGTTCATTAAACTTTGAAAATATTTGATTATTGATACGAATAGACACGATTATAAAGTTAAACACAATACGCAAACTGGATTGCCACCATAATTTGTAACTCACGCAACAAAATATAAATAGTTATATAGATTGAAATTTTGCCTTAAATGAGACTAATTCTAATTCATCAAGTCACCTAAAGATTGAAAAATTAGCAAGGTATGAGAGAGAGTGAGAAATGTGCATTTCCTTAACTTTTTATTCGAGTACATAGACAGATAATGATAATGGACTACATTGTTCAGCAACAAAATAATTTGTTCGAAAGCATTTCAAGTGCAAGATGGAAGAACTAGACTCCATGTATTCCTTGGAAATCCACATCTGCAACACAAGCGCACAACCATCACTACAATGTTTATCCTACCAATTTACTTCTGCTACTGAGACAAAAAACAAAGGTTGCATATAGAAAGAACTTCACAACCATTTTAGGGGGTTTGTTTTGTGAAAGTAAGCGAATCAATTCTATCCAACCAAATTGTCACATTAGTCCCAACTAAAGGAAGCTTTTAAGTGTTTTTAAAGTGTGCAGAAGGTACCTGCTGAAATGTACTTAGTGAAGCTAGGATAGACCCACCAATCGAGTCGCAATACTTCCTCTTTGGAGGTGCAACCACCCGAACCCTGACTCCAGGAGGCACAATTGAGCTCAGTTCCTTCAGAAGCCGGTTGGCCAGGCCTGGTATGACAGTGGTTCCCCCACTTAGCACCACACTTGCAAACATGTCCCTCCTAACATCCATGTCACAGGTTCTGATTGACCTCAACACAATCTCGTGGATTCCACCTGATTCCATTCCAATTCTGCTAGGATCAAACAAAACCTCTGGGCACTTGAGACGCCCTGCTCCAATTGCTATGACTTGCCCATCTGGCAACTCGAACTGCTAGTTGAGCTCAGAGCTTTCTTTTGACATGGCAAGTTCCTTCTCAAAATCCATTGCCACATAAGTGAGTCGCTCCTTGATGTCCTTAAAAATCTCTCCTCCTGCTAACGTGGTATAAATGTAACCTTCTTCAGCTAGGATCTTGGTGAGGTAGTCTGTCAGGTCCTTCCAGCTAGACTGACTGTGGCACAGATTGTGGAAGTGCGGAACCTTCATAAATGGGGACAACATGTGTCAACCCTTCTCCCGAGTCCATCACAAGTCCTAGTCAAATTTCTAAATATGTGTTAATAGGACACACTTTGTGTTCACCCAAAAGTTCTATAGAGAGGGTGGTGTTAATTGTTAGCTTACCTGTTGTGCGGCCGCTGCCATGCAGTGAGGGCACAGCTTGAGTTGCTATATAGGTGGCAGGAACTTCAAAAGCTTCAAACATGATTTTTACCATCTTGTCTCTCTTAATTTTGGGATTGAGAGAGGCCTCAGTTAAGACGACAGGGTGTTCTATAGTAACCCTAAACTCCTTCGTGAAGGTATGATCCCACGGCCTCTCCATGGCCTCCCAGTCTCTGACTATTCCGTGTTCAACAGGATAGCTAAATCTGAGTACCCCACAGTGTGCCAGTGCATCATCTCCAACGTACATATCCTTCTGTCCAATTCCAATTATTGCATGCTTGTTTCAGGGCCAACCTATCACACTGGGAAAAACTACACATGGAACATCATCACCAGCAAAACCAGCCCGCAGATGATGATGACCATCGATCAAAATTGTGAAAAATGAAAGCAAAAAAATGATTCAGTATTTTATGAGATGCAAAAATAAATGCCTACGCTAATAATTTCAAGGTTAGCTATAACATGATCATCCACAAGGGGAGGAAGGTAAGCCTAATTGCCTTACCTTCACTGAGCCTGATCCATTGTCACAGATGATTGGCCAGCTTTCATCAAAAACCCATGCCGTGCATCTTGAAAACTTGTTGAAGACAATACAAAGGGAATAAAAGTAGGAAGCATACAAGTCACAGGACATCTAATATATTGAATATGAAGCTAGAAGGAAGGGAATAATGTTTAACTTTGGCATTGAAATGAATATAAGAATTACTCCCTTTTGGTTGCTCAAAGAGGATGTGAATCTACCACGACTTGTTATAGCACCAAACCAAAGACCATTTACTTCCTCTTTTTCTTTCTCTGAAGCAAGAGTTACTGATGCTTTCTGCCTCACTAATCAGATGCCTCATAAATGGTGATTGCATAAACATTGCATAAACATTGATCATCCCCCTTTTTTTTTCACCGGAGTCATTTTTGGTTCACGGTTCATGCATTTCCGAACAACACATCTTACCAAGTAATTGAAATTCTTGCCAACAGGCCAATGAATCTCTCCGTAAGAAAAATTTTTTAAAAATAAATAAAAATTAGCAACACAAACACTATAATTTGTGCCCATCAAGGCCAATTTCAGATGCTTCACTTCAAAGTACACAAACAAATTTAATTTGTCGAATAAAGAATTGGACAGGATTGTGGTAGAAATCAAAAGATTATTATGCATAAACAAAGCATCCTCTTTAATACAAAAATGTTTAACTTGGAAACAGTCAAGGATAATACCAATGTATAGCATTTCTGCCAGTCTCATTACCACTTAAAAGGCAACAATAAAACATTGGAGGGAGAGGGAAAGGAAATAATTTTGGGAATCGCCACACAACCAGAGATTCTTGTGATGGATGTAACACTGTTGAATTGTCCCACCATTAATATTTAGCCTGAGAAAACTCTCTTCATGAATCCTTGCACAGAGCTCCCCATCCCCGCACCAACGGCTTCTGCCAAATACTTTGCCTGCAAATTCCACCATAATTTGAGCACTTCTAACCATCAAAATCTAAAACTTACCAAATTGCTCATAAGTAAGGGAAATTGTGAGAACTCTGTTGTGCCAAATGACAATGAAGGTAGACTACCTCTTGAATAGTCTTTTTCACGTCAAAAGCATCTCTAACTCGCCCATCCAAGAATGTCCATGTATCACGAAAATCTGTAAGAATTTGGAATGCTGTTGATGAATCACACGAGTGATTTAGCTAAGTGTATAGACAATGAGGCCATTTCTTCATCGGACCACATTGATGGCCCGGCCTTATGGTATGGAGACCAGTACCAATGAAGCACCTCTTGGAACAAGCAGAAAAGAAAATGGTACGGGTTCATTTGCTTTGGCTGCAGTTCTTCCCAAAGTGCAATTGAATATAACAGTTTGTCATATTTCACTTGGGGGCATTTGGAGTGACAAAAAAGTGAGATAAAGTGAGATAATTTGTGAGTTCTTAATTCATGCCGTGAGATAAAAAGTGAATAACTTTTAGAGATTTTCAGAGATTTTAAGGGTTTTTCAGCATTTTACATTGCGCCAAACGGACTCTTATATTCAGGAGACCAGGAATAAAAAGAAGACTTATAAACTATTCTACCAAAGAACCAAAGAGATTCTCAGAAAAATAGGAACACGCTTATAGATTTTCCCCAAAATATTCAACTAAAAAATATGAAAATTAAGTTGTCACTCTGTGTCTTTGTTTGGGGGAAAAGGAAGGGGGGTAATCATTACTAATCCCAGAGGTTATCCATCCACCTAAAAGGTCCATGCTAATGCCACAGACAATCGAAAGTGCCTTGATTAGAAAAACACCAAGCAAGCAAGGCACATCTCCATAAGGAATAATTCCAACACATCAAAAGTGAAGAAAATATACCTGGGGAACTATCAGTAAGCATGTACACCTCAGTCGTTGAGTATATTGCTCCAAGGACAGTACGCTTTGCATACCAATCAAGATCGGTGGCCTCATCACCAGCAGCATGCCAGATCTCATCAACCAGCATGGCTCGCTGCTTAAAACTTGTCAAAATGTTTTGTGGTTGTGCCTGTTCAGAAAATAATTAGAGATTTTTCTTTATTATTATTATTTAACCTGAGCCACGTCAGAGACTGACAAAAGGAAAGGTTAAAATTGGCACCTGGATGCTAAGTGCTTGAGGCCATTTAGATATGTAGGGAACTTGCATTTCTAAGCGAATCCTAACAAGCTTTGAAATGCATTCGCTAGGTATCAAATTCTTTAAATCTTCTTCCGAGTCAATTCTATCAATAAGCCTTTGTAAACATTCATCCATGAAAAACTGAACAAAATAGATCGGGTTAAAAGGAAAACAATATATATAAATAAAAAAAAAAACCCCAACTAAGCAGTCCAAAAACCATATTTTCACCCTATAACAAAATAAACAATGAACTGTAACCAGTGGTAGACTAACAAAAAATATTGGCAATTATACCTCTACTAGTGCAGCTTCTTTCCTAGGGAAAGAGCCAATGATAGAAGGAGAAACACCAGCCTCCCTTGCACCTGCAATCATGGCTGCTTCTGTCCATCCCAACTTGGGCTGCAAACCAATAGAACTAAAATGACAATCACATATTCCGCAGTCAATTAACATCAACTAAAGCATCTTATGGAAATTGAATTGTCGTGTTGTGCTGTCAATCCCATAGTACGAAACAACAAAATTGTTGCCAAATTGGCAAGCTCTTAAATTTTTCTTTGAGGAACCCAGCTTCTGTCTCGAAACAATACGTCAACTCCCCCTAACACACTTAACTTCTTACATCATTGCCTAGCACATCAAACCCCACGGACTGCTTCAACTTCTATTGAATGCACAGAAACAAAACCCGCTCAAGATTCAAGAGCTTGTAAGGGCTGCGGTCCCATAATCCCGCACAACATTTCAATCTTACTTTTCGATTAATTAAAAATAAAAGCAGCTAAAACCACGCTCATGAAAAAGCTATGTACAAGAAATGCTCGAGAAATCGCATAGCAGAGGAATTAAACTTCCATGGAAAATGAAAGCCTCAACAAATCATTGTGCTGTCCAAATCCTGAAGAGCACGTGTTAACATTCGGAAAACCCAGCTAAAACTGAATCATATAAACTAAACAATAATGAACCATTACCAACTATCCCCCAACTACCAAGATTTCGAACCCCACATGGAAGTCTAAATGTGTGTGAATAAAGGTCACGGCTTTTAAGAACGCAACAGAGGGAGAAGATGTACAAACCACATGACGAAGCGAGGCGCTAAGTACGCGAGCTTGCTCGTCCTGGTATTCAGCTCGGGGTCGTGACCCTTTCGAGGCCTTGCTCTCCTGGCGACGAGCTTCTTCTTCTGCAAACGCCGACGATGATGATGATGACGACGACGACGATGATGCAGAGTCGGAAGGGTTTGGGGATTGTGAGTGACCTTGTGGGGGTGGCGGTTGATGGGATGAATTAGGGATTTGATCAGAAAACGTATGAGAAGAAGGTGCGGAAGTAGAAGAAAAACGAGGCGAGATTGGCATTAATGACATCCGAATGTGAGAGATTTGGGGACGGGCGTTGCGAGCCACTGACGGTAGGAGTAGGAGCCGCTTCGCCGCCAAGCGATACATCGTCGCCACCCGACTTGTCTTCACACCCTTCAGGCAGCTTGTGAGGGGAGAGAGTTTGTTGATTGAGATCACCTTTGATTTCCGGGGAATTCAACGTGGCAGTGTGTGAAGCCACCACATGTCACACATCCCTGCCCCAATTTGCGGGGTTATAACCTAATTATACAAAAATTTTAATTATATATATAAATAATTTTTGCCTTCCGAAGAGTCGTGGCCTAATTGCACAAAACAGGTGCCACAAAATTATGTCGTAATTACACATAATTCTCTCGTATTACTGCTTTCAGCCCTCATGTCTTCTCAGTGCTCCATTTATCTCCCTACTTTATATATATATACTAGGTTTTTTTTTTTTTAAATGAGAACTTGATATTTATATATAGTTATCACTTCTTTTTTTATCTTTATTAGCTACTCTCTATTTTAATTATTCAATCTTTGAGGAGTCTTACTTAAATTTATCCTAAACGGCACTAAAAATGCTTAATTTTGACTTACAGATGGGCTAAAGATAGGCTTGATTTTCTATACTAAAAATTTGGATTGGAAATAATTTTTAATGGTTTGAAGGGTATGTATGAAAAAGGACTTAAACAAAGGGGTCGAGTACATAATTCTTACAAAGAAATGGTGGCAAAACAAATTTATTTATTTAGTTTTTCAAAACATTCAAATCCTGGCCCGACAAAGGAAACCCGACCCGACCAAATAACACCTCACCAGAGTCTGTGTAAGCATCTCAGGCGTCATCTTTCTTCGTCCTCAATCTGCCATGGTAAAAACAATTGAAAAGATTAAATATTGTTTATGAAGAAAGGTACAAACACTTAAAAAGATAAAGTATTTGATTTCTTGTTAAAAAAAATAGGATTTATATAAAATTTTTCCGAAAATTCATCCATGTTTATGTTCCAAGTTTCGAAAGATTTTCAAGAATCAATTCGAACCCATAAATCAAAACATGTGCAACCACAAGAAAATAAAATATCTCCGCAATCTCCTATTGAATGGATTCGTTTACCTGATATATATATATATATATAATTTCTTTATATAATCATCTGTTTATTAAGAAAACTATGAATCTCGGACAATTCTCTGTTTAAAATAATTTTTTATACAACTTATCAAGAATCCAAGTAAAACTTTAAAAAGTAGAGAGTTACAAATTTTAACAGGATTTCAAGCATTATTTCAAGCGAAGAAAACACACACACACACACACACATCACATCTATTTCTAAAGCAAGAAATTGGATTTTGCTATAAAGTTAATGATCACTTGAAACCAGCAAAACCAAGAGATAAGAAAAAAGATTATTGAACGCTAATGGTCATCTTCAAAGATGAAAGAGAACTCATCCACGATGAAAGAAGATTTCTCTGCAACTTAAAAAAAGATCAAAGAATTTGATACCTTATCACGAAAAAAACTATACAAAAACTATACTCAAAAGATCTTTAGTTTTAGAAGGGTTGGGTTTGATTTTAATCGGAGATTGATACAAGTTAATTAATGGTGTTCTTCAGAGAGATATTTACTTTTGGCTAAGAAGTAAAGATCACTCTGAAGAAATCTATTAATCAACTTAAATCTTACAAGACAATTTCTCAAAATCTCTAATAAATGATGTATTTATAAAATACTAAGATAATCCTAATAAAAGTCGAATTATACTTAAATTCTAATCTTATTGGAAGTCTAATTATAATTAAATTCAAACTCTAGTTATCTCAAAATTAGCATGATTTACTCATTCAAGGTTTTCTTTTTCTTGAAGTCAAATTTCTGGATTTTGTTTCCTAAAAATATTATTATTTTTGTGATTTCAAATTTTAAGCTAATATTATTAGCATATAGTAATCTCTTTTTTTTTCTTTCAAGCTTGAGAATGCTCGAGGAGAGATTTCTTTATCCAAAATGCCATGAAATCAACTGAGAAATGAAAAGATAATTACCAAGTCCTAATCGGATATTTATAGAATAATAATAATTTAAGTTTAATAGAAATCTAGTTATATATGAAATGCTAACCTAACAAGAATCTAATTACTATAATTATAAATTTAGTAATATATAGTTGGAAAAAAATTCAAAAAATTGACTTGAATAAAAAAGAAACAAAATTTGAATTGGAGATTACAAAATTTACTATTGTTAGCTGTAGACGCAAATCAATTTTCTTGATTAGGATCTATATTAGTTTTTGTTTAGATTTGTAGGATTGATTTGTTAAAATTTGTATACTTTCTAATGTTATACCAAATATTGTCTTTAAAGACGACTGTCTTGCTTTTATTTGTTTGAAGTAATGTTATTGGGGATACTTATGTCTATATAGTGATCTAATTGCTTGCTCTAGGTATAAATATATACTAGTGACTAAATCTATGCAATACATAGATTTGTTATATTATATATTTATTTTAATTTTTAATTAAATTTTATGTTAATAATTGATTAAAAATATTTTTTATTAAATTATATACAAAAAAATTTATCTATTGAAAAAGATTTTAATTTATTAACAAATAACATATATAATCAATTTATTTTTACTAGTTATAATATCGTATGATAAATAAATTATCATTATCATATAATTATATTCATCGAGAGTCAAACTTAGTTAAAAATTTAGGAATGACTTGAAATAATATGTTAAAGAATAATTAGAGATGTCAAATAATAAAAATTTAAGAATTAATTAATTTATTATTTATTATTTTCTTTTTTATTTTAAAAATTTTATTAATAATCAAAATAGAATAAGATAAGATGATAATAACACCCATAAAAAAGAGATGATAATAACATTCGAACTAAACTATAATTTTAAATTTATATAATAGAATGAAATTAAATTTTTTTAAAATAAAAAAATATAAGAATCGTAAAATTATTTATAACTTTAAAAGTATATGCAATCAAATAATAATTTATCTTTTATTTTATTTGATAATATTTTATTTATGTAAATATTTTAAAAATAATAAAACAAATATTGATATATTATATTGTAATACCTGATATTTAATTTTGGTCATTTATGTATTATTTTGGGTTAATTAAATATTTAAATTGAATTGGGTTTGGCCCAAGGTGATATTGAGTTAGACAACTGGGCCAAAGGGCCTAACTTTTTTCTTTCTTTTTCTTTAAGGGAAAGAGAGAGAAGAGAGAAAGGAAATGGGTTCCGGGAAGGAAGATCAATAGATCAGGGTAGTATTCGATGCCGTGAACATAGTGGTGGTGTTCGTTTTTTATGATTTTGCTTGAGGTGAAGGATATGAGCATTTGAAATTCAAGAACCAAAACCTTATCCTTCCTATTTCTTTTTTCTCTCAGGATTCAAGGTACGTGGGACTTATGTTCATGTTCTAGGCATTGTCAAAATGATTTTAATGTATATATATACTTGATTTGGTTGAATATCCTGAGATTTATATATATATATATATATATATGCATGTATATGTGAAGATCTTACATATATTTAAGTTATTCTTCGATTAAATGTTGTCAATTAAATATTGTAGAAACATGTGATTTAAGTGTTTAAATATTTTATATAAGTTATTGTTGAGATTGTCACTTGGATGGTTGATTTGTGGGAGATTTGGAGTTGGATTTCGTTGAAAACGAAACTAGAAACTGAGCACTAGTCTCTGGTGTCCGGATCGGCTGGACCAATGTCCAAACCGTAACTTAGGATGTCCAAACACTAGTTTGGCAAAATTTTTGAAAACGTTAAATTTGATTTCTAAATACATGTTTTGTGCCTAACTTAATTATTATTGATTTTTAAAGATGAAATGAACCTTAAATCATCATTAAGACCAATAAGAATGTATTTTTATATTGAGATGATATTTATTTACATGATTGAGTATATCATATGCATGAGGGTTGGGGTTGCATCACCTGGCTTTATATTGTGATTATTGATTGACCGAGAGTGCCATATTTATATTATGACGTGTTAATGCATAGATTATATATATGGACGGGATTCATGATTTGAATAAAATGATAAAATGAATTTTGAAATATACTAGATGATCCTTAGTTGATATATATGACTAAAGTTTAACTATTAGAATTGGGACGTAAAAATCTTAAGATACTATTTATATTAATTTTCTGCTTGAGGAAAACAGATGCTTGACTAGGGGTATAACTTAGTTCCCTATTAGAAAGGTCAAGGGGTACAACGCGGTTCCCCCGAGTCTTGGCTAATTAGGGGTGTGACACAGTTCCTCAATCACTATTTATATTGATTTCTTACTTGAGTTAAATAGATGCCTAACTAGGAATGTAATAAGGTTCTCTAGCAGAAGAGTTAGGGAGTGTAACACGGTTCTCTTGAGTCTTACACCAGTGGGGGGTGTAGCAGGGTTCCTTACCTGTGATTGTAACCAACTTGAGAAAGTAGATGCTTAACTAGAAGGTGTAACACAGTTCCTTACCAGAAGGGTTAGGAGGTATAACACGATTTCCCTGAGTTTTACACTAGTAGGGGTGTAACACAATTCTCCACTCGGTATATATATATTGCATTATACATTTGCAGTAAGTGTAAACAATGTGATTGGTGACTCCGCATACTTTGCTAAACATCACCCGTCCCAGAATAAGATTGAGGATAGATATAGACTAGAGTATGTATTGTTGTATGTTGATATCTTGAAATTGTTAATTATAAAGATGTTTTATATGTGATTTATTGATAAAAAGTTGAGTTATAAACATAAAGTAATAAAGTTAGGAACTACAGTCACCTGATTCTCGAGATGGGATATGTAAGCAGCTTAGACTTGAGTAGCATTAGTCCAGTCTTAACTATAAATAATAATAATTGTGTTTTGTGTGACCCAAGTATAGGTTTGCGTCTTATTTTCATAATATCATCATTTTGAGAGATATAAGCATGATTATAATATATGTTCTGATTGTACAGACCTCGGATGCAGTTATTGCGAATGGTATTAAAGTAGATTATGTAATTGATTAATTGATGAGATATATTCAAATATTATTTATATGAAAGTGAATAACAATTTTGAATATATCAATGATTATAATTCATTATGAATTGAATATTGATTGGATTTTATTTAATTTATTTAGTTTTTCACATGCCCACGCCTTTTGTCTCGGATTTTGAAATTAAGGGCATGGCATAATAAAATTGTATAATTTTATAAAATAATTATTAAATTATTTTTTATTTGTGTGAGTTTTAATGGGCCGATAGAGTTGATCAAAGTCAATTTATATATGTGTCTTAAAATCTTATGTTTTACTCATCCAATCCTAAAATTCAGATTTAGTTTTAAAATATATATTAAATCTCAAATTTATTTAATTGATCTGATCTCTTTTTTATTTCAAAACATTTATCAATTTCAATATGCATTTTTTCCAATTATTGACTCATTTGAAAATTTAATTTGATTTAAAATACTATTAATCTTAATTATGTTAAAATAACTTTTTGACTGATTTTATAAAAATAATTCAATTGAAAACTATTTGTATTACTAATTGTATGTCATACTTTATAAAAATAACTCAAAATTAAGTATTATTAAACTATTTTTCAACCAAATAATCAGTATGACCAATTTAAATTTAAAATTAAAATTTTATAAAAAATTACTTTCAAACTTAATTAATATTTAGATATTTTCTTTATGTTTTTAAATTTAAAACATAACAAAGTTGTTATTGTAGAAAAAGTTAATGTGCCATTTAGTATACCTATTTTGAACCTATTTTTTATTTTACGTTTTTGAAAATAAAAAAAACAATTCAAAATGTATTTGGCAACTTATATTTTTAAAATTTGTTTTAAAAAATAGAAAATCGGTTTACACATAAAATGCAAAAATGAAAAAAAGTTACTTTGAGTATTTTTAACTTAAAATAAGGAAGATCTCAAAATACAAAAAATAAAAAATGTCAAACTAAATTTGTTTCCTGTTTTCTTTATTTTGAGATTTTCAAAACATAAAACATTCAAAACAAAAAATAGAAAATAAAAATATAAAATATAAAGTAGAAATACAAACCAAATACTTACTACAAGAAAAACAGGAATTGTCAACCCCGGACACGGTTGACCGTTTCGTAGTGGTCGTGTAAAGAAGAATTGATGGCTGCCTTAAACACGAGATCGACCGCGGGGAAAGCAGTCGTTAGAAGCTACCTTAAAACATAACACCCATCTTTTCCCCGCATTCTTTTTCTCGCGTTAGCCCAAAATCCCCAAAATCCCCTTTCTCCATCCATCTGTTCTCTCACTTGTCTCTTCCTTACACTATCTCATTTCTCTCCCCTTATTTCTCCCGCACTCCCTCTCTTCTCTCCTCCTCATTTCTTCTCTCTCTTCATCAGACTTGCTCACGCCAGAGGCCCAAGGACGCCATCGAAGTCGAAGTTATGGTTACGCTCAGAGCTGCTACCAGCTACACCTTGAACAACTGTCTTATAACTGTTGTAGATTCATTGAGTAAGGTGCAATTCCTCATGGGCTCTGTTTGTTTCAAAGTTCATAAAGGAAAAGGGGAAATCAATGTGAAAATATGTACACTTTCCTTTTCCCTTCCTGCGATGCATCTCTCTCTCTCAATCTCTCATAGTTTTGGACTTTATTTATTTATTTATTTTGTGAATATTTGACTATGATTTGGGAGCATTGGGAATTTGAGGAATTGAGGATTTGTGGCACTAAGTATTCAATTTTTTGAAATTTGAGCGTCAGAAATTTGCAGCCGCAAGGGTTGGGCTAGTGGGGGCTGGTGGTGGTAGATGGGGTTGAGGGTGAATTTGGGGATCATTATTTTGTTTTCTTTCATTTCTTGTTTCTAGTTGTAGTAGGGCTGGGTGTTAAATGGGTTTCGGGGATTTTAGGTGGGTAGCAGTGTTATGGATTTATATTGAAGACTAGATTGTCCTTAAACTATGTTCTCGGTGTGAATTTTTTGGATATATGGTTTATGATCGAAGTTATGTACAAGAAACTACTCTATGCAATAAGTGAAGGGCAGGGATCTTTTGTTTTGTCATGAGTTTTCAAGACTGATCAATTAATTTGTGTATGTTGTATCGGAAGGATTTCAGGTTCATTTCTCAATTGGGTAATTTTGGTGTTGGAAGTAGCTTCTGTTCATGTGCAAATAACGACTTCTTTTTGGTGCCCTTGCTTTTAATGGCAGCATTTTTTAGGTTAGTTGTGTATGTGTATATTTTTTTGTAGTCATTAAATCATGAAGGATTTGGTGCACTGATAATATTATATAATTATTTACTTTTGGACTCATTTGGTTGCATTTCCATTTTTAAGGGTTTCTTAGGTTGATAGGTTTCTATGAATGGTTGTACGTAATTTTGTTTAAGCTTGTTGAATAGAAGCTGAATTTGGCTCTTTTGTTCAGGATGAAGGATATAGAAGCTTCCCTGAATGAGCTATTCGTTGCTGCTGCTGCAATGCACTTGTAAATAAGTAAATAAAATAGGATTTTGTGATTCTTCTCTTATTTCAACTTATGGGCTGTTTTTTATTATACATGTGAGGGCGCCGTTTTTTTCTGCTTATAAATTTGATTGGTACCTATTGTGCTGGAATTCTTTTTTAATAATAATAAAATAGTATAGAAAGAATAGAAAAAGGTTCAGGCTAATCTTCCATTTGTTATGGGCTGTCCTCCTAGATTTTGATCTTAGAATATTTCTATCTAGCGACTTTGTTGACATTATTTGTGAAATTTTTATTCTTTAGAATTCTTTTTGGTGAAATTTCCCTTAGCTGACTTTGGTAAAGTTGTCGTTAGGTGAATAGAATGGCATGTATGATTTAATTAGCCTACACATAAATGAACTTTTGCACGCTTGAGCAGTGATTTCTTGGTATCTTGGTTCTCATGGATTGCACTAGTGGAGAAAACACATTTAGTTGAACAATCTTGTAAGGTGGAAAGGAATGCACAACCCACATTCCCACACGACAGAACCCATTGTTAAAGTCATTGCTGACTTTGTTTCCCTTTATTCTTGTTCTATTGATCTTTTTCAAAGGAGAAAGTGTCAAATAATTATGTTATGTTTGGAACATGCACTTGTGAAGGAAGAGGAAAATTGAAAGAAAAGTAAAATTTATAATTTGTGCAATTTCTATACACTTAACTAACTAAAAGTTAAACTTTGTTGACAAATATCTATTCATTTTGGTATTATTTTTTTGCCCCAATAAAAAAATGAAATAAATTTGACTTTTTTATTTCATTTTACATTCCTGTCATTTTCTTTTACTTTTTCTTTCCTTCCACAAATTCATTTTAATTCCAAACATAACCAATATGCTTTCAACTTTAAAGTCAAGTCCTGGCAGCGGAGCCAGGGGGTGTTTGGGTCGTGTTTCACATTGGAAGCCTGAAGTATTTTGTCATTCACTTTGTTTAATGCATGTCATAATTTAAAGATTTTATTTTTGTAGACCCTGTGGGAGCAATTTCAAGATATTTGTGATAAAAAATGTTTAGTAATAATTATAAACACATTCTGTCATTATTTGGTTCATTCTGGAGTTTCAGTGGTGGCACTTATAATTAACTTAATTTTTTAGTAAAACTAAGTAACTGCTTGGATAATTTAGATCATATATGAAAATATTCCACCCTCAGGAGACCACAACACTAGTGTTTGTTGGCACCTGCATGCATGACATATATTTTCATGGCTTTTTAAGGAAAAAAACACCCTCTGTTACCTCTATCTTCTGCGCAGCTTCAAATTCATTATGTCTATCACTAACCCCTTCACGGGCTCCATTTGCCTTTTCTTGGCAGAGAAAAGAACAAGGTCACCTAGCTGCAGGTCTTTGTCCCAATTTATTACTATCCAATTGGCCTATCTTCCCCTATTTAGTCACATTTGGTACGGTTCTTTCCACTCTTTTTTCCTATATTCTTTGCATTTTGAACATTGCAGAGACTTGCAGTGCTGTTAGACCTCATAAGATTGCTGCATTTATTCCCTCTATTCATGTTGATCGTTTCAGAGATATGTTTCTGCTATTGGCGGGCTCTTTTGCTCACCGAAGGTTGCTACACTTCCAGGCCAAGAGTCAGCTATCAAAGGTGAGTATTTTTATATTTCTTGGAAGTTTACCATGTTATTTTCCTAGATTTGGGAATTTAACATCAAAAATGATATCAGCTTGGTGATTTGAGGTCAGAGGACGTTAAATTAAAATTTAATAGTTCAGATGCATTCACACGAGTCCAACGACCCTGATCTTAATGTGTGGTGAACCCATCTCTAGATGTTTGGTTGGTGAGAAAATAAAGGAAAATACGAGAAAATAAAAGGGTTTGGATTAAATTCGAGAGTAATCCAAAACTCTCCCAAATGAGAAATTAATCTCACACTGAAAATTCTTCTCCATTTTCCTCTTTCTTACAATACTCTCCTATTTATAGATTTGATTACAACAACTAAATCAACTAACTAACAATATCCTAACTAACTAATTTGAAACCCTAACTAACTAATTACCAACTAAATTGGGTTTATAACAATTCCAATTCCAACCCCCTTAAAAATTGACCTTGTTCTCAAGGTCAAAATATAACTATTGGAATTTTTACAGCATAAGATTTTTTTTTTCAGTCCCAAATCTCGAACACCCAAAATAACCCTTCAAATTCAGTTTGTGCCACTAACCTACCAACCCAACCCGCTTCACCATCTTAAATGATCCGACCCATCTTTCTGCCTTGTCCGTTGAACTTCCCTTGTATTGAATAAAGCTTCCGCTAGACGCTTTCATATGCTAACCAATAGTCTCTCATTAATACAAGGTTGGTTTCCATTAACCTGTTCAAGTCCTTGCTGCACTGGCACTTGTAAGTGGACCACGTGTTTGTTGAAGCATCAGCATTGTTCCCCTGGTTCATCTTCAGGAACTCGACGAAATCAAAGAGGTAACCAGGGTTCTACTTGGACTCGAGGCGAATCTTAATTGCGGGTCGGTCTTAGATGCACCGGCGTTAGCCTTTGACTTTGAAGTGGTGCTCCTCAGCTGACACCTCTCCCCTCTCTTTTTCTGTCTAAAAATTTCCAAATTTTCTCTCTCTCTCTCTCTCTCCACATCCTCTTCAATATTCAAGATTGAGACCCTGACTGTTTCACCACCCGAATCAAAAATCACGAAATGGGATATTTTCATGCCCCCTACTGATTTTGTGTGTTTGTAAATGGCAGTTTCTCCTTCCTTGTAAGTTCATCAATGGTGGATGACAAGGCAGTGAAAAAATAGAATTTCTTTGAAATAACTCGCTCGTTGGTTGCTCTTGGTTTTGATTCTAATTTTGGGTGTCTGTAAGAGGAAGAAGATAGTTTTTGTTCTTTTGGAGCATCCATTGTCGCATGTTCTTCTTCTTCTTCTTCCTCTTCTTCTTCTTCTTCTTCCTCCCTTGGCAGTTCTTGATTTCTGAAATCTTTTTCCTTCTGTGCCCCTTCAGTTTTCTGTTTCTGTAGTGATTTTGCTTCCCTTGATCCTCCATGGTTTTTCTGAATTTTTTGGATTGCCTCTGTGTTTGCTTGCATTTGAAGAGATAAATCATCTAATCTCCTGCTAATTTTTTCCATTATTTTCATGAGCTGGCTTAGCTGCTGTTGAGTAAAGAAGCGCTCTGATACCAATTGTGGTGAACCCATCTTTGGATGTTTGGTTGGTGAGAAAATAAAGGAAAATACGAGAAAATAAAAAGTTTTGGATTAAATTCGAGAGTAATCCAAAACTCTCCCAAATGAGAAATTAATCTCACACTGAAAATTCTTCTCCATTTCTCTCTTTCTTACAATACTCTCCTATTTATAGATTTATTACAACAACTAAATCAACTAACTAACAATATCCTAACTAACTAATTTGAAACCCTAACTAACTAATTACCAATTAAATTGGGTTTATAACGTAATGTCACCAAGCTGATATCATTTTTGATGTTAGGCTTCTCCTTTTTATTTTCATAGTTGATGTGATGCTATTCTTGATTACTTTTATTTAGATACGGTGCCTTCAAGTTCGAGTATTCTGTACTATGTAAAACAGAATAGAAAAATATTTACATTTTAGTACATTGTCAGAAACCTGACAAAACATACGTGGGGTTAATGACAGTTGTATCAATTCCCGAAAAAAGAAAGAAAACAATGAGTATAGCGAATCTTTGATAGAGAGGGTTAAATGCTCATTCTTACAAATTTTTCATCCACAAATGTAAAATATCTACGGTAATTCTAATAGTCTGAGAAGCTTCAAGCTAAATGGTGGGAACTATTGCCAGGGCATAAATTTGCTTTGAGTTTATTTTTTATTTTATAATTTAAAAAAAGAAAAATATCTCAAAACGTATTTAGTTACTTGTATTTTCAAAATCTACTTTAGAAAACAGAAAGTGAGTTTGCACATGAAATATAAAATAGAAAAAAATTGTTTTGAACTTTTGAACCCAAAATGAAAAAAAAAAATCTCAAAACACGAAAAATAGAAAATATCAAATTAAATGTCTTTTTCTATTTTTCTTGTTTTAGAATTTTCAAAACATAAAACATATAAAATAGAAAATAGAAAACAAAAATATAAAACAAAAAACAGAAATACAAACTAAATGTCGCCTAAATTTAAAAAAAAAAAAAAACTCTATAAAGCTTCAAAAGGTTCCAACTTCTTTTCAATTTAGAGCTCCAATTTTATTTTTTTTTTTTTGGGTAGTTAGAGCTCCAATTTTTTCTAAGAGACTTTATAAAGTTTCTAAAGTTACCAATTTCATTCTAATCAAAATTTGTCAGGTATCATTTTTTATGAGTAAATGCATTAGTTGGATTGGGCAGGGCTCCCTAAAAAATATGAGTAACTGTATTGATTGCATTTTCCTCTCTCATAAAATACCTTCATATGAAATATGATATAATACTTCAAAAAGTGTGGAATTTAATAATAACATCAACGTATCTTATATCTGCATAAACTTCTGTAACTTCTATTGACTTATTTTTTTGAACCTATTCAATATAGTGTTTGACTATTATTGTACTGTTTTCCTCTTTTTTATGGTTAGTCTGTTACCGTATTGATTATTTAAATCTTGGAAGAATTTTAGCCAAATGGCCAGTGTAGAGAGTTTTAGATTTTTCCCCCTTAGTGTATTCAGTGAGATTTATGTTTCCCCATCTACTGACAGGACTAATCTCCTAATGTATATCTCTCATGATGTTATCTAGAATCAAAATTTTGTCTTGGAGTTATTTGTTAATGGCTTTAATTTTGGTCTAAAGCCTATTACATCGTAAATTTGAATGCTCAGACCGAGTTGTCCGATTTGGACGAAACTTGACGAGCAACGAGTTCGATACATTTAGGACTTCCAGCAACAAATCGTGCGAGTTCTAGCTATTTGAGACTTGGAGGAGTGAACCGTGCAGGAATTCGAGTTACAAATCGCCCGAAAAGGTTCAAGGAAGTTTAGGTTTTTAATTTGATTAAATTTAAATATTTACAGTTGCAGTTTTGTTTATGATTTTAATTTTAAATTCCTTCATTGTAGTCATATTTAATTTAATTTTTTATTTATTTTAGGTTTGATGGATTCTCTTATGGTTTCGAGGTCGACATTCACTCGAATGCATTGTTTTCATTATGTTTTGTAAAATTAAGAATTATGTAATGTGTATTTTACAAAATATTTTATGAAAATTTAGAATTTTGTTAGATATTTTCATATTGTCATAGTATGTATTTGAATGAACAAGTTTAATTAATATACAAGTTTTGTATATGAATGTACAGGTTTTTTAAGCTTTAATAGAAATAAGCATTATAAGTTTTAGGTATTTTTTGGTTTTGACGACCGCCTTTAAGCGGTCGTTAAAAGTTTAGATGACCGCTTTGAAGCCATCGCCAAAGCAGTTGCCAAAGTAGGAGTAGACTTTTAGACGACCGCTTTGAGGCGGTTGCTAGATCCTTTTAAGCGGTCGTGAGTTTAGACGACTGCCTTAAGGCGGTCGTTTATTCTTTTTCTCGACCCTAGCATCTACGACCGTTATAAAGCGGTCGTCAGGCGGTCGTCTAAAGTATAGACGACTGCTTGCAGACTTTAGACGACCGTTTTTGGCGGTCGACAATTCCTGTATTTTTTGTAGCGACCACATAAGTTTTTTAAATTTGATTAATATTCAATAATTTTAAAACTCTTTCCCAAGTCAAATTATTACTTAAGTATTTTTTTGTTTTTTTAATTTGAATTATTTGAATTTATTTTTTAGCAACTTTATGAAAAAAAAAGTTGATTTTTGGTCATCTACTAATGTGAAATAAAAAGAAATGAAAATTTTGCTAATGAAAAAAAAAAAAAGAATATTTGGATGATGAAAGTGTTAAATTCGATTGTTAATTTTAGGATCCTTAAGAGAATAGTTGAGGAGGACACACTTGAGTTAAGAAAAAAAAAATAGAGATTGAAATGAAAGAGAAAACGAGGGAGAAAAATATTAGTATTAGATATAGGTATATTAAATCTATCTGTGAACAACTCACTCAATTTATATATACAAAACACGCATGCAAGTTTGAGGCAACCTTTGTCTTCCTACATGCGATATATATCCTACAAAAGCCACTCACTGTGTACTAATTAATTCTATATTAATTCTGGAATGCCTTGTGAGGAGACTTGTATCGCTTCTATCCGCCTAATGGCTTCCGCCATATCAATCCTACGATCAACATCAGTCTCAGTACAAGCAGCTCCGATGTGGAGGAGCTTCACCATCTCCGCGACCGCACCCGAATTCGCATTGCCGCCGCCGCCGCCTACTATCTCCGGATCGATCAATTCGGTCTCTGACACGGCGGTTCGGACCCACTGCACCAAGTCGGTGCCGCCCTTCTGGTTGCTGAGGTACTGAGAAGGGAATTTGGCGGTGAGGAGTTCGAGGATAATGATTCCGAGGCAGAAGACATCAGCCTTGGGGGTGAGCTTGTTTTGGTTGTACAGAATGGCTTCTGGGGATTTATAAGCGAAGAGGGCCTGCGCGGATGGGGTGTCGCACACTAGTGGATAGAATGCGTAGTCGGAGAGAAGTGGGTAGAAATTTGAGTCAAGGAGAATGTTGCTGGACTTGAGATTCCCATGTGGAAGCTCGTATGATGAGAACTCCGAATGAAGGAATCTCATCCCACTCGCCACTCCCTTTATAATCTTTAGCCGAGTTGGCCAATTTAGCTCTGCATGACCGGCCCCACGGTCGCCTGTCCCCCAACAAACAAAAGTAATTAATATATATTTGTATAAGCTCAATGATTTGACATGCATCCTCAAATTAAGAGTTGAGGATTTACTTGTAATCATGAATGACTAAAATTTATTGAAGAGAGTATAAAAATTGGTTCAAATTTCAAACTCTTTCTTCACTTAAATTTTAAATTTTAAATCACTGTTTATGACAAAAAAAATGATAATAGTCCAATATTTGACTTTTGTATAAATTTTTCTTTCAACTTTTTCTAAAAATTATTTTTTTTATTTTTTTGAGTTTTTTATAAGTTAAAATATATTTTCATGCCTTTAAGTACAGGTAATTTCTAATGTGTATATATACGTAGCAATGTGTTCATATATACCATGTAAAAGGTACAACAAGCTGCCATTGGGAAGATACTCGGACACTATTAGCTTCTCATTATTCCTGTAATGGTAAGCCAAAGGTGCCAATATATTGGGGTGCCTGATTTCCCCAAGCTTTGTCATCTCCGCATCAAACGAATCCCTACTCATGTTATTCATCTCTCTCATCCTCTTCACCACCACCGACAGCCGGCTCGACATCACGGCCTTGTAGGCCGACCCCAAAGCGCCGTTTCCGAGCACCTCCGCCGACGCCTTCATCAAATCCGCCAGCACAAACGAGCCCTTCTCCTCATTCACCATCACAAGGTCACCCATGTTCTTGCCGCCCTGCTGGCCGCGGTGCGAGGACCCTCTCCGGTTTGAGCCCCCTCTGAAGCTGAAGCTGCGCCCCGATCTCCCTCGGTTCGAGCTCGGAATGGTGACTTCAACCGCCTCATTGACCCGCTCGTGGCCCAGCTTCTGGAAACGCTCGGCCCTGATGTTTTTCCTGGACTTGAGTATTACCATCAGGACCAGTGCCGTAACAACAAATCCTAATACTAGAAGCCCGGTTACACTTTTCCCCGCCGGTTTGGAATTATTCTCCGGTGGCGCCGGTAGACTGGCCTTGTCAGCCACCATAGCAGGCAGCAATGTTGGCGCAGCCGCCGGCTGGTTGCTGCAGTCTCTGTCCAGTGGCTTCCCACATAGACCCGGATTTCCCTGGAAAGAACGCTGCCCGAATTTCAACAAGCTTGGAGGAATTTCGCCCTCTAACTTGTTGTTTGACACGTCTACAGAAGCCAGAGATTTCTGACCCATAACAGGGATAGGCCCTGAGAATTGGTTGTTTCCCAGGTGGAGTTCAATCAGATGTTGGATTTTCCCCAATGAGTCGGGGATTTTCCCGGAAAATTTGTTGCCGTCGAGCCAAACTTTCTTCAAGGAGCCCATTTTCAAGAAGAAATCTTGGGGTATCTCCCCGGAGAAGCCATTGGAGGACAAGTCAAGCGCCTTCAAAGCACCCAGACGATTGAATTCCGGTATTGGACCGGAGAATGAGTTGTTCTCGAAGCTGACGGCTCGAAGGGTGCGTAATTGAAGCAGAGCATTGATATCTATCTTCCCGGAGAGACCCATTTGGCCAAGACGGAGACTGGTTACAAAATTACCATGACAAGAAACACCCACCCATGGATCGTCTTGCTTGCATGGGTTACCATTTGGTTCCCAAAGATGAAGAGGTTTTCCGCCGATGAGTGATTTTTTGAACTTCAAAAGGGCCTCTGCTTCGGTCATGGAGAGACAGAGAGGTGGTGGCAGAGCCGAGAAGGAGAGGAAGAAGAAGAGGAGGAGGAGATGAACAGCGGCCATGTTTGGTAAGCCGGAAATGGGAGGACACCTCCGGGAAAAGAGATTTGCCGCTGTCCGGAGAGATTTGAGTTCGATCTCTGCAGGTTCTTGGAAGGTGGTTTGGTTTGCTTTGATAGTTTATTTGGTTTGGGATGGTGTGTCATGGCGAAAAGAGTTTGTGAAGGAATGGGGCGATTGGGAGCTGGCATGCCAAGTCCAATTGAGAATTCTAAGAATAGGGGATTCAATAATTTTTTGGGGTTGAGATGGAAAGAGAAACAAACTATTTTATATATAAAGCACTGTTTTTTTAACGTTTCCACCGTCAAAATCGGCCTCATCCTCTACATGTGTCTGGTTTTGTCTTACAAGTGTTCATGGTGTATTGAAGGGAAATCAAGATTGATTACCCAACTTGAAAACCCACAAATGGAAATAGGAATATATTTTGAGCCAAAAATTTGTAAATTCATCGCTTGTCTAGCTCCTTCATTGCCTTCTTAATATATGAATGCACATTTGCTCTGCTCAAACAAGACAAGAGAGAGTTTATGATTTTAATTACATTGATCTTGGCCTCTTTGCTTAATTTTTAGCTCTTCTCCCCCTTGTCTGGTAAATGCCAGGCCTCTGATTCCACTAAATCACTGTGATGCGAAAGCCTGCAAGAAAGATATGGGAAAAAAAAAAAACTTCAACCATCAGCCAAGATTGATAGAACAGTGGCTATAAAATCTTCTTCTTCTTCATTTATTTTTTTGTTTTGTCAGGAGAAAAATCTATTCTTGGTAATCACTTAAAAAACAAAGAATTCAGCGAGATAATATTATTTTTCAATAAAAATATTATTGTCAGGTCATTTAATCGTAAAAAAATGTCTTTTTAGTAGATATTATGTGTAAGAGAGGGTTTGATTTATCAAACTCCACCAAAAATAAAAAAAATATATTAATTTCTTCTATTTAAATTTATCCACGTGCCATTTTTACACAAATTTTTTCAATTTTTTTTACCATCTAAACACCCCTAAACTTGAGTAATAATTTGGGAGTGAAGGTGAGGATACCGAGAAGATGTTGCAGTGGCCAGGATCAGCAATGTGAGCCATCAAGTTCTCGAGGGGGCCCTGGCCAGTATAAACAGCTTGGAAGCAAAACCCCACAAAAGCCAGCATCGCGAGCCTCCCATTCTTGATCTCTTTAGTCCTCAGCACCATCACGGGCTCCGGAGATCCTCTCCCCCACATGAAGGGATCGAACCACAACCCACCTGGGTAACCCACGTCAGCCATTGGCTTCTTCTTGTTGGGAAGATTTGGCTCGATGTCGACGCACCCTGGCTTGACCATGTCCGCCCATCTCCGGCCTTCGACCCAACCCATCAAGACCAGTTGCACCACGAAGAGGGTCGTTGGGTCCGCAAAGTATTCTCGAGCGCCGGCGTCGTACCAGGAGAAGTTGTCGATAAGACCTAGAGTTTCGAGCCATTCCGGAATGAGGATTCCGGCCACGGCCAGCATTGCCCATCGGCTGTGCATTAGCTCAGCTTGTGCAAACCATTTGAGTAACTCTGGGTCAGACCCTGCAAAAATTGATAGTGATACATATAGAGAGAGAGAGAGAGAGTGGCAGAACCACACTACTTTTGCAACTCGCAAGCATAAAGTGGTGGATCACATCCACCAGAATTAGGAAAATAATATCCCAGGGTGAAAATTCCCAACAGAAAAAATTTATTTGTACTTTCAATTGCAACTCACGCATAGAAGCCTCGGATGGGGTAAGTACGATTCAGTGTACCGTCCCGCGCATCTATGCATTCTATTAAATGATTTGTTACTGTTTGATCTAATAGTACACAGGACGGTGCACTGTACCGGAACTATCCTTTCCTTCGAAGCCTACTACCCGTCCATTTCAGTAAATTTAGGAGAGTTGACATTATTGTCTGATGTCACCTTAAATATTATATTAGAATTATTAAGTTAAAATTTAATAATTCAAACTTATTTACATGTTTTTAATTTAAATCGTTAAATTTAATCCAACAATTCTTGAATTTAACATTACAAAACTATGTCACCATTCTTTTTTCCATTCTAATTATTTTTAAAACCACTTCAATGAAAATTTAATGGTGCTTGAATTTGATGTGACGGTCTATGTTATCCTTCCCTTGTTCATCCCAATTATTGAAACTTGTGGATTAATGTTTTGTAAAAGATTTTAAAATTTATATGAGTATGCTTGTTTAGAGGGCTGGATAATAAAGGTCTCTCGCATCCCAAAATAAAGCATATATGTCTTTGCCGTTGGTTCTCCAAGGAAGCTGTTTTCAAGCACCCTATTCACTGCTACTGTATGTGCTATTGATTTGTTTTGTTGATTCAATGATTTATTGAAAAAAATAGCTAGAAGTTCCCCTCTTTTATTTTTTTTATTTTTTTGAAATGATTAAATTTATTCTCTTATATTTTATTTTTTTTTTAAATCTTGAAAGACAAAAATTTCAAATTAACAAAAAATAAAAATAAAAAATTAACCTCTGTTTTTTTTTTTTTTTTAACCTTTTCAAGCGCTATCTCAATTGGTGACATAGAAGAAATGCGTACCTAGACCAAGCGGATCAAAGCCAAAATCTCCAGGAAGACTGCAACAAGAATTGATAAACATATATGAGCACAAACGATTAAAAAAAGAATTAAAAATAGAGTCCTAATTATTATGGTACCTACAAATGGAATTTAAAAAAAAATAGAAATACATAAAATTTTAAAAAATTAAGTCATACTAATTATGGAAACTACAATTAGAATTTTAAACAAACAAAAATACATAAAAATAAAAATGTTCAGATAAACATAAAAAAAATGACAGTTTTTAAAAAAATGTGTTCTATACGCATTCTTGTTTACGTCCAATCTCAATACTTTATATGCAACTCCTATTTAAACATGTTTATTAATTGTAATTTTTATTTTTATAAAATAAATTAGTATCACATTTATCTATTATTTTTATTTAAAACAAAAAAATTAGACATTTTAGAGATACATGTGCCTACCATTTAGATGTGTCCATGTGTTGCGTCTATTATTTTTGTTTTTTGTTTTTAAAAATCGGATACTTATTTTTTTTTTTTAGGATTTTCTTATGTATTGTCTCGTATTTCAATGTGATTTTTTTAACATTTTTATGTATTTCAATCCTAACATTAAATTATCTAAACATTTGATTTAAATTAGATGATAACGTGATATATTAAATTATCCAATAACTGTCTTTAGAAGTCTAATTAAAATATGTTATTTCATCATATAAAATTTAAAATAATTAAAAAAATCGCGAGTTACATAGCATTTTCCAAAATAAATAGAAGGAAAAAACTAAAATCACATAACCCTGAAATGAAAATGTGATCAGTAGCTTGAATTAAAATATGTTATTTCGTCATAAAAAAAATTAAATGGTAAAAAAACTCGTGAATTATAATATTTTTCAAAATAAATAGAAGGGAAAAAAAATAAAATCACATAGCCCTAAAATGTGGTTGGTTATTTATGAAACGAAGATATGATTAGTAGCTTGACATGAATTAAATTAATTAATCATACTGTACTCCTCGCTCTCAATTTTGGAGGTGTTAATTTCTATCCCAGTTGCTAATCCAATTGCATTTTGAAATTGAGCAATCATGTTAATTTTAAAACCCTGATCCATTGGGGAGATTTTCTGCCATATCAACTTTAACATAAAACTTAACTTTGGTTGAATATAGTTTCTAACATAGCCCAATTTCCAAAAATAAAAAATAAAAAAATCAATTATTCAAATTTCAAAATGCTAGCCTATAAGCATATACACATACATACATATATATGTATTATATTTGTATATTAATGAATTCAAGCAAATTAGTAAGAAAACAGAGCTAATTAGGGAAAGAAATGAGCCAATGTAACAGAGTGGAAATAGTAGTTACCTGCCATCCAGCCACTCAGGAGGCGAACTACCGGTGAACCACAATGGCCTATCCGGAGGAAGTGGCTCACAAACACTAGACACCCCTTTTGATGCTTCTACTCGGGTTTTCACCCCTAATCCTGCCACAATCTTTGCCGAAAATTTTCTAGGTATTTCCCTGCAACCAAACACAAACCCAGAAATTAGCAAGGGCTAGAAATCAATCATCAATTTCATATCCATATAGCTTTGGAAAAAGCAAGTAATTAACCTGGTTGGAAGACTTGACAGTGCAGTGGAGGCAATGGCAAGGGCCATGAATGAATGACTGAATGAGAGACAGAGGTCTCGTTGCTATAATTAGAGGAGTTTTGGTTACTAATTTTGGCAGGGTCGCTCTGCCTTTTGCCGGGATGGCTTATCTTCAACCTACAAGATGAAGTAAAATCTTCGGCATGTCATCGGATGGGAGGTCCAAATCCAATGGTGAATGCCTTTGCCACGTGTTTGGATATGGTGGTGTTGGATTAGAATTGGAATAAGTTCCCCTGAGCTATTGGTGTCGGAGGTCACATCCAGCCCAATCCAAACTACCTATATGAACTCGTGATTTTACCATTTATAAATACCTTTTAATTTTTTCTAATTGTTTTTTTTTTTTTTAATTTCTTTGGGTTACAATACCCGTTTGTATAAAAAATAAAAAATAGATAAAAATTTACAAAAATAGAAAAAAGTTAAGGGAAGGAGAGGAGAGAATGCTCGTTCATTCTACTCTTTATTTAAATTTTAATGATATTTTTAGTCTAAATCGTTATAATAATTTTAATTTTTGTAATAGGAGGATGGCATATAAGGTGTTGAGTGAAATTTTGAAAAAAATCAGGGGTACAAATACGATTGGCCCATTTTCACAGGGAGGGTCTAACCCAAAATTGCCTGCAAAATTGAGTCGCCACCATCAGGGTTGGTAATTGGGATGGTAGTTTAATTAACAAGTCCACTGATTGGGACTTCCCACCAGTTTAGAGTGATTTTATTTGCTAAGAATGGATTTAATATAGGTGGGTGAGAAGTGCGTTTGTAAGCCTTCAAAGCCAAGTGAAAGAGACCCTTCCATTGCACTGTCTGTTGTTTGGCGTGGAAGATGACTAAGCTTGAACAAATATCTTATTTTAATATTTTATAGTTAGCTGCCTTGCAATGCCACTAATGCACAATACCAAACCACTTAACAATCATGTGTCAATAATACTAATTAAAATACTTTACTTTTGGCAATCCTCGTCATAAATGCAAGGCGTCAAGTAAAATATGCTGCTTTGGATTATTTGAATTGATTTAATAAGCATGAAGCTTGTAAGGATATTTTGATAACTTATTTATGGGTGTTCCATTTCAATATGCAAGATTAGAATTCTAAATATTTGTTTTAGAAAAATTCATTTCCATCTCTTACGGCTGTGACATAGACATTTTGCGGGTTGAGCTCTTTTATTTAAGACCTAGATTTATGTCTTTACTATTTTTAATAGTTTTTGAGTTCACCAAACACTGTTATGATAGAATCTATTGGTTTATTTTCATGGTTCTATAATTATACCATATTTGTTAATTTTGTTTTTTTTAATTTTAAAGATTAACTTGAATAATCTTATTATATATATATATGTATTATAGTTGTCAGGTATAAATATCTTTAATTTAATAAAAAAATTTATTTAAAAATTATTTTTTTTTGTTTAGTAAAATTTCAAAAATCTCTTATTTAAGATTTATTATTCAATTAGCATAATAATTAATGCCGCACCAAACATTGGATATTGAGATATGATGAATGTAAGATGATAGGTTGGAATGGAAATATCTAGTCATTGACAAAGTAACGGGATGTTTGAAGTAATAAAAAGTGAGATAATTTGTAAATTTGTAATTTATGTAGTGAGATAAGAAGTAAAAAATTTTTAAAAATTTTCAAAAATTTTTAAAATTTTTTAATATTTTATATCACGCCAAATGAATCCAAGAAAGAGGAAACAAAACAAAATAAAACTTGTGCTCTAATTTTCAAAACAATGTGTAGTAAATTCCACCTTAATTTAGATACTCGGGGCATTAAAAGTGGTTAAAACGGAAGCCCACCCTTGAGGCAAAGAAGATATTAAATTTGGCTCAACAAAATTATCCAAACAACATTGGCTTTGGGTGGTTTAACAAACTGACAAGTGTCAAAAAAAAAAAAAAGGGCTAAAGTGTCACCAATTTTTTCCATAGACCGCGGTGAGACTACGTATGTGTTTGGTTTAAAAGAAAGTTGGAAGGAAAAAAATGAGGGAAAATGATAGAGAACAAAAAGTGTTTCTTGTTTTGTTTGAGAGAAAAACAAAAAGAAAATAAGAGAGAAAATGTTTGAGGTTCACGTGTTTTTTCTATTCAAAAATTGAAGAAAAAAGAGACAGAAGAAGATGAGAAAACATTAAAGTGAAATAAAGGCGTGAATATTTAGATTACTTCACTAGTTTTTTTAATTTTATAATAATTTTAACTTATTAAATAAAAAGAAAGTGTAACGTGTAGTGAGAAAATTTAATAGAGAAGTACAAAAATGTAAATATTATTAAGTTTTTAAATTAATATTTTATACAAATATTAAATTATAATATATATTTTTTATTTATCTCTCTCGTTAGCCAAACAACATTATTGCAGAAAGGTTTTAATCGTTTCAATGTTTCATCCTCGCTACCAAACAGAGCCTAATTACCAAATTGGAAATTTTCTTCTCTGCATCAGAGATTCAGAGGGAGAAGAGCGTTGTCTTCCCTTCCAGTGGACTTCAAAACCACCCTCCGAATCCACACCTGACTTTCCACTCTCCATCGGACGACAATGACATCCAACCTTTCTATCACCGTCACCTAACTCATCATCCTCTCCAAAAACCCTCCGTCTAGTTCCGAGATTTCTCACGTCACTCAGATTCCATGTTCCCTAATAATCCTACTTCAATGCCCAATTTTCCCTCTCCTCTCCCTTGATCGAATTCCGTATCTTTCACGATGGTGGAGACCACCCCGTCGTGGCGGTTCCACCACCAGCGGCTCGACATCAAGCGGTGGATTCCGGCCCACTTCACCTCCCACAAGACCCTCTTCACGGTCCTCTGGATTGTGGGGTTTGCATCGGTATTCATTTGGCAGCGGAACATCGTTAACGGCTTCTCGATCTTCAGGCGGGCGGCGCCGGCGAGGGAAATGCCGAGGCTCCGGCCGGTGGCCTTCAACCTGACGGACTTCGGCGGGGTAGGCGATGGCGTGACGCTCAACACCGAGGCCTTCGAGAGGGCCGTCTTTGCGATTTCCAAACTGGGGAAGAAAGGCGGCGGTCAGCTCAACGTGCCAGCCGGGACTTGGCTAACGGCGCCGTTTAATCTTACTAGCCACATGACTCTGTTCCTAGCTGAAGACGCTGTTATACTCGGCTTGGAGGTGAGTTTAGTTTATTGCGTTTGCTTAATTTGATTTCAAATTACAAAAGATTTGAACTTTGCCAGAAAATGGCCATATTTGGAAACATAAAAACTCACGGTTAATGATTCCTATCATTCTGGTGGTGGATGCTTGGGGCCAGGTCGGACTAGAGATTCTAGCTGTCTAGGAATAATGGTGGGAGTCTCGGAGTTGTGTGGCCTGAGAATTAGGACAGATTTGAGCAAGAGATATTGCACAGAAGCAGGGCCTGTGGCGAATTGTAGTAGTGGTGGTGTTTTGTCCTTTAGGGTTGACGGAAAAGGGTATGCACGGACAGGTAAGACTTATGGACACTTTTGAGGCGGTAATTAGTTTAAGTGAATGTATATCCTGTGTGGTCGGGCTTGACGGGGGTTATGACCATTTAACAAGGTGAGTATATTATGGGGCTCTATTTCGTAACATTTCTCTTTAGACTGATTAAGAAAGGCTTGAAGGATCCCTAAATTTAGCCACCAAACTGTTGGTCCTTCTGTATGGCTGGATCAAAAAATATGTCAACCTGACAACTGAACCAAAATAATCGATTTAATAATTTTAGATCCAGAATTGAGCTCCTACTAAAAATGAGTCAACCCAACCAAAGAGGTCGGGTTGGTTCAATTTTTCAGGTTTTTGGGTAGTTTGTGTACCTCTAGTGGTGCTCGCAAATGGAAGGTTCCCTTGAAGGGATGGCCCTTAGGCCTTATACCGAGTTTAAGGCAAGTCTCATGGATGGTAAATGTGGAGATGTCACATGTGGAGGTTCTTTGATCACAGGGAGGGAGATAAAGCGGGAGGGTGCAGTGGGGTTAGGCCTTCCTCAATCGAGTACTGGTACAGCTGGTGAGATGTTTTATGTTAGAGAATTAAGTACCTGCACTGCCTTCCTCAGTCGAGTACTAGTACAGCAGGTGAGATGTTTTATGTTAGAGAATTAACTACCTGCACTAGTATATTTGTTTTGTTTGCCTGTGTTGTTTTATTGTATCTGTTGTCACTTGCCACTTGTATTCTCTTTTATGTGCGTCACTTAGGATGAATGAAAGACTGCAGTAATGCTAGCAGTGATGTGTTTCTTATTTTATTTTTGTATGTCTGTATGTTTTTCTTCTTGTAAATAAGGTCAAATTCATTTTGGTTTCTTAGGCTGCCCTATTGGCTAAATTGTGGACCAGCATTTTTATCTTGGAATTGTTATAATTGTCTGGAGTGAGTTCATTTAAATGCACAAACCAAATATAGCAAGTACATTGATTACTGTGTTTTCCTGAGTAAGATACACCACCTGGTCACATATCTGATGATAATCTTAGATTGGAGAGAGCTATTGTTATTAATTTTGAAAATTAGCTGATGTTTATTTGAAAGATTTTGATTTAAATTGGTTATGACTGTATTTGTAATCACATATTCAATGTTTTTGGGCTAAACCCTAGGTGTGTCAAGTTTAATTTCATCCAAGCATTATCAATATGGATTATTTTTTTTACCTTTTTCAGATGAAGTTTGTGATCTATACAATTTTTTTATTTTATTTTTTTATAAATAAATAAACTTTGTTAAAGGCATCAAAGGGATGCCACCCATTGCAAAAGAACTCCACTTCCCGAGAAAAATGAATCTCCATATGATCACGAGAAATTATACTAATCTGGTTTTCTACCTCCGGAGCTATACAAATTATTGGGGGGGGGGGGCGGAAGAAGCATATTTTCAATGTATGTAATGGATACTTAATATCATGAGAAGCTCTTTGATTCCGCTCTCACAAAAAGGAATTAACCTCTAAGTTTTACTCTTCCTCCTCTGAACACGAGCTCCCACTGGACCTCTATGGCTTGCTTTGCCCCCAAAGAAAACATCCAAGTCACTAAAAGTTAATAAGACTAGGTCCCATTACTCCCTTGTTATAGAACAATAATGCTAGAGGTGATTGATAGAATCATTCACCATTCTTTTTACAAAGACAAAACCATAATTCCTCCTCTTAATGAGATTAGCCATTGTAGGAGTCTTATCATGTAGCATGCACCAAATAAAAAAAAGTTTCTGAGCTCCATACCTCCAAATGCTCTTCCATGAGAATACACAATCGCTGCTTCCTACTAAAGCTTCATATCTATGATGCAAACCATGTTCAATAGCATTCTAGTATTACTTGACCTTTTGGAGAAATTGCTTGTCTCACTTTCACTTCACTTGCCACATGACCTAATCGAGTGAGTCCATCTCATATTCTGCTATCCTCCTTGGGCAAATTTAACTGATCTACAGCCTGAAAATTGAATGAAAACCCCATTTATCATTTTCAATTGGCCATATTCTACTAGCCCCCAGTTTGGAGTAAGCTCTAATGGTTATGTATGCGATGCTGTTACTGGATGCTAGAATCAATCAGCCTCCTAGATCCATTTTAATTGTGCTTTATGCCACTGTCCTGTTAGATACTCAGGCCTACAGCCATCATAGGTTGGAATCCATGCTAGTCCTCATTTTACTTGTATTAATTGCTTATGTCCACTAATTGTCACGGAGCTCTTCAAGCCTGATGTTTAAAAAGTTCTCATTTTCACGGAGCTCTTAAAGCTTGTTGTTTAGAACAGCTGTCTATTGGTCTGTTTCCTTTTTTTTTTTTTTCAATTTTTCATTTTCAAAATGGGTGACACAGACCATGGGTTACTCTGTGTGGGATATTTGACTTATTGCGTGAAGGAACTTCTTTCTTTGAATATGTTGACTTTTATGGTTTTTAAGAGCGCTTAAAAGTTTAAAACTGAGTTATTTCAAAAGTTAAGATTTGTCCAAAAGTAATTACTTCATAGAACTTTCCAGATTAGGGATCAGTCTCTTACCATCTTCCAACATTCAGAACATATATTTTGTGGGCCCATAGTATCAAATGATACGATAGAACTCTTGTGAGATCGACAGATTACTAAAGAGCATATAGTTTCATCAAGCGATGTCAATTTGAACTTGTATGCTATGATATTGTCAATCTTGTGATTGACGTGTTTGCTGATGTCCCGTGTATCTTTTCATAATAGTGTACAAATTGGTAAGATGCTTGGTTGAACTACATTGTCTATGCCTTAAAAATTAAATATTTGTTGCAAGTGAAGCTAGTGCTTACTCTGTACTGTTTTCTTTTATTTCATGTGGTATTAAACAGGATGAAAAGTACTGGCCTCTTTTGCCTCCACTACCTTCATACGGGGAAGGGAGAGAACGTCCTGGACCTCGATATGGGAGTTTGATTCATGGTCAAAATCTAAAAGATGTGGTTATTACAGGTAGAGTTTTCATCCTTCCCCAGTGGCAGTTCTGTAAATTTCTGTGAATTTCATATGCCTCAGGTCCACAGGAACAGCCTTCACCTGCTGACTGAAATTAAATACACATTTTTTTCTTGTTTTCAAATCTACATTTATTTTGGATTTGCTCAAATTCAATATAGTTTTTAGGCTTTAATATCAACTTTTACATCTATACTGAAGTCCTTCTAGTGGCACTTTGACCTTTCAAGGATGTTTTGCAATAAAGGGCAATCCGGTACATGAAACTCTCGCCTTGCGTAGAGTCGGGGGAAGGGTCGGACCACAAGGGTTTACTGTACGCAGTCTTATCCTATATTTGCAAGAGGCTGTTTCCACGACTCGAACCCGTGACCTTAGGTCACACGGCGGCAACTCTTACCGTTACACCAAGGCTACTCTTCTCAAGGATGTTTTGCAATAAATTAGAAAAAAATATTTCATTTTTTTCATTCTTTTTTTTTTTTTTTTTGGTTGATAACTAGAAGATAAAATTCACATGACGACTTCTGCTTGGTTATTATACTCAGTGACAATAATAATGAGTAGAAATCAAGGGAAATAGGCAACCTCCTCAGTCCATGTTCCATGCCATTATCTTACTAACATTTGTTGCCTACAAAGTGCTTTTGTCCCTTAGCAACAGAATATTGTGCTTTTGGTTAATCATGAATTGGGTGGTAAACTAGTCGAAGTAAGCTTTTAATGAGCTTCAGTGAGCTCAGCTCATTTAATTTTTGTCAAGCACATATTCGAATTGATCATGTTGTCATGCTTCTAAGCAAGCGAACCTGTGAGAATGAAAGTAACGCTTAGATTAGAAATAACATCATCATATTGTTATTTATTACATAGATTTAGAGAAATTAACAGCTCAAAATATAGAAGGCTAGAAGAACACAGGAATACCTTATCAATAAATCTCAACTGAATGAATAGTTAATAAATGATAAGTCCTTGCAAAAATCCATTAACATATAATCGAGCAGTTCACAAACACTTAAAACAAACACGTTTGTGAACAACAGAATGAGCTTCATCATGGACGTACAAATGAATTTGTTCACAAGCTTATCGAGTTGAACAAGACTATGAGTCGAACGAGACTATGTTCTAATAAACGAGCCAAACGAATTTTGTTTTAACTCGTTCATTTACCTAATCAAACAAACACAAACAAGCTTGTTTATGAGGTGTTTGTTGAACTCTCTGTTACTTACACCCCTAATCAGGAATTGGCTTCTGGGGACCCATAACTTGGTCTATAATTTCACTCCTTGTCATGCTCATGCACTTGGATTTGCAATGTTTTAATCATGATAAGTTTATGATTTATTATCTCTTATATATGACAGCCTTGAAACAATAACCACTTGTGCTTAAGGAATTCATATTTGGGTATTGGCTGCATCAGTGAACCTGTACTATTTATTCTTTTCTTTTCTTTTTCCTGATAAATAATGCTCAATGGTTTCAGCCTAACCACTGCTCAACTTGAGTAACTTTAACCCCTGATGGGATGATCAAAGTTGTATGCACCTCAAGTGCTTCTGCATTTAACCATGTTGAACATTGATGATGTTCATCTTCTCTCCATAAATGTCAAATTGTTTAGTTAGTCTAATTACTTATATTATTGCTGTCTAACAGGGCACAATGGTACCATTAATGGACAGGGACAAACATGGTGGAAGAAGTTTCGTCGAAGGCTCCTTAACAACACTAGAGGCCCACTAGTGCAAATTATGTGGTCAAGTGACATTGTGATATCTAACATAACTTTACGTGATTCTCCTTTTTGGACAATACATCCATATGACTGCAAAAATGTGACAATTAGAAATGTCACAATTTTGGCTCCCATTTTTGAAGCTCCCAACACTGATGGAATAGATCCCGGTGAGTATTTTGCATTTACCTTTTGTTTAACACAATGAAACATGTTGTGAGCTAAATGCAAGGGTGGATCTGGTAAGAGGTAAAGGGGTCAAGTGTCCCCTTAATTTTCTTTTATTTTTATTTTTTATTTTTTTTGGGGGGGCTGGGAAGACTAAAGTACCCCTGATAATTTTGTTTTATTATAAAATTGCCATTAGTCCTAAATCTATCTAAATCCTTTCTCAATTCTCAGATTCTACATTTCACATTTCAATCCTAATTTCACACTTGTTTTTGTATTGCTCTGCCTAGTCGCTAACAACAAGCAACGACAATAATAGAAGAATAGGCAGAGATGTAGAAATCATTGGTTATCTCTTATTATAAGAAAAATTAGAGATGTTCTATTAAACTAAGCTTTGAATAATTGGATTTTTTATTTTGCATAACAAAATCATCTACGCACTACAATTGTATTTGTGCTTGTTTGTTGTGCCCTACTTTAATTCCTAATTTCATTTAGAATAGTCTTAATTTTAGTTCTTGATTTTATCTTTTGCTTTCCGAATTATGTTGAGATGTTATAAAAATAAAGTGAAGAGTAAGAGTCATCTTCAATGAATCTCTCAATGGACCTTCAACAAAAAGTCCCTAGAAAAACCATCGATTAACAAGATTTAAAAAAAAAAAGGTGTCGTGTAGAATCCGACTTGCTTGAACTTTTATTCAATTTAGTTTCTACACCATCATTGGATGGTAAAAATTTTGAAAAAATTATGTAAAATCCGACTTGCTTGAACTTTTATCAGATTCAGGAAAATGACTTGAGATTACAAATTATGATTCTAATATTCATAAAAGAGTTTGCAGAAGGTACTATCTTAATCATGCTTTTCATCCTTGTAAACATGCATTATGTTTCCCCTAATGTAAATCCTAGATCTGCCCCCTAAATGGGTTGTTTTCATCTGCACACAGTGACGTCAGCTGTTGATCCAAAGTCCAAGACCACAAGTTTTTTATTTGACTCCTATATGAGACAAACTAGAAATAAAAGGATATTACAACTAGTTGGACATAATAGTGTGTAGTCCTACTTGAACTTTTGGGGCTATGCCAACTAGATAAATGGAAATAATGGAGGATTCATTATGCGTTTTTAAGAAGTTTTAGAAGGTCTATTGTGTTTGTATGTTTCCTCATTTTACAAGCATGCTCCACACTTTGTTGGAGCCCTGGAAGTTCATAACCGTGTGGTAGTAGGCTGTGAATGACTAAAGTTTGAACATAGGATCATATTGCTGTTTGCCAAATGAATTAAATGTTTTCCACTATGAGTTTGGATGCAATGCACCCATTTTTATGACCATGATTGCTTTCATCTTTTAACTTAGTGCTCATGTACTTAATTCTGCTACATTTTTGTTGTTTCTTGGAACTGGTTAATTTAGTTACCATGGTCTAAACAGATTCATGCGAAGATGTTGTAATTGAAGACTGTTACATAAGTGTGGGGGACGATGCTGTTGCAATAAAAAGCGGTTGGGATCAGTATGGCATTGCTTATGGTCGCCCTTCATCAAACATTCTGATCCGAAACCTTGTTGTCCGTTCTATGGTCAGGTAATACCAAGCTCATACTTATAATTGTCTCAATTTAGCAGAAGTTTATATGTTGTGGCTTTGAGCCATCAGGAGCATTCTTCTAGGTAACTGTTCCAAGTTCCATCAAGGAAAGAAGTTTTTGTTCCTGCGTGTGTATCAAATTCACTAGTGTCTTATGTTTCTGCGGCAAGTTACGTTCATTTCTTAATTAAACTGTGGATTCCTAATTCCACAGCATCATTGACGTGTCCTCACAGAAATAGAATGCAAATTACAGTGGCCAACCCATGTATACCTCTCTCTGATCTAAGTTAGTGGACAAGGCAGGAATTGCAGTTCTCAGGGGTGAAATCGCCCGATTGGTACAGTAATGATTAGTACAGTAAAAAGACAAGAATTTTAACCTACACAAAGAGATGAAAAAGAAAAAAAGAAAATAGTCCATTAGGGACAACTAGTTACCATTTTTACTTACTAGCCTTGTGATTATCTAGTTTTGGTTTTTCAACTTTCACACTGCATAAACCACTTCCCCATCTTTGATCCAAGGCATAAATTGCACGCTTTCTTCCCATTGTCACTCTGATATACCTTTGCGTGAATTGTAACAGTGCTGGCGTATCAATAGGCAGTGAGATGTCTGGGGGAGTCTCGAATGTCACCGTGGAGAACCTTTATATCTGGGACTCTAGGCGTGCTGTTCGGATCAAGACCAACCCTGGAAGAGGGGGTTATGTCCGACAAATAACTTACAGGAATATAACGTTTGACAATGTCCGGGTTGGGATTGTCATCAAGACAGACTACAACGAGCATCCTGATGACGACTTTGATCGCAAGGCTCTCCCGGTGATTGAGGACATAAGCTACACTTCAATTCACGGCGAAGGAGTTCGTGTGCCTGTCCGCATCCATGGGAGCGCTGAAATTCCACTGAGGAATATAACTTTCCGGGACATGTCAGTGGGGATAACATACAAGAAGAAGCATATATTCCAATGCGCCTACGTGGAAGGTCGTGTAATCGGGACTGTCTATCCTGCTCCTTGCGAGAACCTTGATCTGTACGATGAACAAGAACAGCTTGTTAGGAGATCAATCTCCCAGAATGTGACTGATATAGATTATGATTTTTGAAAATATATATATATATGTATAGCAGGTTTCATTTTCCAGGGCCTGTTTTTCCGCTGGTCGGTAACTAGTCTGTGTCAAGCAGTTTGGTTGTTGGAACATTGATCTTCCTTTGTACTCTTCTTTTATTAGTTTCCTCTCTCCCCACCCCTTTTTTTTTTTTGGGTCACTCTGTAGCTTCTTTTTCCATGGATTGTATATACTGCAAAGTTGATAGGCAAAAATTTTCTCATTGAGATAATAGAACGTTCAATTGTGGCTAATGTGAATGAACATTTATCTTCTTATTTCTGAGCTGCGTACTGGATTCAAAGAGGAAGACTGATGCCCCAGATGTGTGTAGATGTGTTCATTTTTAGGCTACATTTATTTCAATATAAAATGTTTATTTTACCCTTTTTGAGGAAAAAATATAAAATATTTTTAGAGAAATAATGTTATTTTATTGAAATATGAGTAAAATAATTTTTTGAAAAACATTTTATATTGAAACAAATAGAGCGATCATTAGGGTTGTGGAGCAAACCAAACCGATCATTAGGGTTGTGGAGTAAACCAAACCACTCAAGACTCATGCGAGTTTGATTCCGATCATTAGGGTTGTGGAGCAAACCAAACCACTCAAGACTCGTGCGAGTTTGATTCCGATATAAACCCGTTAAAACTTGATTCAAAATATTAACAAATTGAACTTGAATTATAATTTTATATTCATTATATTATATACTTCTTATATTATTAAAATTAATCATATTTTAATTTGATAAATTAATACTCAATAATTATGCATATAATATTAAATATAAAATTATTTGAACTTAAGATGAATTTGATACAAAGTTGCATTGGTTCAAATTTGCCTCAAAAAATAAAAGAACTAATTCTAAAACAAATCTTTAAACTCGTTAACTTTTAACTATTCTAAGGCAAACAGTCGACTAATTGATTTGATTGGTTTTGTTTACATCCCTACCAACCAGGAACGTGTTTCTGGTTTTGAAGGCAATCCATATGAACTGGGTCGCCTTAAAAATTGTACTCTAGCTAGGTCATCTTTAATCATGTTTGAATGATTGTGATGGCCCACATGAGGTCAAATGCATGTGCAAGCTTGAACTTTTATCTTTTTCTGTTACATGCATTGCTTGAAATTGATACAAAAGGATGAACTCCTTATTGTTGCACAGCTATATATGACCTCTGTAACACGCCATGTGATGGTGCATGCATGCATACATGACCTCACATCGATCATCTATGATTTCCAAGTGTTTGCCTTCTTTCATATATATATATATATATATATATATATATATATATATATATATAAAAGAGACGTTTAGAGTGACAGAAAATAAGATAATTAAAAATAATTTATAAGTTCGTAATTCGTGTAAACTTTTAGAAACTTTTAAATATTTTTAGAATTTTTCAGTATTTTACATCACGCCAAACAGACTTATAATAATATTATAATATTAAAATTTTGTTTTGTAGTTATTTTCCTTTAATTAAAAAAAAGAGTTATTATCTCGTAGCTGATTATATTAATCATGAGCAGCCCTCATATACTTTATTTTTACTAAATTTAGAAGTGTTGAATGTATGTAACTCAAAATGAATGTCATCAAGCCGCGATGGTCTCTGAATTTTAGCATTCAAGATATGTATAACATTATCACTAAACAAGAATTTGAATTTAATGAAAATATTTTCGAATGACTGTCACACAAAATATATATATATATTTTTTCCTTAGGATGAAAAGCGGTTCTATTTCAAATCCATAAATTCTAAACTAAAGACTATCAGAGTAATTATTAGAGTGGAGAAAATGATTGGAATACTATGCTTCAAGTTCAAGTTTCCATTGATTCAGATGAGGGGCTTTCAAGTCAGAGCCAGTTGGGAACAATGGAATACGTTATTATAATAAGTTGGGGCCCAGCCGGTGCATTTATGCACTGGTGCAGAGTCCGTGTATAATAAGTGTAATTTTTTAATTGGTCACTACGTGTATGATTTAGTGTAATTTGTTTAAATCATTCGAACCGTTGAATAATTATGTCCTTATTCAAAATTAATGATCAAAAACTATACTAGCCCTGCATCGGTGCTAAACGCACCAGCTGAGCCCCGAGCTCTATTACAATTGGGGGGGGGGGAAGAAGAGAGTTAAATAATGATATTGTTTAATTTTGTGGGTAAAAGAGAATAATATTTTTTAATTAAAACTCGTTTAGACCAGTTTGTGGAAGGGAATTCTTGCAATGGTTTTAGAGGAATAAACTTTTTGACTTGAGGACTCCTCTAGGGGCATTAGTTGGGGTTAAATTTTTGGATAGGTTTCAAACCCTTTATAAGACAATTTTCTGTTTACCCTTTCAAATCCTTTTGAAATTCCATTAATAATTGAAGAATATGTTTCTTTTGCATGCCCTCAAGGTAATCTCAGAAAGAAAAGGGAAGGCCCTTGCTGAGTATGTAATGGTCCATTTATTTTGCTGCCTTTGGCTTGCTAATGTTTTTGTTTTATCTTTACAATAAGAGTATGTTGTCTTTTCCTGTTTTATCTTTACAATTTTTAAAAATAGAAAGTTAAACCATATTCGATAACATTTTTATTGTCATTTTTTAATAATAATTTTTTTAAAAATGTTGAGATTTATGCAAATTGAAAAAAAACATAAAATGTTTTCACTTGTTTTGATAATTTTTTTTTTTTTTTAATTTTGTAACTAGCAATTATAAGAACCACAACCACTTCTTATCACTCACTTACTTACCACTATTAATTAACAACAAGTACTACTCTTGATTAACATCGCCATTTTGTCTCTATACTAGTCGACCGTCACAACAACTATTACATTTTCAGTGTGTCACGTAATATCTGTTTTAATTATATAAAGTATCTCCATATCACAACCATTACTCGCCTCAAGCTCTCAATTAAACATATGCAAGTTCAATTCGATTTATACGGGACCCTAAATCAACCCATTTTTTTAGGTCAAAATTATCTGACTAAAAGTTGGATTATTTCAAGTATAATTGTACTGAAGTCCTAAAAAAGACAAAAAAAAAATCTTTATGAGAATCAATTAAGTTAAAAATTAATCTAACAAATTAAAATAGTTGAGATGACAATTTTAAACCCAAATTTGAATAAACTCTTGTAATTGTTGGATCTTTTAAACAAACTAGACCTAATTAGTTGGGTTAAACGGTTTTTACTTTTAATTCTTTTAAATATTTTGTTCACCCTACTCTCCATCACTACACTTTCGATTGTTACTACCACCGCTATTTATTCAACAATCCCTACTATTACTGTTACTATCTTTACCATCACATAATCACCATAACAGTCATATCCTTTTACTTGTTATTATTGTAATATACCTATCATTATTATTATTATCTTTAATCATTTCTATCATAATATTACTCCCTACAATTGTCACTATCATTTTTTTCAGTTATTGTAATATTCAAGAAATGACTATCAATTTAGAGTAACACCGTTATTTTTATTATTATTTTTGCTACTTTTATACTTCTTCTACTATGTTTTTTAACTATTTTTTTTACTGCGTAGATGGCTAAAATTTATGCTTTATGTTTCATCTTTGTAAGATAAAAATATATAAATAAATAAAATACCAAAATGAATAAATTTAAATATTTCTATCTTACTCAAAAATCATTTAAAAATCACTAGCTAGAATATTCTAGCTAATGAAAATAAAACTCTTAATTTATATTATTATATAAAGGAAACATTAAGAGCAGTGGTGAAGTTTAAAAGTTAATAGAGTTTCAATTTTAGTAAGCCTTTTTTAGTTACTCAAGATACCCTTCAACCTCCCACTAAATTTAAAATTTAAATTAAATAACTTTTAAAAACTACCCTTAATTAAGTTATTTTACAAATTTTAAATTTTTAACTACTATATTCTTTTACTTTTACACCCCTAATTAAATTACACAAATAAAGTACTAACTACACAAATTATATTTGTACAACTCTAATTTTTATAAAAAGAATTAAAAAAATGAAGTTATAAAGTAAAATTTTATAGAATAACATTTTGAATAAAGTTAGGGCAGCTAAATAAAAAAATTTGCTTAAAAAGAAGTTAAACTTGAACCGAGCGGACTCCACATCTTTTGAAGACGTACAATGATAAGTTTGGTCCTCTTACGTTTCCATGGTGTATGCACGTACGTTACCATTTGTAATGCACAACAAAGGGAACATTTTCTTAGTTTTAGGCAAGCACGCACATGAACCTCTGCCCATTTTGTTTCAACAAGAAACAGCCTAGTATCTGATATGGACTTGGAATTCTAAATGGAAATGTTTGTAGGTTTTTGTTGATTAAACAAATGCAATTGAGCAGCCCACGTTTAGTTTGGTGTGCGTATGTGTATATATATATATATATGTATATGTGCCAAATCCCTCTGCACCATGCATCTTAAATAAATAATAAGACTAAAATTAATGCCCACTCATTCAATTAATTAATTCAAGTTATCATACCCAAGATCCAATCTGTCCTCCACAAGTTAACATATTCATATATATATATATATATATATATATAGAAAGAGAGAGAGAGAGACACACACACTTGCACTGTGTAGGTGTGCACGCTAATTTTACATTTTAACTTTAATTCTTTATTATGTGATTAAAATCTTGGTTAGTGGCCTAATTTAATTTGTGGGTAATTTACTTTTTCTCACAAAATCATTGCAAATCCACCCTTGGATCGATTTATAATTCTTTTTTTAATCATTTGTGGGTCTTTTCTTGCTTTAATCAACCAACCTTCAATCTTTAATTTTGTTGTTTGAGGTTTAATTATTCTTTTCAACTCAACTGAAATTCAAAGAAATACGAATACATAGTCAACAAACTTAAGGAACCTACCTGCCCTATAATTCCGATAGAACTCGCACTTACTGCTCTTTATATAATGAGTAACGACTGTGTGGCAATAATTGTAATGAACAAATACATAAAATAAAATTAGGGCGAAAAAAAAACTTGTGAGTTGAGAGATGGAAAAAAAGATAAAAAAAAAAAAAACTTCTAGATATGTTGCTTAGACGCGTCTAAATTTAATCGTTCATCGGGTTGTAATTAATTCAGATATTTGAGACTTAATCGAATTCAATTAGATTAGAGGACCATTTAACTTGAAAATGAATCGGACTTGGATCACAAATTTAAACCGGTAATACTCATAAATTTAAATTTAATAAAGAGTAAAGGATAAAAATCGTCCCTACAGTTTTTCCTCAGTATAACTTTAATTCCACACGTTTCAATTATAACAGTAAAATCCCTACACTTTCGATTAAGTATCAATTCGGTCTTTCCGTTAGTTGATCGTTAGAAAGAACCATTAAATTGAGGATGAAATAGTAATTTCATTTATAATTTACTCTTAGTATCATTTTAATCCCTCACGTTTTCAATTATAACAATCAACTCTCCACACTTTCGATTTATATTTGAAATATATTTTATTAAATTATTTTTAATAAATAATATAACCTGAAATATATTTTATTAAATTATAAACATATTTTAATTTAAAATATATCTTATTAAATTATTTTTAATCAATAATATATTTAATTTATGTTTAATATATTCTATTTTTATTGACTTAAATTATTTTACGTAAATAATATGATTAAATCAATAATATAATTAAAATAATATTTAATTTAGTTTAATTAATATGAAATATATTTTATTAAATTTGGTTAATTTTCTTCAAACTTAATAAAATTACAAACTTTATTAAAAGGTTATTTGATAGTTTTACTAATAGTTGTTACATGATTTAATTGTTATTTGATTGTTATAATTGAAAACGCGAGGCACTAAAGTGACACTGAGGGTAAACTATAAATGAAATTTTCATTTTATCCTCAGTCTAACGGTTATTTTTAACGATTAACTAACGAAAGGACTAAATTGATATTTGACCAAAAGTGTTGGGATTTCACTGTTGCAATTGAAACATGTGGGATTAAAGTGATACCGAGAGTAAATTATAGAGTTGATTTGTGTACTTTACCTTTTAATAAAAGTTCAACTTGATGAAATAAACTCTAAAAACACAGTGTAAAATATTAAATTATTCAAACTCAACTCAAAATCTTTTAATCAAAACTATTTTTTTTCTTTTTAAGTTCATTATTATGTATAACAAACCCACATTCAAAATTTTAGACTTTGTTTGACAAAATTAACTTCCAGTCTCCAGTTTTAGTTCTCATTTTTTTTTTTTTTTGAAATTTGAATATGAAAAATTATTTGTTAAATTTGTTTCTAGTTTTTAATTTTTTGAAAAATTAAAAATTATTTTCAAAATTTTTTAAAATTATGAAAATATAAAAAATATATTCTATTAAGTTTTTATTTTTCTCTACCACTGCCGTTACTCATAACCATCACTCATTGACACCCATGACTCACCTTGCTGCCATCTATTTTCCACTACATTATCGCCACTGACCACTGTCCCTTTGTCACGTGTTACCACTCACTTCCAACCACTATCATTAGTCGTTTACTCTTGCCACCCATCTCAGATTACACCACCACCGCCGACCATTCTCTCAACATTATAACTATCAAACAACAATTATTGTTATCAAATATATTTTCAAATTTTTATTTTTGTTTTTTGTTATGAAAATTAAAATTAAAATTTAAAAACTAGACATAAAATTAAAAATTGAACAAAAAAATTAAAAATTGAGAGTTTTTTATCAAATACATTCTTATTACTCGGCTTGGTTGAGTTCTCTAGTCATTTATATGATGAATCTTAATATATAGGCATTATTTGGTGTGCCAAAAAATAAAATAAAACAAAATAAAAGTCCAATAACTTTTAAAAATTACTAAAATTCTCTATTACACTTTTATATATTTTCACTTTTACTAATCTCAAAAAAGTTTAATATTTCGCTAAAAAAATACAAAACCCAGAAAAAGGTTAATTAAGTGCGAAATTTTTTTTTTGACAATCACGTTCTTCGAGTCAAAAGTTTTCAAATGAGTACCATTGTAACTCGGGCCCATGAAACCATTTAAACAGTTTGCTTCATTCTATTCCCACGATCTAATATTTCAATCATTTAAACAACGGAAAATTGTATCCAAGTCATACTTAGTAATCTTTTAAAGCTATTAGTCACACCCAAAAAAAAGTATTGCTTTTAAGTCACATTAATGTGAAAAGTTTTGTATTTAAGTCATACTTTTGAGTGAGTCCCACGGGTTTGTTTGAAATATAATTTATAATATGACTTAAATGTCCTTTTTATATAATTAATTGAGAAGAAGTTGCCGAAAATTATGGAACCGAGAATCACGTTTTCTGTTTTTGTTTCATTCCTTATAAATCGCGTGAAGATATAGTGAGATAAAAATCTGTTAAAGGATTATATACGAAGGAATACACACGGATTACACGAGTTTGTGTTGTGAGATTAACGTCGGTCAAAGTAATATATACAGATCTAAATTACGTATTTAAACACATGACTGCGGTACTACTTTTTTTAGAATGCATACTCATTCAAAAACAGTACCGCATGACTCTTTTATGCAAACATCACATTTAAACACAAAAATAGTTCACATATCAAACGAATGACCGACAGTACCGTATGTGTGACAATACCACATGTCTGCGGTATTATTTTTTTTTAGGATGCATGCTCGTTCAAAAACAGTACCGCATGACTCTATCATGCAAACATCACATGTAAACATAAAAATAGTTCACTTATCAAACGAATGATCGACAGTACCGCATGTGTGACAGTACCACATGTCTGCGGTACTATTTTTTTTAGGATGCATGCTCGTTCAAAAATAGTACCGCATGACTCTATCATGCAAACATCACATGTAAACACAAAAATAGTTCACATATCAAACGAATGACCGACAGTACCGCATGTGTGACAGTACCACATGTCTGCGGTACGGTTTTTTTTAGGATGCATGCTCGTTCAAAAACAGTACCGCATGACTCTATCATGCAAACATCACATGTAAACACAAAAATAGTTCACTTATCAAACGAATGACCGACAATACCGCATGTGTGACAGTATCACATGTCTGCGATACTGTTTTTTTTAGGATGTATGCTCGTTCAAAAACAGTACCGCATGACTCTATCATGCAAACATCACATGTAAACACAAAAATAGTTCACTTATCAAACGAATGACCGACAGTACCGCATGTGTGACAGTACCACATTTCTGCGGTACTGTTTTTTTTAGGATGCATGCTCATTCAAAAACAGTACCGCATGACTCTATCATGCAAACATCACATGTAAACACAAAAATAGTTCACATATCAAACGAATAACCGACAGTACCGCATGTGTGACAGTATCACATGTCTGCGGTACTGTTTTTTTTTAAAATGCATGCTCGTTCAAAAATAGTACCGCATGACTCTATCATGCAAACATCACATGTAAACACAAAAATAGTTCACTTATCAAACGAATGACTGACAGTACCGCATGTGTGACAGTACCACATTTCTGCGGTACTGTTTTTTTAGGATGCATGCTCGTTCAAAAACAGTACCGCATGACTCTATCATGCAAACATCACATGTAAACACAAAAATAGTTCACTTATCAAACGAATGACCGACAGTACCGCATGTGTGACAGTACCACATGTCTGCGGTACTGTTTTTTTTAGGATGTATGCTCGTTCAAAAACAGTACCGCATGACTCTATCATGCAAACATCACATGTAAACACAAAAATAGTTCACTTATCAAGCGAATGACCGACAGTACCGCATGTGTGACAGTACCACATTTCTACGGTACTGGTTTTTTAGGATGCATGCTCGTTCAAAAACAGTACCGCATGACTCTATTATGCAAACATCACATGTAAACACAAAAATAGTTCACATATCAAACGAATGACCGACAGTACCGCATGTGTGACAGTATCACATGTCTGCGGTACTGTTTTTTTTAGGATGCATGCTCGTTCAAAAACAGTACCGCATGACTCTTTCATGCAAACATCACATGTAAACACAAAAATAGTTCACATATCAAACGAATGGCCGACAGTATCGCATATGTGACAGTACCATATGTTTGCGGTACTGTTTTTTTTAAGATGCATGCTCGTTCAAAAACAGTACATCCTTCAAAAACAGTACCGCATGACTATATTATGCAAAGAATGGTACTGTTTTAATGAGGTACTATTTTATTATGCGGTACTGTTTTATTATGCGGTACTGTTTTTTATGCAGTACTGTTTTATTATGTGGTACTATTTTTTATGCGATAATGTTTTATTATGTGGTACTGTTTTTTATGCGGTATTGTTTTATTATGTGGTATTGTTTTCCTAAATAGTTTTGTTTTTGTTTCCAAAAATCAATTTTGCTTGTTTTGTAAAGAAGATGGAAAGTCATGAAATTAGGTTTTTCTCAAATAGTTTTGATTTTGTTTCCAAAAATCAGTTTTACTTGCTTTATAAAGAAGATGGAAAGTCACGGAAGTTATGAGTAAAGTGTGCACTATTTTCGGATAAAACTGACAGTTTTGAAATGTGGTGAAAAACGCGTGATGTCCTTTTTTGTCTTTTTGTTGCAAGTGTGACTTATTCACAAGTAAGTTTTTTTGGTATGACTTAAATCATTATAAGTACATAAATAGTGACCGGCTTCCAAAAACCCCTTTAAACAATCTAGCTGGTGTGCAGAGTATTAATTGGAGATTTTTTGAATCAATTAGAATGAATTTGAAAAAACTGTTCTAACGATTTTGCTCACCAAAGGTCGTAGTTCCTGTGTGAAAAGAAAGGTAACATTCATTTAGTGCAAAAGAAGGTTGGAGATAAAAATCTCGGATTGCAGTGAATTACAAAGAAAAGATACAGTAAAGAGTATGGAACAGGGAGGGAGGACAAACCCAAGCAGAGTCTTGATACGGTTAAGTCAGGGGCAAGTTTGGAAAAAGGCACAGCCATTGGAAATAGTCTCTGGCTGAAAAGGAAGATGTTGTTCTCTCATCGAAAAAAAAAATGAGTTTTCTCACAGTCGGAGATGGAGAAAGAAATTGTGAAACCAATTTGGAGAGAAATCGAGGACTTGGTGCGTAGAATATTGATAGGTGATTTTTTAAATTCATTAAAATAGATTTGAAAAAATCACTGTAACGATTTTGAAATTATTTATTTTTAAAAAAACGCGTCTTTAAAAAAATACTAAATTTTAAAATTTACCTAAAATCATATTTTACCTTATTTTTTATTAATTCAAATAGACCCATAAATGTATACAAAGCATCATATTTTTCTAAAAAAATTATAAACATTAAAAAAGATTTAATGTTTTACTCATAGTACGAATTACGAGTATGTAACTTTCATTCAAACTTAGTTTGGAAAGTAAAAAAAAAATAATTTTATTTTTTTTAGCTAACTAAAAAAAAATCATCTTTTTTGTGTTTGAAGAGATAAAAAAATTAACGAAAAAAAGTCACATTTTTGTGTTTGAGAAGAGAAAAAACTAACTTTTTACAGTAATAGACTTTTTAATTTTTATTAATTTAACATTTTTACACTTAAAAGTTTAAAAAAATTAAAATATAAAATAGTAAATTTAGTCAATTTATAAATAAAAAAATAAACAAATAGGCCAATAAATCAAGGCTGCCAATCGAAACGTAATTTTCACTATTGTTTTTTAACTTCAAACACGCCAATATAAACTCCGCATGAACCAATTATTGAAATTATACAAACACGACTTACAGCTCGTTCCTGTATGTCTATTTATATTGCGTAAATCCTTGAGGTTTTTGCTACGGAAGTAGGTTGCTGTCCTAAAATAAGGAGACAATGGTTTGGACTTTGAACCAACTGTTCAGAGGTCCTCATTGGGTTTTAATCCTAGCCACATGCACACACCGACACATTAATAAGCTTGAAAAACTCACTCCACGTACTGCAGTGAAAAATCAGGGTTCAACGGGGTTGAAGTAAAAAATTTACTGTAAGACTGAATAGATGAACGATTATGATTTATTTATATTTAATTTATTTTATTTTTAAAATAAAAATAAAAATTTAAAAAATTTGATTAAAATATAATTAATACAAAAAATCAAAAATCACATATAATTAAAAGATAAAAAAAACTTAACCGTTTATCTGCAGTAAATTTTTCACTCCAACCGCCTTAACCCTTTTTCCCATTATTGAAAACTTATTTTTGTTAAATTCATTGGGTTCAGGAACGGTGCCTTTGCACTCACGCGTGGGAGTACTAATGGGCTGTGTTGTAATTTCCCTGGATTAGAAGGTTGTTTTCGGGGGCCGTATCAGTGGAAACACGATGATCACGTGGTCGATACGAAAATCCCCCCAAAGCACGTCAGTTATCAAAGTCATCGCCCGCCCGTGACAGCCCTCTAACTTCTACTTTAAATTAATTATTATGATTGGATCCCCCAATTCAAATTTCAAACTTCTAACACCCACCAACTATCCAAAATTCCCAAAAGTCTTTCCACATGCCGACACGTCAGTACACACTAATATAGGTGTTTGGGTGAAAAAAATACGGAAAAAGTTAAAAAAAAAATTTAATATAAAAATAATATGTGATGTAATTTATTTAAAATAAAATTGATAATTTATTTTTATAAATTTTAGGTTATGTTTGAGGAGGCGAGCTAATAACTACTACAACGGTTACTTAATACAGTGATTAATCAAATTTGTTCTTTTATATTTTAACTTTCTTTTAAACTTTCAAGAACAAAAATATTAAATTAGTCAAAACTAAACATTCACTTAAAAAAGTCATTTTTTTTTCCCAAAGATAAAAATAGTTAGCTTATTTTTAGCTATTATAGTAACTAGCCAAAAATAAGTTAACTACTTTCTTTTCCAAACAGAACCTTAGTAAGTTTTGACATTTGATATTCTACCAAAAAGCTCATTGTGAGATTTTAATAAATCTTATTTAATAAGTGAAAAGAATAGTATTACGAAACGAAACAAATTTTTCCTCAAGTGGGTTAAAAACATATAAAAAAAATTATAAATGTCTCTTAATAAATTAATTTGTTTCAAAATTTTATTTTTATTTTACGGATTTTTTCGACCACAACTAAACGTAGAAAAAAAAATAACTTTAAATCTAATTTGATTTATTTTGTATTTTGAATTCACAAATGAATTTTGGCCTTGTTTGGAGTAAAACAAAATAAAATAAAATTTTACAAATTTTTACAAATACAAATTATAAGATAATAAAATTTAAATTTTTTACTCATTACATAAAATACAAAACATTAACTTTTATAATTTTATTCAACTTTAAATATACTTTTATTGGAAACGAAGTCCGCTAATTTATTATTTATAAAAGTATGTTTAATTTATTATTATTTTGTTTTTTTATGTCGAAAGAAGTAATTAATTTATTAATCCCCTTCCTACGAAAAGAAAAGGAAAGTATAATTTAAGCCCCTCGCAGGCGTAGCACGATTGATATTTTGGTAGCAGATTGCAGTCAAGGATGTAGGTTTAAATCTTGGCAGTCGCAGTGTGAGAGTTTTACCCTTTTGTGAGGGTGACTCATTGTGGGCACCAAACACTGATCCTCCTATCTAAGAGACCACCGTGTACTTCAATTTACCTCCTATTTTCTTGAGGCTGGGGATAGAGGCTTTGGGGTGAAGATATCGCCTTTTGCAGCCAAAGAAAGTATAATTTAAATAATAAAGAAGTCACGATCAATAATAAAAGCAGTCACGATCACGAGAAAAATGTTCCGACCCTCAACTATTAAGATGTTGCCACGTAGTATGTTGCGGATTCTGCGGGGCATGTGCAACGACCGACTTTCAACTTTCACCACACCCTCCGCGTTGCAAACCTTCACGCGGATCCACCAGTACACGTGGCCCGATTGGTTTGGTGGAGGAACGTGCAATCGCCGTTTCTCTCTCGCTTCGTGTGTCTTTCCTAACGTGCGGTGCGGTGCGGTGCCCCACCCACGTCGGTCGTAACGGCACGTGATGTATAAACGGTAGAAAAATCGAGACTATTATTAAAAAAAATATAAAATTCCATAAATTCCTACGAACACGAACAAAAGAATTATAAAATTTAAATTTTTTATTTATTATACAAAATATAAAAAATTAATTTTTACAAATTTATATGAATTTATACAACTCAGACCCCACACACATCTCTCCGTTAATTTTGTATGACGCCGTCTGGGAGGGCAACATTCCGTCAACAAATCTGTTGTCCATTTGTGAATAATCACGTGTCGTCGCCATGTTGCGTGCCAAATATGAATAGTCTTTTTGAGAATATGGGGCGTGGGATTCTCCAACCTTGCGGGCGGGTAACGGAAATATCTCGAGCGCTTTAGTTTTTTTTTTTTTTTTTTTTTTTTTTGTGAGTGGCGGCAGCGAAATTTTTTATCCATTCAATAAAATAAATAAAATTTTTTACTTATTTTTGACAGCTTTTAGATATTTTAATAAATAAGTGTAAATTTTTAGTAATTTTTTATAATTTTTAAAATATTTAATAAAAATTTTAATAACTTTTAAAATGCATTAAAATAAAATGACTGTACTACCGTAACTCAATATAAATTGATGCTTTTGATAATACATCACCACAATAAAAATCATAATTTTTAATATTTTATCAAACAATTAAAATATCAAAAGTTAATGTAGTTTTTGGTCCTCCTTTTTTGATCCTCCAGACAACCCTCATCTTGTGCCGACTCTTGTTGTTTCATTTCTAGCAATTTCTTCAGATATATTCTCTAAAATATATATATAAATATTATCTTTTTTTTTTGAATTTTTTTATTTAATTGACGCTTTCAACAATTTTCTTAAATCATTCTTTATTGTCTTTAAAATATTCATCTTAAATAATTTTTATTTTGTGATTCAAACGCATGAACCATGGATGGGACAATTATTTTTATTTTTAAATTCATGAATAAAATTATATGATGTAATAATTCAAAATTAGTTTTTTTTAAATTATCTCGAGGCATGATAATCCAAAAAGAAATGATAAAAATAGTCCGGGTAAAAATTTAATAATTTGTAATTCATATGTTTTATATATATTATTAAATTATATATATATATATATATATATATATATATATATATATATATATATGTTAATAAGTTCAAGTCCCTAAATAGTTGAATCAACAAACTCATAGACCTAATTTAAAAAAAAAAAAAAAACTCATAGACCCAGTTCGTTTACTAAATAAATTTAAAATTTTTTATTTAATTTTAATTCATCTATTAAATGGTGTGTTTGGAGTGATAAAAAGTAAGATAAAATGAGATAAAGTGAGATAAATTGTGAGTTCATAATTTGTGCAGTGAGATAAAAAATAAATAAATTTTATAAATTTTTAGAGTTTTTGAGAGATTTTTATTTTTTAGCACACCAAACAGTAAAAAAATAAAAACAATAAGATGGCTAAATCCTTAACTAATGGAGCATAGTTCTATTGAGAGTTTGAAGAGAGGAAGAGGATATGAATTCAAAATGAAAAATATATATATATATAATTTGAGAAATTTAAAATAATTAAATTAAAAAATTAATTTATTAATAAATACTTTTTATATTTTTAAATTCATTCAAATAAGATCATGTATTTGATATTTTATGTTTCATTTATTTTCTTTTCGATTTTCTTTTTTTTTTACTCACTAAATTCTTATTCTAAACGCACATTCATTAAAAAAAATTGAGAACTAATAACACATATATTGCAATTTCAAACTTTCTCATCTTCGTATTTTTCGCCTGTGAAAATTCAAAGAATCAAAAGCAAATATGAAGCCTTAGATTTTCATTGTTATTTCTTTTCCTACAATTGTCAGATGATTTTCTAATACAATTCTGGTATTTTCAAAAATTCATTGAATTTAATAAATAAAATTTAAAGAGACTACTCTCCTATCTTAACTCGGTTCAAATATAACACACACAAAAATTGAAATGATATTCTTAATTGGTTTAGAAAAATACTTTAATTTCCAATTAAAATCTTTAAATTATTTTCTTTTGTCGATGTAATTTTTTCAATCATGAATAATGAACTCTTAAAGAAAATACTTTTCTTTTAGCCATAACATTTTACTAGGACTTTTTGATAAAATTTGATTTCATTTTATAAGAATTCTCACCAGCTTTTATATTTAGAATTAAAATAAAATTTTATGAGTTAAATATAAATTTTTTTATTATTTAAAATTTAAGAATTTTATATCATTTGAAATTCAACTTAAAAAATAGAATTTGATGAAAATCTATTATTTTTTTAAATTATTTAAATAAGTGAATAAATTTATTTTCATATATCATATTAATCATATTTTTTATTTTTATTAATATAATTAAATTGGATATTTGTGTTAAATCAAATCAAATCAATTCTTATATTTAAAAATATGTTTTGAACATAAAATTTAATTTCTCAAATTACATCAAATTAGTTCTTTATTTTAGTCAAAATATATATAAATTTTTTTTGAAACTCTAATATTCACAAAAAAATTTAAAATTTTTAAAACTTATTATTTTTTATTTATATACAAATGTAACTTTTATATATATATATATGTATTTTTTTTTTTTAACTCTGACGCACCCGCAGTGTGCTTTATACCGGGAGATAAAAGAGAATTTTTTGTGGGTTGTCTGTCACATCACGGCAGTAAACGAGGGCAAACGTCGTAAATGTCTGAAAAAACAAGGGTCAATGTTTTTTTTTTTTTTTTGGGTAAGTAACAAGGGTCAATGTTGCCGTTGAAAAGGTAACAGCACTGGCTGAAAATTTATAGCGCAACGAAAACGTGTTTGAAATTGCCGAAACAAAGCGACCAACTAAAAAAAAGAGAAGAAAAGAAAAATAAAAATCAACCAACCATAGCAACAAGGCAGCTGCGATGAACAGAGGGTCCAGAGCCCCATATATTCCTCGTGCTTCTACACAGCGCAAAGAGATAAGCCTCAGCTAACGGCTCACCGAGAGAGCAAGCATTCAAGAGAGAGATAGAGATAGAGATAGAGATAGAGACTGATAAGAGAAAAAGCGGGTACCGCCTCCCAAGTACAGCATCAAAAGCCGCCTCGTACGCCGAAAGCGCCCACTCGTCTGTCGATTCATCGGTGCGTAAAGCAAGTGGTACTGCGAGAGGGCCTGTGCTAGAAGATTTGTGTTTTGGTTCGCCGGAAAGTATGTCGAGTTTGTCGGATATCGGGAGGTTTAACGGCCAGAGGTCGGCAAGGGCGCCGGAGAAGTCGTCCAATTTCTCGCAGACGTGTAGTTTGTTGAGCCAGTACTTGAAGGAGAAGGGCACGTTTGGAGATCTCAGCCTCGGGATGAGTCGCGGTTTCGAAGCAAACGGTACGGTTTTTGATCTTTTTGTCATTCGTTTGGTTTGTTTTGATTCGAGTTTCAGCTCTGTTGTTGAAAATCGCATATTGAAGATATGCTTCGTTTTTTTTTTGCCTCCATGCAATCGCCTTCTTCATCACCTCCTCTCGGGCTTTGTTTGGTTTCGGAGAAAGAGAAAAGAAATTGAAGCGAAAATGACAGAGGAGAGGGAAAAAAATTGTTTATTTTCTCTTTATTTGCGTTTCTTTTTCTTCCCAAACGAATATAGTGTTACCCTCGTACTGACAATTACTTTTCATTAGAGAGAGAGAGAGAGAGAGAGAACACGTTTGATTTGTTGATTTGCCCGGTTCAAATCTCAGAGGTGTTGAACGGTTATTTACTTTCAAAATTGATGTTCAATTGCTGCACATTCAGAGGAGTCCTTGATTCTCTCCCTCTGTCTTGAAAAAACACTCAAAATTGAAATTTTTTTTTTTTTATTACTTTATGAGGCGCTTGTGCGTTGTGTTTACACCGGAAAATCAGATCTGTTGATGTATAATTTATTGAATGGAAATTTTACAGGAATTCCATCAACTCCAATCACCACCATGAACTTGTTCCCGCTGGCTAATAAATCAGAAGAAGCTTCGGCCAATCCGACCCGACCCTTTGCCCCTATGGACTTATTTCCACAGCAGTCCGGTTTTGGTTCCGACTTTTCAAAGGAAGATCTCCCCAAGAAGGTTGATTCTATTTCCAGGTGGGTTCTCTCTCTCTCTCTCTCTCTTTATTTTCTATAGCATATTTTGAGCGTGGCTCTTGGTTTGGTGGCAAAGCCCCTCCTTTGCCCGCTCACCACCCGAGTTCGACCTGGGACTCCCCCTCCCCAGAATTGCATGTATGGGTTTTCATGATTGATTCACTAAGATTGACTTGTAAAAAGTTTTGATGCATATGCAGTGTAAACAAGACGGACCCAGCAACTGCTCAGATGACCATATTCTACGGCGGGCAAGTGATTGTCTTCAATGATTTCCCGGCAGACAAGGCCAAGGAGATCATGTTCTTAGCCAGTAAAGGCTCCCACAATACCAGCAGAGTCCAAAAACCAATCGAACCCATCAGTTTGATTCCCACTATCTCAACTACCGGTTTCCCTAATCTTGGTAACAACACGGTCCCAGAGCGGGTTGAGCATTCTTCTCAGCCAATTTTTACTGGTAATTAATTTATGTTGTCTTGAACTGTTGTCCATGTATATGGTACGTATATGTTTTGAAGAAGTCTCGTAAAGTCCTTTTGCCATTTGCAGATCTACGGATTGCAAGAAAGGCCTCGCTTTCCCGTTTCTTTGGGAGAAGAAAAGACAGGTAGGCGTTGAAAACTAGCCATTTCTTGATTTTGCCGGTCGGTGGTTTACATTTAACTGCAGATTTGTGGGTGTTGATTTTCAACTTGGGCATTGTCTTTTCAAAAATTGTTTTGCCCTATGTTTGGTTTGGTTGGAAGTGAAGTGGAAAATAAATTTTTTTTTGTTATCTCTTGTTTGGTTGTTAAGTTTGGGACTAAGGGAAAGGAAATGATAAAATAAAATTTACCTTATTTTCTCTCAATTTTCTTTTCTTTTCCTGTTCCTTTTTTAGAATCGTGCTTGAGGGGGGGTGGTTTAGATTGATTTAGTGTTTCTTTACACTAATTGTTAGTTTGGAGCACAAAAAAATATTATGGGATATTTGTTGTGTTTCTCTTCAAAGTTTGAAAAAATTAATAAAAATTAAAGAATGTTGGAGATTTTTTTTAATTAAAAAAATTGAAAAAAAGAAGTTAGGAAGTTTGTTGAAGAAAATTCATACTCCAAACAGTTTCGTTTGGCACAAATCCACCTACCGATGATAGGTTTAGAGGGTATTTTATTCCCAATTATGGTTGGTCGATCGTTTGCGTATCCACTTTTCGAACAAAATATTTAGGATCCGCTGCTATGTTTACACAAAAACTGGAAAGAAAAGTAATTTATGGATTTATATTTTCCGATTGATTTGTTGATATTTGTGCCCTGTCCTTTCCTTCAGGATTACAGCGCGAGCCCCGTACCAAACAACCAACTCAACAGCATCCCCTCTCAAGTAGGCGCTCAGGTGGCTGAGCTTGTGAGCACCAGTTATCATTTTTTGGCATAATGATCAGCAGTTCTATCCTGTTTTAACTCTATTTTGGGCGGCCATAGTTTTGATCTACGATGCAGCAGTTACATCTAATTGTTTTTTTTTTTTTTTTTTCTAATATAAATCTTCCCTTTAGTTTTGTAAATTGAATTAGGGAGAAATTCTCCATTATAAGTCTATATTTTTTATGAATCCATTGTTTCCAACTGTGGCTTTCTCTCTCTCTCTGAATGGATGCACTTGATAAATCTCCATGCAACACCGTCCCTCCCCCTTTCATAATCTACGGAAAAGAGTCACCAAAACGCACAAATCACGAATTTGAATTTAAAAAATGTCCATACATGCTCTGCTGGGGTTGGTCCTTCATCTGGTGGTGAATGCAAGCTGCTTGATAGAAGTTTTATAATTTTTTTTTTTAATTTTGGTTTCCTTTTTATTTTCTTAAATAATAATTTCGCCCGCTTCTAAATCCTAAGCATAAGGTGCTCTTAAGAACTCGAAATAACATTAGCGTGTATTTTTAAAATCAACAAAAGTCAACATGCCCAAAATTGTGTCCAAGTTAAAACAGTTTATGTTTTCTAAAATATTATACAAACGAATAAGTTTGAATGTATTTTTTTAACTCGATAAATAAATGAGTCAGAGTTTTAATAATGATAGATTTAATAAAATAGTCTTAACAAGCTCGTTTAAATGTTTATGAACGAGTTTATTTATTATTCTTAGATATGTTTATCTAGATTTTCATAGATAATTTTGTTTAAATATATATATATTTTTAATAAATTTATTTATAACTCATAAACGTTTTTTAGTTAAATATTCATAAATAACTTGTGACTATCTACTAGAAAATATTAAAACGTCAAAAATTAAACATACTGATTTAAATCTTATTTGTAAGTCCAGAAATGTAATTTATTTGTTAGGTTTATTTATTAATGAACGTGCAAACAAATTCAACAAATAATTAGTGAACATGCTTGACGAAAATTTAGGAGCAAATTTATTTGTTATAAGATGTCATGTCAAAGTTTAATCTTACTATAGACTAACGAGTGAAATTAAACATAAGATTTGGAGTTTGATAAAAGATTAGATTGAACTCACCAAAAATCTTAGCAAATAAGTTTGAACATTCTATTACTCACCTCCGCTCATTTGCAACCCTACCAAAATGGCCAATCATGCTATATATAACCAAATAGCTTAAGGGAGAGAAATCAAAGTCCTAAAATGTTCATTGGAATTTTTTTTTTCCCTTAGGGTGATGAAGAATTTCGCTCAGAACTATATTATTATTTTGTGCCATCGGCCCATTATTGGAAGTCATATATATAAAGGTTTTGTTTGGAGTGATAAAAAATTTTAAAAAATGATAAAAAATACTGAAAAACTTTAAAAGTTATTCACTTTTTATTTTACTGTATGAATTACGAACTCATAACTTATCTTACTTTTTATCACTCCAAACGCACCTTAAGTAGTGTTTGGGTGGCAAAAATAAAAATAAAAAATTAATATAAAAGTGACAAATTGTGAAATTTGATTGGAAGAACTTAAAAAAAATTAATAAAAATTAGAACTTTTTGGTATTAGTTGGTAAACCAAACACCTCCTAGTTGATATTGTAATTGCGTTTGGATTTATAATTTATATATTTTTATTTTTATTTAAATATATTAAAATTTAAGGAAAAAAATTAAATATTTTAATTTATATTAAAATATAATCCTATTAATTTTAAAGAAATATATTTGCGTTGCATCGTATTTACGACGTTGAGGTATGGTGTCTCTGTCATGGTATCAAATCAAAGTTAAAAAGTAGAACGTACCGATTTTTTTCTTTTGGGGCGGTGCCTCCTTTTTGCTGTCCAAAAACGCGAATGGTCAAAATTCAAAGCACCATCCAAATCAAAATCATAAAATTTAAAGGTACATTGGACATGTTTTAATTTGTATAAAAATATATAAAATAAAATAAAATTATAAAAATAAATATTTCATAATTTATACAGTGAATAAAAAATTTAAACTTTATTATCTTATAATTTATATTTATAAAAATTTATAAAATTTTATTTTATTTTATATATCTCCAAACGGAGCCATTCTTGTCCATCAACGTTTTGTACCAATTGCAGCAAGACCAGTTTGTTTTATAGTTCGGGGACGTTCGGAGCGTCGAAAATAATAAAAAATGACGGAGGATGTGATTTAAATAATTTTTTTATAGTATTGGGCGTGCGGTTATTAAATTTTATTTTTTAAAAATAAATAGTATTATTTTTAAATTTTGCGTCAATTATTTTTTTTTAAAGAGAATTCATTTAAACAATTTTTTTGAATCCGTTCAAACGATTCCATATTAGAATTTTTTGAAAGTTAGTTAAAAAGTTTTTGAAATTTATAAAAAATTATTAGAATTTGTGAAAGTGTTAATAGAGTTTGTAAAAAAAGTTTATTAAAATTTGTAAAAATTTGTTAAAATATGTAAATATATATAAATTTATAAAATTTTTACAAAATACGAGAAAGACAAAATATATTACGGAGTATTAGAAGTTTTCAAATATTTTTCTTAATTTTCAGTGCACTAAAAGCACCCAAAATCCAATAAATCCAATAAATTTGTATCTTACAATAAAATATATATATATATAAAATATAATATTTTTGTTTTTCTATAAAAAGGAAATGTGTAAAAGAAATATATATACATATAAATATATTTATATGTTGTTTAAGAAATTGTGGTCATACATTGAAACGGCGCCTCTGCAAGAACCTTGGCTGTACTTCCTCGTATGTACATGCAGTTGAAAGCACGCATATTTGAAGTTTGAACGCGTTAATAAAAGTCTTTCTTTAAAAAAATTAAAAATTTCATTAAGAAAAATCATCAATACATATATAACCATGACTTTGACAGGTCAAGGCGTCGGTGTGTGGACCCGGTCTTTAGGGGTTGTTGGCAAATAATATTTTAGACTTTCTTTGTTTTGTTTTCTGAATTTTTTTTTTTGGGGGTAGTTTTTTGGTACATCATTCTCATCCATAAAATATATATATATATATATACACTAATGATATGACCCATGAAATACATAGATTTGTTATATTATATGATTAAGTTGAGTATACTATCATACTAAAACAATTAAATAGTAAAATTATATTTGCAAGCAATATATAGGGTGAGTTTGGAGTGGTAAAAAGTAAAAAAAAAAAAAAGAGATAAAATGTGATTGGGAGAAATTTTTTATATTTGGTGCACACATCTCAGACCGCTTTTCTTGGAGATGAATAGTAAGATTCTCGTTCTGACAGATTGGATTTTCGTTTGGACGGATTCAAAAATTTGGGCAGTCACGGCTTCTTTGCACTACAAGCTGTCTAAAAAGATTGTAGAAACCGTTTGAACGGAAGTTGACCGCATGAATCCGTCGGAACGGTTCCTACAATCTGTCGAAACAGTTTTTACGAACTCACAAAAAAAGTCATTCGGTATTTTTGAGAGTCTATGGTAAGAATGGTGAAAAATTTTTTGCTATTTTATTAATCAAATAAAAGTTTTGACTTTTTCTTTTTTTAATTTTGAGAAGGCGGGAATGTGTAAAAGTATATAGAGATTTTCAAAAGTTTTTAGAAAATTTCACCAAAATTTGGTGCGCCAAACTCACCATATTATTATTTATGCAAATTCAATCAAATAATTAACGTAAAATAAATTAAAATATTAATATCATCAATACTATTAATATGATATAAAATAAAGAAATTTACGTACGGATGAAGAAAGTTTGTAGGCAATTTTCTTTTTTTTACTTTGAAGCATTTTTTTTGTAAATTTTTTTTTATGAATGAAAATAATATGTCAAAAAGTTATCAAAAAATAAAATTGATTTTTGTTAAAAAAATCATAAAATGAAAAAAATCAAAACGAAAGAAACTGGGGCTAATCTTTTCCAAACCACCCCTTAAGTTTGTGTCTGTCCATCCGTTGAACCAATAATATGAAAACAAAACGCTGTTGCGGTTATGAGGGCCCTTTCCCTCACAAAAAGATCGAAAATTTTGGTAATTTTTGCTCTAGTGCCGTCATGTGACACTTTGGGAAAAAAGTTGTATATGTGGTAAAAATTTGTAAAAATGAGAGAAGGTTAAGAAAGTTACTAAAGATTATAAAAAATTAGAGAAAATCAGTAAAAGTTGAAAATAATTTAATTAATTTTAGCGGAGAAAGTCGAAAAAGTTATTTGATAATTGGTAAAAATTAAAGGTTTGCCAAATCGTTGTTATTATTATTGTTGTTGTTGTTGTTGTTGTTAATATTAATATTCAAATGCTTAAATAAAAAAATGAAGATGATAATACGTGTGACAAACTATCATAATATAAAATTTAACTACTGAGTGTGATCTATATAAAAAATAATTGTGTTAATTATAATAAAAGGAGGAGTAATAAATATCCCCACAGTACTATTTATCAAATTTATACTATTTTTCTCAGCAAATTAAATAAGAAAAATGAATTTAAATTATTTTTTTAGCTATAGGAGCTACCGTGTATGATTCTGAATGACTGGTTTGCAGCATAAAGAAGATCCCATGAATTGTAGATAGAGAGCTCTTTTGAGGTAGAGCCCGATATGAGATGTCCATGAAAGAGCCCATTAAGTCTTCCGTAAAGATTCATGACAACAAAGTTATTGGGCCCATAGCTTTTTGGTGTTCCTCCTTTATGGCCTTTCACCTGTTGTTCTTACTCATGGTCTTTCGATCCATACGATTGTGGGCCAAAGGTGCATGGCCCAGCTTTAGTCTCAGTGGGCAAATTTTGAAGCCCATTGAATTAATGGGCTAAATTGAGATTCTGATTAAATCAAAATCATTTTATACCATAGCCCAACTCAAAGTAATCCGGCTGCCTCACATTGTCAAGGGTTTTACATTCTTTATACATATGCATGTATTTTATTTGATTTCGCATGATTTTCCTTTTTTTTCTTTTAATTTATCTTATTTTGCCTAATAGTTTAATTTATTTTGTAAACAAAATTAAAAAAGGAGAATAAAAGATACTAAAACAACCTTATTAGCTCATCCGGGGATGGATATAAAAAATAAATATAAATGTACTGATTGGTTAAAAAGAGAATTTAAATAATATAAAAAATAAAATAGAATTTACTTAATTAAGTGGTAGTTACTAAAGAAAATTATTTTTTTATGAAAAATATTAATAGTTATGGAAAGGTGAGGGGTATTAATAAAAAAAAATTGACAAAAGTTTTTATTGAAATTGAGATTTCATTAATTATTAAATTTCACCAAATACTCTAAATGTTTCCTCTGTATAATACTATAGATATAAAAAAATTATTTTTCTGATAAAATATATGAAGGATTACCATTTTCTTACATTTTACAAAGTGAATTATTATTATTATAGTTTTTTTGTTGGTATTGCTTATATTTTATTTATATATAAAATAAAATAAAATAAATTAATGAAGCCGACCAAACAAAAATTATTTAATCATTTTCCATCCTTTTTCTTAACCAATCAAACAAGAGCAAACATTATTATCATTTTAATTTATTTTATACTCTTTTATTTTCCATATATACACACTTTTATTTCACCCACCCATCACCCAAACATGATGACCGTTGATCAGAGGCTGTTGCACACAGACTCGGATATACACGACTGTAGGAAAAATTTTACCTCTTGGCTTTTATATCATCTTCATTGAGCAAATCCCCCCCCCTTCTCTTAAAACAAAATAATTATTATTATAATTATAAATAAATAATATATATTATCTAAGCAGAACCATTCTCTCTCTCTCTCTCTCTCTCTCTCTCTACGTGTCTGTGTCTCTCCATCAGTATACCCTCTCTCCCATCGAGGAAATTTTTTTTTTCAATATTTTCCCTTATTTATTACGTTTTACTTTCTCCTTTCTTTATTTTCACGGCGCGTCAAATCGAACCCTAAACTTTGTAATCTCTGCAACTCTCTCTCTCTGCGCAGATATATAGGTGTAGATATATACATATATACATACACACATAATATTGACGAAGATGCAGCAGCAGCAGAGGTTGAAGCACCAGCAGGCCTTGATGCAGCAAACCCTATACCACCCTGGGATTTTAGCGCCTCCCCAGGTTCGTTTACCTTATTTTTTTTTTTTAATTTTTGGCATGTTTTCTTGTATTCATTATTTGCTCGGATTTTCTGTTAAATTGGCTTTTATTTATTTATCTGGATTGGTTAATCCGCTGTCCGTTCTGTTTCCTGTTGTGGGGCGAAATCGAGCGTTATGAAATGCTTATTTTTATATTTTTCCCCTGTTCGTTTGCTCAGAAAATGTAGCCGAGGATACATTCAAAATTTCAAGTTTCATTTTTTTTTCTTTCTTTTTGGTGTATCTTCGACCTGAGCAAAGGCTGACTACCGATTTGGCATATCTGATATTAGTTTCTGGTTTTATGGGAAGCCTAAACCTCATGAATCTTATGGTTCAGTTTTGCAAATATTTGTTATGCACAATTGAGTTCGAGGGTTGGAAAATTTTCTTCTAGATTTTCTTTCTAAGCATTTGGCTTGTCATGCCTTTAGATGAAACTCAGTTTCTGGCTTAATTAATTTCCAAAATTAGTTTCTATTTTCCTGTTCTAGTACTGAATGTTTGTTCAAGTTTTTGGGGGTGACCCATTCCCTGAGGATCCGTTGGATGGAACCTATGCATTTTGTATCCCAGGGTTTGATTGTTCCGGGGATGGTTAAGAGTACAATAGCGGAAAAATGAATTATTTCTAAATCAAGCACCTTACTATAATGATACTTGTTAAAAAATAATAATAATAAATAAATAGCCTCTTACTGTGTGGCGTGATCATGCCACGAACAAATTTCTTCATCCGTCCTATTTTGTGTTCCTTACTTTCCACTTTTACTAGGTACCATTTTATTGTGAAAGTTTGAAAATTCGTTAACTTTAATCATCACTTTGCCTACCTGCCCTTCTTTAAATTTATAATTTAAGCACGTTGCAATTCCTAATATATTCATAGTGGGACAGATGTCATCTTTGTAAACATTATATGCAAAGGTTTAACATGGAAAACTGGTTCAAAATGGGTGGAGGATGTAACCTAGTCTGCCTTTTATGAGGGCCTTCTGTCTCTATATGTATATTTAGTATTATCTCAATATTTTTAAATTGTGATCAAATATCGTACTATTCGTTATTTACTTTGATTAACAAAAAAAGAAAATTGGGATTTTGATCAACGATTCGTATTTTGATTTGACAACTTGTTTTTTTTTGGTGATTAACCTATGCATATTTTCAAGCTATATGGAGCCAAACACCCTCACTTTTTTTTTCCCCCTGAAGATGTGCTTATTTTATCTTTCAGTTTTCTTTTAGTAGTGGGTGTCGTTATTTATTTTTGGCCCTTCCCCCTTCTTGTGTTTTTACATTTTTGTTTTGCAGATAGAGCCTATCTTGAGTGGAAATCTGCCTCCTGGGTTTGATACAAGTACATGTCGCAGTGTGTGAGTGTCATACAGACAATTTTCTTGTCTCTCCTTTTCTTTCTAGTTTTTGTTTTTCCTTCATTTTTTAATCTTTTGAATTAAGTGTAACTTGTGTCCTTTTAATATGGAAAATTTAATTGCTTCCTAGTGGGGTGGAATTGAGCCGATCTTTCACTTGGCTGAGCTTGGCTCGACCAAAAAGTGTTTGGCTTGAGCTCGGTTCGGTTGGGTTTTTTTTTTAAATTGTTACCGAAGAAAAAAATTAGATCTTCCATAAAAAGTATCTCTACAAAAAGAAACAATCTATTTACATAGGGAAAAAAAATCTACACAAATTCAGATTTACACATAAGAAAATGTTCTGCAAAAGAAATTACTATATTTACATGAAATAAATCAAAAACACCATATCTTTACTTATAAGGATCATATTTAATAAAGAACATTATTTGCACAAAAAAAAAAAAAGGAGAACAATATATGGAAAAGGCATAGCAGATCACTCAAGAAAATACAATACCAAAAAAAAAAAAAAAAAACCCCAAAATCTGTACAGTTTTTTTTGGTAGGTAAGATATAATTTATTAACCCCCCCCCCTAACAAAAAAAAAAGAAGGATGTTACAATTGGTTCAAAAGTTGAAACACATAAGGCGCACAAAATAAAACCCACACATGCCATGGGCTCAACTAAACAAAAAGGCATATCCAACAAGTATTGAGATCTATGCAAAGAAGACACAGACCATTTGCATATCAGAATAAGGATTTAGCACCAAACAACAGAAGCAATTGCATTCAAAAATAGGAAAGACAGTTGTCTCAACAGAAAATAGATGTTAGCAACAAACTGGGAAGAATAGGCAGCAGCCACAAGAAATAAACAAAGACCATTGTACAATAAAAGCTCCTCTCTATGCAAAGAAGCCTTAGATCTACCTCAAAAAAATAAAGATCTGCACATGAATAAGATTTGGAAAAAATCATACCAGATTTGCCCATGAAAACAAAAAATCTAAACAATACTGAAAAAAAATGTACCGTAGAGTTTGCGGTGGCGGTGGCTTTGGTGGAGCCTGGCGGCAACGTTGGCCTCATTAGAGAGCGAAAGAGAGGATAGAATATCTGCTGGGTAAATTGAAGAGAGAGTGGACAAGTTGAAATGTGGTGTTTAGGTGAAATTAAAGACATATGTATTGGACAATGAAACGGCTTCGTTTTGAAGAGATTTTCGAGCTGCTTGTGAGCTGAATGAGCCAAGCACTAGCTATCTCAAATTTGGCTTGTATCTCTCATGATCCAGTAAATAATCTCAAGTTTGGCTTGTTTACACTATGAACCAAGTTCGAATGGAGCCAATAACAAGCCAAGCTTGAGCTGCTCGCAGCCACCCCTACTTTCTAGGTCGGCAATGTTAACTTTGAATCTCAACAATACCTTACATTAGACGCAGTGCCATGCAATGAAATTCTGTGTGTGTGTGTGTGTGTGTGAGAAATAAATGTGCTTTCTCAATTTTTTTTTTTTTTTCGGTTACAGTTTTATGAATCTATGTAATACACGTGCACTGATACACAGGGTTTCTTACTCAAGTACTTAGGATTATTATTATTTTGATCTTATTCACTCTATGGCATAATGCAGGTACGTTGGAAATATCCACCCACAGGTAACAGAACCCCTTCTTCAGGAAGTTTTCTTGACTACTGGTCCTATTGAAGGGTGTAAGCTCATTCAAAAGGAGAAGGTGTGGTGATTTGTGTCTTACAAGCTTATTTGCTATTGTTTCCTTCTGTCTGTAATTCTTTTGATACATCGGCATCATTTCACTTATGCAGTCATCCTATTGTTTTGTGGACTACTTTGATCGTAGATCAGCAGCTCTTGCTATTGTGACTCTTAATGGGAGGCACCTGTGAGTATAAATTTTCATACTTGCTGTTTATATGTTTCCTGTTCTATTTACTAACCTGCAGTTTCCAGGTTTGGGCAGGCTATTAAAGTTAACTGGGCATATGCCAGGGGTCAGAGAGAGGACACATCAGGTCTATATATTTTCACTTCTTTCTTTTAATTTATGATAAAATTTATTCTGGGCTTCTTTTAAGTTAGTTTGTCTATATATCTTATCGTGTTTTCACTTTGTACATAGGTCACTTCAATGTTTTTGTTGGTGATCTTAGCCCTGAAGTTACAGATGCTACATTGTTTGCATGCTTCTCTGTTTACCCTAGTATCTCGTAAGCGTTGGTTCTTGTTTTTGTTCCATGTTTTCTCTGGCTATACGCTGTCCTGAATCTTCTGATCATGTTGAGTTTAAAAATAATGTATGATTTGTAAACTCACATTTAACTGGATGCTAACTTGATACCTACACTGCTATCCACAGGGATGCAAGGGTTATGTGGGATCATAGGACTGGACGTTCAAGGGGGTATGGGTTTGTTTCTTTCCGGAATCAGCAGGTACTTGGATGTTTTGGTTGGTCTTTATGATTATCTTTCTCTTCTTGATTTCTACGCTTTGTATTCTACTTCACCAGTACGTCATGTCCTGACTGTTCTTCATTTTTTCCTTGGCCAGGAAGCCCAAAATGCAATAAATGATTTGAATGGTGAGAATATTTTCATTGCAGCTTCACAATATCCTTGCTTTTTGCATAATTTATATTCCGTCTCTAGTTTCTACGTGCCGGCATGTAGATAGAACCCAAAGGTATAAATGAAACAATCTGGGGCTAAATATTTCTTAACTTGGATGTTGTTAATGGGATTTAAAGATGTGCTAAAGTGTGGTCACTTAGAGTTGCTGCTGTCCTATAATTGGTATGGAATACTCTGCATTTTGGTATGAGGCTTTAAGCATAGGGCTGTGGCATGCATCAGTGGATGTTTACATTTATGATCACATTCATGAGGTTTTAAGACTGCTGGCATTTCGATGATAACATGAATGGTGGCCCTTCTTGTTGTGGGCCTCATTTAATAGATGAAATTAACAATGATTTATCAAGATTTAATTAATCTGAGGTATGTCTTGCAGAAGTCCCCAATATCTACAAGATCTCTTAAAAGGGCAATGAAATGTGAAATTTGGAAGCGTTTTTATAAATTTATTGTAACCAATTCAATGACCAGGATAACTTGGATTGGTACCTTGTTAATGCCCCTGTTTTGCTGATTTTTTATCAATATAATATTCTTTTATTTATCACAAAAAAATATTACCTTGTTAATTGTTGAACAAGCATTATGGTTTGTTTCCTTCTTTCTTTCTATATCACCAGTGTTACTTTTATCCAGGCATATAAGTCAAAATTCTTTTAATTTTAACAATATAGGGAAGTGGCTTGGCAGTAGACAAATTCGGTGCAACTGGGCTACAAAGGGTGCTGGTGCTAATGATGACAAGCAGAGTTCGGATGCCAATAGCGTTGTGGAGCTAACGAATGGAACATCAGGTTAGATCTTTAATGAAATGACAATCCGAAGTTATCATAACAAAAGTAATCGTTGTATGAGTTTAATTGCAAAGACAAACTTTAAGTTTTATAAGTATGAATTTATTATTAGTTTTTTTTTTTTTTTTGGCAGGGGGGGTTGTGGTAGGCTATCATTAAAATGTGATTCTTGAGCATTGGAAGTGTGCATCCTTGTAATCATTGTAAATCATGATGATACATAAGGAGAATTGAAGATTTTTATGGTACATGTAGGAGGCACACAACATCCATAATCCTACCTCACTTTGATATGCATATTTTGACTATTGTTGCAGTTTTTTATTACTGCTGTCACAATCATGATTTTCTAAGAAAAATTGTGGGTTTTAAGACGTGTAGTTCAGGCACAATGTCTATATTGTAGAATGCTATTGAAATAAGTGATATTATTATGTCTTATATATACCCTCATGGATGTGCCCTAAGGATAATTCATATTTTGTTGTATATTGTTCTTTGATACCATTTTGCAGTTTTACATATTTTATTGTGAACCTTACAAGGATAGCATTCTTCTTGTGCAGATGATGGTCAAGAGAGGACTACTGATGATGCTCCGGAAAATAATCCTCAGTACACGACTGTATATGTTGGCAATCTTGCTCCAGAGGTGAGATTTTCCGTATGCTTATAAACAAAGTCTAATAGCATAGTGTGCTGGTTCTTCTTGACAAGTGACTCTCTTAGGGATGCTTTGTCTTCTCTTCTGGGTTCCAAGCCTCTTTTGGGGTCAAACAGAAAGCAACAAATCCACTGTGCTGTTCCCACTGGATTACATTACACTCCTTGTATCTTTTCAGATGCAATTCATGCATGGTTCATGTGCAGTCACCATCAAACAGTGGTCAAGATCCACGTGCCTTGGGTACACTTGAAATAGCAGTCGACCTACCCCAGTGCCATGTCTAAGCCTGTCATTTTCTTAAATAATATGCATTTGTAGCTGCCGATCCTACCTCAGTATAGGTTTGGTATGAATTTCATTAGTGGCAGTGCTCTTCATTAAAGCAGACTAGGCAAAGAATCACTCTTTTGCTCATCCCTTCACCATACCTTTTCTATTTATCATTATCTTGTTTCTCTCTTCTGTCACCTGCAAATGATAATATCTACACCAATTTAATCTGAAAGACTAATTGACTGAACATTAAAACTTTTGTGCTTCCTTTTTGTACCTTCTGATATGCTTGTCTCTATTTGTATTCTAAATCAATCACTTCTTCATGCCTGGATTCTTAGATGAACATTCTAAATGTCCTCCTTTAGCCTGTGTTTCTGACAAGTAGTATCATGAACGTTATGTACCAGGTTACTTCGGTTGATCTCCACCGGCATTTCCATGCTCTTGGTGCTGGGGTTATTGAAGATGTTCGCATACAACGAGATAAGGGTTTTGGTTTTATAAGGTACAGTACCCATGCTGAAGCAGCTCGTGCTATTCAGATGGGAAATGCCCAGATTCTCTTTGGCAAACCAATTAAGGTAACTTTGTCTTACATTGCCCTTCACGAAAATTAAAGGATGAATTTCTACTTCTTGGACCTTCGGATATTCTCATTTGTCATACTTTCAAGTTGTGGCATTCTCATGAAGATGCTTAATTTTCTTTATTGGAATGCATCCAAGTCCATGTAGCATTTTCTGGATAATTTGTTGGTCTCTCATGTATATATGGCAGGTGAATAGGATGGTATACTTGAGGTCCACAATATCATGCCTCCTTAGGTCATGGGGCAAGTTGAGCAACTGGGCATAGGCAATATGTTTTGTCTAGAATATTCAAGTTGAGTTCTAATTGATAGATTCGATATCTTTTCAACTTGTTTGAACCTTGCCCGATAGAGAGAAGAATGGTCGAAAGGGGATATGTGTAAATAGCCAACGCATGATCTAAATGATGTACTTGAGATGATAACTAGTTTGTGGATAACAGATAGGGTTTGGACGAGGTCACTGAATGCATCATTTAACTGCTTTGGAAAGTGAATTTTATCATTGTTGATGAGAGTATAATGCTTTGCCTTTGCACCCGTGTGTTAGAATGATTATGCCTGTTTTCTCGAGGTGTCCTGATCTGGTAGGAAGTTAGATTGTAGTTATTCAAGTGTACGCTCTGAATTTTAAGTTGTTGTGTAACTGGAAGTGTTTGTTACTGATACGCATGTCCACATTCATTTGCTACTTTATTTCATTAGCCCCTCAATGTTCAATTTATATGTTGTAGTGCTCCTGGGGCAGCAAGCCTACTCCACCAGGGTCCAGCTCAGGCCCTCTACCACCACCTACTGCTGCACATTTGCTGGGTCTTTCTGCTGCAGACCTTGCAGCCTATGAACAACTGGCATTGAGTGGAATGGGAGGTGCTGCACAAGCCCTGATGCATCCCCAGGGTCAGCGAATTGGTGTTGTTGGAGCTAGTCAGGCAACCTATGATGGTGGGTATCCGGGCATCGCTACAACCCAGCCGCCTATGTACTACCAGTAACACAATTATATAATGTCCTTTTTTTGGCTCTCCAGCCATGGAGGCGCTGAAACGTGAGGGCATGTAGAATGTTTGAATTTAGCCTTTTATTTATTTATGTATTTATTTTTTGGGGTTTTGCTCCCCCTTGTTTACTATGGTTAGTTTGCCTTTGTCACCTTGCACACCTGCTGTGTTCAGACATGGAGGATATATGTATATTCTGGTGGGGCAATTGCTCGTTCAAGTCTTGTTTAACCCACAGTTGCTGTGGAATGGATGAGTGACTCCAATTTGAAAGCTTACTAGTTTTTAGTTGAAACAGTGAATTATGAAGGTTACCTTTTTATTTTTGTTAAATCTGCTATTTTCTTTAGACCGAAAATTCTGGATCTCTGTTTTCTCTTTATGGACATCAGTTGTTGGTTGACAGGCTCCCCTTGCAGGATCTTTTTCCGGAGGGAATTAAACGCTTTTAGAATGTGCTTGAATATATACTAAACTTGAATTAACTTAATTTTAGATTACAAAGTCTTATTATAAATAATAATTAAGATATTCTAAATCTAATTTGAATTATGATGGGTATCTAACTCTCAAATGAGGTCTCTCTCTCTCTCTCTCTCTCTAATGGGATTAGGAAACCTCGACGGAATAGCTTGGTATGGTTGATATATGTTGTTATGATTATTTTTCACAATTTAAGCTTTCATTTTTAACTTATTTTCAAGTTTTAAGAACTATGCGTTTGGAGTGACAAAAAATTAGATAAAGCGAAATAAGTTGTAATTTCGTAATTTGTACAATAATATAAAAAGTAAATAAATTTTAGAAGTTTTCAGTGTTTTTTACTGTTTTTTAGAATTTTTTCTTCACTCCACACGAATATGATTAAGGAGTTTTTGGTTTGAGGAAGTTTTGAGTTCAAGCACTTTAGTCATGTAAGGTGAAGTTATATGTATTAGTTTAATATACATTATTAAACTCATTTTTTAATAATCGAAATTTTTAGAATAATTGTTGGCCAAGTTTTTGTTTGGGTAAGAGATAAATGGATGGAAAGAGAAGCGAACGTGAGAGGATGAAAAGATTTACTTGGTTAGATGGAAGTCAATGGAAGATAAGAGAGGTAATCAGTTCACCTTCATTGACCAATTATTATTATTTTTTTAAAGCCCCATTTGAGGTGTAACTAGAGTGGACAATGGTTTCAAATTGTGTTTCTTTATCTTGGATTTGGTATTTTTCATTATTTTTAGAAATGTTCATCATAAATAACGGATATGATAATATTTTTAACAATAATTTTTATCTTATTCTCTATTTCCTTCTCTCTCTCTCTCTGTCCCAAACAAGAAAAAATAATTTTCCCTTTCTTCCTTTTCTTTCCATCCCCATACCCCAAACAAAGCCTTAAACAATCTTCCGCCGCCCCTGCAGCCTTTTTTTTTTTATTCTCTCCTGATACTTGAAATCCTCTCTCTCTCAAATTATCTCATGAGATGGGTAAGAAGAAGAAAGCAACACTCAGTTAGACCCGAAATTTGAGAAAGCTGAGAGATGGTTAAGAGTTAAAGGAGTAACTCTTTACCGATGTTACTTGAAATGAGAAACCACACTAAAAGATCGGAATTGAAAGAACATATTACATATATAAGCAATCCCTTTTTTTTTTTTTTTTTTTTTCCCTTCCCAACCTCAAATTTTTGTTACAGCAGCTACAGCGAATAAAAGGAACTCATAGTTCAGCTTCAACTTCAAAATTGTCATTACATCATGTATTATATATATAACCATAGTTCGCCATTACATCCAATCCCCAAGCAAAATTGTCGAAAATGAAAACAAAGATAAGATCTTTCTCATATGTATAGTATTAATTACTAATTAATTATTCCCGTGTATGATCTTAAATATATATATATATATATCTCTCTCTATTTTGACAACAACAGCCAAAATTGGGGCTAAATTGCAAGAATCCCCGGGGAGAAGATCTGTCCATTTGTGTAAGGTGAGTTTGAAACACCGTCGGCTGCTGATCTTGAAGCTTCGGAGCTACACTTCTCTTTCCTCTCATCCATCATCATCTGCCTGTACCTACACTCTGTGCTACAAAACCCTTTCTCTCCCCTGCAACAAATTCAAACCCACATCAACAACCATTCATCTCAATTCTGTACACATCACCTATATATACATATATATAGAAAAAGTTGATAATTATACCTGTACATGTATATGTCTTTGCCGTGGAGCTTTTTCCGGCACAAGTGGCAACAACTGAGAAAATCAGAAGCTGGGTATGCCGTGATTTCTTCTCCAAATCTGGCTGGGGTTATGTCAAATATGGAAAACCCACCACTGTTTTTGCTTCTGCTATCAAACCCAATTCTATTATCACAGTAAACTACTCTTCTAGTGCAGGACTTGTTTGGTCCCCGGCAAGTCACAAAAGTGTAATCCTCCAAATCATCCGAATCTATTTCCTCCAAGTCCAAACCTCCCCTGTATCTACTACTAGTATCACAATTATTAAGAGCCGGTTTGATCGGAATCGGATTGGAGCGGTTTAAATTCTGACCAAACACGGCCTTGCTGGGGCAAGCGGAATCGCCGGATTTCTCCAGGGCGGCGACGATCCCGAGCCCAACCCCACCGAGAGCATAGCTCTTTAGACCGGCTCTTGTCCTTGGGGATTGAATCTGAAAGTCCAGAGGACTTCTTGGGCTTGGGGAGTCATCGGTCCGGCAGCCGGAACTCCATGTTCCGGCGAGCCTTTCGATGACTAGCTGTGTTTTGTTCCCTAACATGACTGTGATGCGAGGGTAGTGAGAGAGACAGAGAGAAGAGAATTGCAGAGCACAAAGTCTACCGGGGGCTCTGCGATATATGGTGATGAGAGTTTGAGAGAGAGAGAGAGAGAGAGAGAGAGTGGTTGGACTCAGCCCCTGGTTTGGTTTGAAATAATAGTAAGCTGAAATGATTGATTGAGCATTTTAATTATTTTAGTTGATTTGCTTTACAGAAAAAAATAAAAGGTCAGTTGTCAGTGGGCCCGGGGGGTCCTGAGTTTTTGTGCAATGTCCATGTCCAATGATTGGGACCCAAAAACCAGGCACCTGACCCACATTTGGCCGCTGTCTGACACACAAAAGATTCTGCCGATGCCTTCACCGCCGGGGAATGGGGTACGTGTCAAGAGATCAACGGAAGAGCTTTCCACTAATCATCACTCAGCCCGATGAGACCGCCCAGCCCATTGATTTGGGTTTTGCTCTTTCTGCTACTGGACAAACGAAAATGAGCCCACTGGAATTTGTGGGGCCCCTTTTTTTCCCTCCCGGGGGCCCCGAAAGCGACTTTTGGTCGTGCGATAGACTACTACTGTGAAGCAATGGTTGATATTCCAAATATACCCTTTTGTATAAAGTTTTACGTACAACCCGGTTTTTCATTGCAAGTGAAGCTGGATTGTGGGCGTGTTTGGATAGAAAAAAAAAAAAAAAAAAACGAGTGTAAAAAAATATATATATTTAATTGGATAAAATTGATAATTTTTTATGATTTTTTGATGAAAGTTGTTAAACCGAACACCTTTGTATGACGAACCGCCCGGTTCATAATATAACGTTTATGCTTATTTTTTTATACTTATAAATTTTTAAAAATTAATAATAAAGAACGTGGTTGATTAATCTCTTTGTATATTTTTGTTGTAGAAAAATGAAATCTTAAATGGAAAAATATAAAAAAAATTATTTTTACACTCGTTTTTTTCGTAAACATTTTTTCAATTTTAATATTTTATTAAGATATTTATTTTATTAGATTAAAATTATTTTTGATATATAATTATTACTATTAAAATAATTTATTTTATTAAAATTAAAATTAATCCTAGAATAATAGTTATCATTAAAATTATTTATTTTATCAAATAAATTTTTTTAATTAGTCGTAATTACATCTTAAAATTATTTACTTTATTAAAATATTTTTAATAAATTATTGTGAAATTATATTATTAAATTTAATAAAAAGTATATATTAAAATTAATTATTATTAAAAATATATTTTAAACATTAAATTAATTGATTTAAATATAATTTATTAAATACAATATTCTATAAAAATTTAATAAAATTAAAAGTAAAATTAATTACCATAGATAAAATTGTATTACCAAACATTTTTGTTTGTTTTGATTTTAGAGGAATAATTGAAAATAAATTAATTAAAAAATGTTATTAAACAGGCCCAAAATATGTTAAAAAAACATTATGTAAAAATATGTCTAACTTAGAAATCAAACTAATTAATCAATTAAACATTTTTTCTTTTAACACTTGAAGCTAAATCAATCTATAGAACTCAATCTCTTACTATAGTGCTTGTTTGAGGGACCTAGGAGAGGGATTGAATTTAGGATTTCATGAGACCTGCAAACCCAATGTTCAACAATAACAAAAAAATAAAAGAGAAACAATCTCTTCATATTATTGATCTGTCAAAATAGAATATATATCGTTTTATGGGATAAAATTATGTCTTTTTTCTTTGCGTTTAATGTTTACCTAAATGTAAGTGTTTAAAATTATTGTCACATTTTATGTTAAATCATATCTTTTATATTACTTTATATCTTACCAATTAAATATTAAAAAAATAATTTCATATTATACCAATCTTATTTATTATTTAGGGAGAGTTTGGAGTGATAAAAAGTGAGATAAAATGAAATAAAATATTGTTTGAAGAAATTTTTTGCGTTTAGTGCACATATCTCAAATCGCATTTTTTTGAGATAAATAGTAAGATTTCCGTTTTGACGGACTGGATTTTTGTTTGGAAAGATTCAAAATTTTGGACAATCGTGACTTCTTTGCACTACAATCTGTCCGAACAAATTGTAGAAATCGTTTGCACGAAAGTTAGTCGCGAATCGGTTGAAACGGTTTCTATAAACCATTGGAACGGTTTCTACAACCCTACAAAAAATAGTTAAAGTGAGTGTCATTTAGTAGTTTGAGAGTCCATAGTGAGAATAGTGAAAAAAATTTTGTTATTTGATTAATTGAATTCTAGTTATCGATTTTTTTTAAAGGTATTGAAATTTTTTTTAAATTTTGAGAAAATGGGAATGCATAAAAAATGTATAAAAATTTTCAGAGATTTTAACTAAAAATTGGTGCTCCAAACGCACCCTTACTCTCCATCCTCTAACCACTCCAATTAGGCATGGGCCGAGAACCTCCAGGGAGGGATATTTTGGTCAATTAGTAACAAATGTGTCTTCGGCCCATTGATTATAATGCTGAAACGTAGCTTTCTCAAAACCGGGTGCCTTGGGTTGTAGTGTAGGGCCCAAACTTGGGCCAACCACGTCGCGTTCTTAGTTTTATATGTCCAATGTTGATTGGCCAATTCGGTTGGAGCCACGTGAATAATTAATAAAATTGTTATAGGCTGACGAAATAATCCCCAAACTCTTCAATTATTACTCATTTTCTCAAATTTTTTTAATAATTCTGCAATAATGTTAGCATTTGAGGTGTCTTGACGTTGACCTCCCTTTCATTTTCTTGAATTTAAGTCACGACAAGGATATCTTCTTTTTTATTTTATTTTTTTCCGGTAAACGACACCTACGTCTCCTCAAAAATTTCGTAATTACATTTGCCATGAACTAATATTTAAAAATTATATTTAACTCCTCTACTTTTAAATATTATTAAGTTTAAAAAAATATTATTAATATTAATTCATTTTCGTTAAATTTAACAGAAGTATCAAAATAAATAGTAGTGTTTTTCTATTTTACCTTTCACTCTCACATTTTTGTGAATTTTATTTACAAAAATTATCAAAAATAAATAAAAGAACAGGTAAAAATAATTTTAATTTTGAAAATTTTTGTTAAAAAAATTGATAAAAACGTGAGAGAGAAAGAGATAAAATAGAAAGAGAACTTAAAATTTTGGTTATTTTAATATTTTCTATCAAATTTTAACGATTTATTTAAAAGAAGGGGTCAATATTAATAATATTTTAAAATAAATGAATTAATTATAATTTTTAAATGTTGAGATGTAATAAGTATAATTAATTAAATATCAAGGGGAGGTAAGTATAATTCACTAATTTTTCCTTTTGGTCATTATAAACGTACCTATCGTTTATCATGAGTAACTCTAAATATATTTGCACCAAAAAAAAAATTAAATATATATATATATATATATATATGTATGTGTGTCAATATTGGCGGACGCACAAAGGGCCCAGTGTAAGCGAATGCTTACACTAAAATTTTAGACTCGACTCAATGACCAGATCAGACCCGATCCGACAACATGACCCACATATAGAAAGTCTTAAACTTACTTTTCTCTGTATTGTTACAATCCTGCACCCTAAACCCATCCTTTTCTCTATGCGTACTGGAGAAAAATGTGAAGAGGAGGAGCGAAGAGGAAGTATTCACATGCGACGTGTCAGACCTTGGAAATAAAAGCCGACGATAATTTGAAGAATCCGTTTTCTGGATCCGCCACTGCCCACCTTCACATCCACCATTGCGTCGTGTCGGAAGTTGGAGATATAGGTTAAGTTAATTTGAGCTACCTTAATTGGCGCCTATACTGACCAAATTTTTTGGATCAGCCACTGTGTGTCAATCGATTTAATTCACACTGTCACCTTACTTATCATGGGGGAAAAAGTGAAGGGGGGGGGGGGAAGAAAAATGGTGATTGTAGTAATTTGTAGTACTGGATAACCGAGGATACATGCAATCTGCTGGGAGCAATTAATTTATAATTAGTCCATCCCCATTAATACAATTATTTCATTAGTGAAAAGAAATAATTTTTTTAAATAGTTAATTGTTACACGGGCAAGTGTCCCTTTCAGCCCAACAATGTTTGCGTTGTTGTATGATTAAAATACACAGAAGCGATTGATTAAAATATACACAGAGGATCAGTTGAAATCTACCACAATGATGCTGCAGATCATTTATTTTGAGGTACAACCATATTTCTTTGCTTCTTCGTATCTATACAAATAATATTATACGTATATATTTTACTTTGATTGGTAGCTTAACAACCGGGGGATCGAGTTTATTAATATACTTTAATTAGTTTAATTTATTTGTTATACAAAGGTTTCCTATCCCACTTGCTAATCACAATATATAATTTCCATTAATTAGCGTATTTAATTTGTGGTATTTGAATAGTAGACAACCAACGCTGTTCTCTTGAAGCTGTCCTCGATCTCCATCAAGACATATCATATGTATAGATACATATGCATGTACGTATATGCTTCAAAAGTCTAAAACATTTGGAAGTCAAATTATGCGTGCTTAGAGTTGAATTAGACCCTTATAAGATCTATATATGTGCCTAGAAAAAGATAAGATTTATAAAATTACATTAAGAGAGAATTTTTTTGATTGCATCATTAAGATATAAATTAACCTTTGAAAAGATAAACTTAGGCTTAGTTTGAGAAAATATATATATATATATATATATAGTTTTTTAAAAAATTTAATTTTTTTTTGTTGGGAGAGGAAAAAAAGAAATTTATCAAATAAATAAAAATTTAAAAAAGTTATCTTTTTTAATTTTTATTTATTTGATATATTTATTATTTATGGTTTAAAAAAATTAAAATGTAACAGGGTAATTTTAGTTAATTCAAAAAAAAAAAACAAAAAGTTAAAAAGTTGAAATATAGGCTTTCCAAACGAAGCCTTAATGAATGAATTAAAGTTACCATTAAATTTCCTAGATTTATATAAAAACAAATTGTATAATAATTAGTATTGACTATAAAAAAGTATGACTTAAATGTAAAATTAGTTATATCGCTAGCTTTTTATTTTTATTTATTTTTGAAAAAGAAAAAGAGAATTTGGATTCTAAACTTAGGAGAAATAAAAATTCAATTTTAATAGGTACTTCAAGGGAGATAAAGAGATAATAACAAAATTTGGATATACATTTTTTTGAATAAATTCTTGAAAAAGATAAAGAGATAAATAAACTTTATTCTCATCAGAGGTAGATTATTCTCATTTAATTTGAGTAGATAAATACGATTTAATTTTGATAAGAGGTTCAAGAAAACAAATAAAATATAGAATTCTAAATATGCAAGATATGTACTTGGTTAATGGAAGGTATATATCTAAATTTTAGTAGGTTTTATCCTATGGATTGGATTGGAGATAAATAAGAATTCAATTTTGATACTTAGTAAAAGAGATAGGATAAAAATTAAACACAAATTTGGATTAATTTGTTTACGAAAAATTTAGAGATTGAAATCTTGGATAGCAATTAAATCTGTGATCTCTATCTTTATTAATTAATTGTCTTTAATTGATAAAGATAGTAACAACTAATCAAACACAAATTTAATTTGGATAAGTTTTTTTTATCTCTAAATATTGAATATTGGATAAAGATTAACAGCTGATCTTCTCTCTATATAAACCACATCCACGTAACGTTTTCTTGTACTTTTTTTTTACGTCTTAAGAGACTCAACTTAGAAAAAAAAAATTTTCAACATGAGGTTTTCAGGGGCACTTCTCTTTAGTTGTTTTCTTTTGATAGTTTTGATGAGTCCTCTCATGTCAGCTGTGGAGGTTTCTCATGATTCTCGAGCTATTACGATTGACGGCCAGCGTCGAATTTTGATTTCTGGTTCAATCCACTATCCTCGAAGCACTGCTGAGGTCAAATTTTATTTATTTATTTTTTTGTCTTCTGTTTTTTTTATTAAAAAAATGCTATGTAATGTAAAAATATTAATTACCTTTTTTTAAACTTGAATATTAACAATTTACCATAACTATAACTATGTTACATTGCAATTATAAGTAACAAGACTGATAAATAATTAGCAAAAAAAAAACAAGACTGATAAATTGTTATTTTAATTAATTAATTAATTAATTATTATTTTTTTAGATGTGGCCGGATCTGATTAAAAAAGCAAAGGAGGGTGGATTAGATGCGATTGAGACTTACGTATTTTGGAATGCTCATGAGCCTGCTAGACGCCAGTATGATTTTAGCGGCAATCATGATCTCATAACGTTCATCAAAACCATTCAATCTGAAGGGCTTTATGCCGTTCTTCGCATTGGTCCCTATGTCTGTGCCGAATGGAATTATGGGTAACTCTCTTTCCTTCTTTATTTTTTCTTTATTATTATTATTATTATTATTAACTAATTATTATTTTTTATGTTGAATTAGTGGTTTTCCTGTATGGCTGCATAATATTCCCGGTATTGAATTGCGGACGGCAAATAGTGCCTATATGGTAATAACGTTAATTTATTCGTTCATTCATAATTTTCTTTGGCAAAATTCCATTTGTAGAAATTTATACATATTTTCTTCATTTTTTTTATTGCTTTATATATATATATATATATATATATATGTAGAATGAGATGAAGAATTTTACCAGCTTGATAGTAAATATGGTTAAACAAGAAAATCTGTTTGCTTCACAAGGAGGGCCCATCATTCTTGCTCAGGTGTGTATAAAGTTATGTTTCTTTTTTTTTTTTGTTTCATTTTATTTTAGTCTAACTTATTATTAATAATAATAAAATCTAAAACAGATTGAGAATGAATATGGGAATGTGATTTCATCCTATGGAGATGCTGGGAAAGCCTATATAGACTGGTGTGCAAACATGGCCAATTCACTGGACATTGGAGTTCCATGGCTCATGTGTCAAGAGCACGATGCTCCTGAACCAATGGTACATTTTTCTTTTATACACATACATATATATATATATATATATATATATATGTATATCAGTAAATATTTATGGGAATAATAAAATTTATTATTAATATTTTTTTTGGTGGTTCTAAATTTTATACAGTTGGAGACTTGCAATGGCTGGTATTGTGACTCTTACTCACCATCCAATCCCAATACCCCTAAGATGTGGACTGAAAACTGGACTGGCTGGTTAGTATAGTTATATATATATATATATATATGCATATATGCCTAGACTTTTTTTTTTTTTTAACGAGAATATGCCTTGACTTTTTTTACTGAGCAATATTATTAAATATTTTAGGTTTAAAAATTGGGGTGGCAAGGATCCACATAGAACAGCAGAGGATTTGGCATTTTCTGTAGCAAGGTTTTTCCAAACAGGAGGCACATTCCAGAATTATTATATGGTTTGTAATTTATCATCTACAATATTAATTTTTTTTAGTTTTATTTTTATTTTATATTTAATCTCATTTTAATTTACTTAACATATATTTTTTTGAAAAATTAATATTTTTTTCAGTATCATGGTGGAACCAATTTTGGAAGAACAGCTGGGGGTCCATACATTACCACAACATATGATTATGATGCTCCTCTAGATGAATATGGTGATAATATTTATTCCATTTGAAGTAAAATTTAAAATTTTATCAATATTATTGAATCTATTATTGTTGATTTTTTTTTAATTACATATTTGTATGATTAATGTAGTTATTTTTATGCTTGTCTTTCATTTCTAGGTAATTTGAATCAACCAAAGTGGGGACACTTGAAGCAACTTCACGGTGTGCTAAAATCAATGGAGAAAACTCTTACCTATGGAAATGTTTCCAGCACTGACTTTGGCAATGGAGTTTCGGTGAGTTTACACTTATATATATATATATATATACACAGTGGCGGAGTCACATGGTGCCCAGTGTAGGCGAAGGCCTACGCTGAAATTTTTTTTTTAAATTATTTGGTATAAAAAAATTATAAATATTTATATAAAATTTTTGGATGCATTTGGAGGCATATCTTTTAATAAGTTTTGGTATTTTTTTACTAAAAAATCTTTAGCATTTTGTTTTACAATTTTTGGATGTTTGGTAAAATTTTTAACAATTTATAGCAATTTTTGTAACTTTTGTCAACTTTTAACAATTTTTGGTAATTTTTAACAACTTTTGTGTGTTTGGTAAAAATTTTGGTAACTTTTGAATAGCGCAAATTATTGTAACAAAGTAAAAAAGTGACAATGTATTTAATATCAATGTATAGTATTTTATATTTTATCGTATTTTATGTATTTATTTAAAATTTTACATGTGATTTGACTTACGCTGACCCAAATTCCTGTATACGCCATTATATATATATATATATATATATATATACAGACACATATATATAATATATATATTTTACATACAGTAGACATCATATATTTCTGATTTTTGTAGGTTACAATTTATGCAACCAATGAGACTTCGAGCTGCTTCTTTGGCAATGTAAACACCACCAACGATGCTACCATTACCTTCCAAGGAAGTGAATACACTGTACCTGCTTGGTCCGTCAGCATTCTTTCAGATTGCAAAAATGAAGTATACAACACAGCAAAGGTAAAACTAATTTTTCTTCTACATATATTCTTATTTGTTTTTGAATTAATTAAATTTATTTATATCAAAATTTAAATTTAAATTAATCAAAAATGATTTGTTATGGATTAGGTAAACACCCAAACAAATGTGTTGGTGAAGAAGACAAACGAAGCAGAAAATGAACCCAGTGCCTTGAATTGGAGTTGGAGGCCCGAAAACACTGATCACACCATTGTACTTGGAAAAGGCCATGCTTCGGCTAGGCATTTGATTGATCAAAAGGTTATTAATGATGTCAGTGACTATTTATGGTACATGACAAGGTAATTAATTAACCAATTTTAGAATTTGTTTTATTTTGTAATTAGATTGATATTCATTTTTATTTAAAATTTTTTATTTACTAATTCTGTATTTTATTGTTTGATTAATATATATATATATATATAGTGTGCATCTTAAAAAGGATGATCCAATATGGAGTGAGGAAATGTCTATTAGGGTCAATGGCACTGGCCATGTACTCCATGCATATATCAATGGAGAATATATAGGTAAAATATATATATATATATATATATTATTGGCTTTTTTTATTTTCAATAATTTATTGTGTTTAAATTTTATTGGAAATTTTTATGGTAGGTTCTGAATGGGCTAAGTACGGAGTTTTCAATTATGTGTTTGAGAAGAAAGTGAAATTCAATCCTGGGAAAAATCAAATTACTTTGCTCAGTGCCACCGTTGGACTCCAGGTATATATATCATTATATATATATGTGTAACATAATTCAGAGGAAAGCAGTGTGTATATTTTTATAAACTTAATCTTTTATTTAACAATTTTTTTTTGGGGGGGGGATTTGTGTTTGTAATCAGAATTATGGTCCAAAATTCGATACAATAAGTAGTGGAATTCCTGGTCCTGTGGAGTTGGTTGGGAAAAAGGGAGATGAGACCATCATAAAGGATTTGTCATCGCATAAATGGAGATACAAGGTTGGGCTTCGCGGAGTTGACGATGAAAAATTGTACTGCTCTGAGTCAGCACACGCTTCGAAATGGAAAGCTGATGATCTCCCAGTCAACGGGAACATGACTTGGTACAAGGTAAATTTAATAAATTCAATCGAATAACTTCCTTGTTTAATTTTATGATAATACATAATTGAAGATTAATTATATATATATATATGTTTATTTTCAGACAACATTCAAGGCACCTTTGGGAACAGACCCAGTTGTGGTAGATTTGCAAGGGATGGGCAAAGGTATGGCTTGGGTGAATGGGCACAGCATTGGTCGATACTGGCCTATTTACTTGGCAGACATGGGTGGTTGTAGCCTCGAGCCTTGTGATTATCGCGGGAGTTACTCTGATAAAAAGTGCCTTTCCAATTGTGGTCAACCTACCCAAAGATGGTAACAATCAAATTTTACCATTTATTTTTTATTTTTGAAAAATATCATTACTTCAATCAAAATAATTTACAAAATTTAATTTGAACTAAGATATAATATGTTTGCAATCCGTGGAATTGAATTTTAAACAAAAAAAATGATAAGTTTGCAAGTATATATAAAGTGTGCAACCCTGACTGTTATATCTTAATTATTTTTAGTATCAGTGTAATCTGAGTTTTAATCATTGTCAATATATAATTGATTTGATTAATGACGTTTAGGTATCATGTTCCGAGATCTTTCCTCGACGCCGACGTTAATACGTTGGTGCTATTCGAGGAATTCGGGGGAAATCCATCGCTGGTGAACTTCCAAACGGTGGCAGTGGGCTCTGCTTGTGGGAGTGCTTACGAGAAAAATGTCATGGAATTGTCGTGCCAAGGAAGGCCAATTTCGTCCATTCGTTTCGCAAGCTTCGGAGTTCCCAAAGGCAATTGTGGTTCCTTCCACAAAGGCACTTGCGAAGCCTCAAAGGACGCAATGTCCATCGTGCAAAATGTAAAAATATTATTTACCTTTTTAGTTTGTTTTTTTGGTTTAAGGTTTTAATTAAGATTAATTGGGTTGGTGAATTTTTTTTAATTTATTTTTTCCCCTCAATTACTTAATTAATTATTATTATTTTTGCAGGCATGTGTTGGAAAGGAGAGCTGTTCGATTGAAGCATCTGAAGATGTTTTCGGGGCCACGAATTGCAGTGGAGTTACCAAGAGACTAGTAGTGGAGGCTGTTTGCTAGATTTTTTTTTTTAATTTCTTTTATTTTTTTTCTAGTTATTTTTTTATTTCACTCAGTATTTCTAATTAAGTAAATAACTTTTCTTTTCTTTTTTTTCTTGCCGTAATTTTGTCGGTCTTTCATTAGTAGTGAAAATTCTAATAGAATATTCATTTTTTTTTAAATTATTTTATGCTTTCATTTGAAGTATGAGTTTGATTTTTCTCTGTGTTCGAGCGAAATGAACTGGCCATTGGAAGCACAACCAGGGTTTTAGTGATTCTGGTTGAAGCTTTTCAACTGGGTAAAAAGATTTAAAAAAAAAAAAACTCAATGGTATTTTGAATAATAATAATAATTAGGAATTAACATTCTGCATATAGAAAAAAATTGTGGAAGATACACAATTACAATTACAGAGATCGCACGGGAAGGACAATTACAATTTTCTCTTAAGTGCTTTTGGGAAAAAATGGTGTGAAAATAGTGAAAAGGGCAAGAGGACGACCGTGAAAAAAAAGGCCAATCCGTAGACAGATGATTTAAAGGTTTTCCTATGTTTGGGAAATAAATGGTCAGAAATTCTCTGGCAACAAAAATTTTGCAGAATTCTGAGCCGGGTTTTCTTCTGTTTGGCAAAACTTAAAAGATTTCTTTTTAGAAATTCCAGAGGAATGAGTCTTGAGAGTAAGCGCCGTCAAAATTTTCCTCTCCATAATCCACGCTGGGCGTTATTGGTGGGACATAATAATCATTTAAATCATCGAACCCGGGGAAAATATCAAACGATCCAGGCATGGTGCTTTCCGCACCCGAACCCATGGTTGAGAAGAGATCCAAAAACGACCCGTCCAGCGTCGTTACGCTCCCCAGTTGAGCCGCCCCGTCGGACACCGACGGTGACGGAGATTCAGCCTGCATTTCCGACGAAGAAGAAGACGACGACGACAAAGAACGGCGAGAACCACTGGCTTCGGCCACCGAATTGGCGAACCGGGCCGCGGCGGCCTGAATCTCGGAGGGGGTGAGGGACCTCCCGCCCGGGATCTCCGGCGGGCTGTCGGGGAAATTGAACTTGGCGGAGGGGCCGCGCAGGCAAAAAAGGGCGGCGTCGAAAGCTCTTGCGGCTTTCTCGGCGGAGTTGTAAGAACCCAGCCAAATCCTTTCCCGGCTGTTGGGTAGCCGGATCTCGGAGACCCATTTCCCCCACTTCCTCTTCCTCACTCCCTTGTACTTGGCCTCACTCGTCTCCGAGGGTTTTCCGATCTCGGGCTTCACCATTGCTAGCAGACGGAATGTTCGATTTTATTGAAGAGTCTGAAACAGTGTCGATTCAGCTTGTAAGCTGCGTTGAGAGCTGAGATGGTTTTTGGGGGGGAGGCACTGGCGGCTCTTACATATATATACACACGTTGGAGAGGAGTGCGCGAAGTGACGTGTCGAGGAGTCAAAAGGGCGTGTTGATCGGGATCATTGAACACTCGTCAGGGGGAGAGAGAGAGAGAGAGAGTAAATGTGGCGGGTAATCGGGATTACGCGGTGTGGGGGATTGGGAACACGTGTGTCTCAAATTGCTCGTGGACAAAAACCGGCGGGGTCGAGGAAGGAGCAACATGTTCAACAACTATGCCAGCGTGGAAAAAAAAGTGCAGATCCGCTGGATTGCATCGCCTTCTGTTTCTTCCCTTTTAACGTTATAAAAGTATACTGCTTTTTTAGTATAGTTTTTTTTTTTTTCTTTATTTTTTATGTCATGGACCTCAACTCAGTTTGTGACTTATTTAAAATTTTAAACTTTAATTAACGTTCGAAAAAAATTAATTTGAAATATGTGATTTAATAAAATAATATATTTAATATATTTAATAAAAATAATATTATTTTAATTAAATCAAGTTATTCATATTATTTTACAATAATTTAGATTAAAATAATATTATTTTAATTAATTAAGTTATTTATAGACTTGAAGCCCAAATTATTTTTGTTAAACCCAACTCAAGCTCTATATTAATAATTCGAATGGAGTTTGATCAACTGATTTTGTCAAACCTTAATGCAAACGGTAGTATGTTGTGATAGAAAAATCCCAAATCCCCGATGAGTTTAATTGGTTTTTGTTTGTAAAACAAGTATATAGATAGATAATACTATTGTATTTAAAGATTATTTGACAAAAATAATTTATCAAAATTATGTTGTAATGTTGTGATTAAATCAATGTAAAAAAAAAGAACACTACTATGCACTTTAATTATAAGACTATTACTTTGACTTTTTTATTATTATTATTATTATTATTATTGTTGTTGTTGTTGTTGTTGTTGTTGCTGCTATTATTTTGGTAAACTTTTATTATTTTAGTACTAGATTGAAAAGGAAAATTATGTGGATTTAAATGTAAAAATTAACAATTGGAAAATATAAACACACCATAAAATGATTAAGTTATAAAAAATATTTTCAAAATTATATGAATAAAATTTATAAAATAATTATGAGTTTTTTGAGGGCACTCTACAAGAAAATTAAGTTTGTTTGGCACACTAATTTTTTATAACTTCTGGTAATATTGTACTAGAAGTTATAAAATGTAACTTTTTATAACTTTGGGTAATATTGCATTAACGTGTGCAATAACTTTTTATGTGCTGGTAAATTATAAAACTAATAAAGTATTATTATGTCTGCTACGTATTCTTTTGAGATGTTTGATTAGTCAAAATTTATTAATTATTATTATTTTTTATTTTTTAATTAAATTTCAATATATATCATACTTTACATTAAATTTTTATATTTTTAATATAATTTTTAACTAACCAAATACTTTTTATGCATAGAGCCCATCAGGTCAAAAGAGTGCTCGAAAAGACACCTGAACGAGGTAAGAAAGGGAGGAGCTAACGCTGTGTCTCAGAATAATTTATCTTATTATAATAGTTGTTAGTACGTGTGTTTGACTTGCGCAACTCAGCATCAAAACGTCAGCTCGAACATCAGCGGCCTCCGAAAGCCGTGTCATTTCTTCTGTACGTGTTAGTTTTATTTTGACTCGACTCATGAAGGCCTCTCCAACCTTTAAGAATTGTTTGATCGATAAAAATTTGATTAAAAAATATAATAAAAATATAAAAATTTAATATAAAAATAATATATAATAAAATTTAATTAAAAATATAAAAAATTAATAAATTTTAATTAATTTTGATTAGTCAAACACCCTCTGAATTTTCAGTGAATCTCGCGGTCTCACGACGAGAGGCGCTGTTGCTTCATGCATCTTACTTTCTTCTCTATCTTGTCGGAATATAAAGTTGACGATTGCTCTGCTTTAATTTTTAGGATGCTTCCTCGGATCACCACCTTCCTTCTTTGGTACGGAATCTTTATATGTCAATTTCCGATTGTCCGTACTACCGTTACCCACTCAACGGAGGACCAAGGGACCGAACAGACACTGCGACCGCTTAATATAAACTGTTTGATTGTGCGGAAAAGTGAAGGTATATAAACAAAAATATGGAGAAATTTTGATTTTACTTTTATTTGTTTGGATGAAAAAATGAGTGAAAAGAAAGGTACGAAGGGAGATGAATCCTGCGTGATCTTCGCTCTCTCTTTCTCTCTCTCTTTTTTTTTTTTTTTCCATCTTTAAGGAAGAAAAGAGGAGATTAATGAGTTTCATGAAAGAAATCCAACCAAATATAGGAGCGTTTAGAATGATAAAAAGTGATAAATTTTAATAAAAATTATAAATTTATATTTCGTGCAGTAAGATAAAAATTAAATAATTTTTAAAAATTTTTAATATTTTTCAACGATTTTCAAAATTTTAAACGGAGCTTATATTGTAACTTTTATAATTTTAAAAATATATTTTGAAATTAATAGTTTTAGAATATATTTAATATATTTTTCAATGCTAAATCAAACATATGGTTTTTTATCATTTTTATTTAATTTTTTATAATCTTATAAAAATAAATAATATATTATGAATTTAACTCTTCTCATTAATGGTTTGTTTGGATTAAAAGTAACTGAATGAAGACAAAACGATCCATAAATAAGTGAGAAGTTTGATCATTTTTTCTTATTTGACTAATGAAAAATAATTGGATAAAGATAGATTGAAGAATATTTTTTTTTTCACCCATGATTTTTAGGATAGGTGATTCTTGTAATACTTTATCTTATTCGACTCCTTCTCCAACAATGAACTAGATATGTGTACATTTGTCTAATATAAGCGTGGAAAAGGGCATTACAAAATAGAGGTCCGTTTGGCATAAAATAAAACTCTAAAAAATTCTATAAATCTCCAATAATCCTTTTACCTCTAATTTTTTCGCCATCACTAATTTTAAAATATTCCAATATTTCGCTAAAAAAATAAAAAAATTTGAAAATAGGTTAACCGAATGTAAAAATTTTTTATATAATCATATTCTTCGTGCCGAAAATTTTCAAACGAGTATCATTATCGCTATTTTTTATGAATTTTTTTGAATCCGTGAGAACGAATTTGGAAAATCGTTCCCACGGTTTGCGACTTTTAAAAAAAACGACGCTAAAATTAACCCCAAATCATATTTTATCTCAATTTATCTTGTTTTTTCTTACTCCAAACAAGAAAAAATTGGCATATTGATGTTAAAATTATGGGTCTGTTTAAAAGTCCAATTTTTAATATTTTTTTTGTTAAAAGTTAATTAATTTATATTAAAAAATGATAAATTTATACTAAAAATTAATAAATTTATGTCAAAATTTTTCTTGCCAAATGATACCTATAACTTCCTCCTTTTGTTCTATAAACCTTTATGCAAAGCAACAAGTCATGATGCAAGGTTTGAATATATAAACATATGTGTTAGCCTTCTTATTTTTTAATTCAAATCAAATATGGATAAATAAATATATCAAAATTTTCATACTTCAAACTCCAAAATAAAATAAAATAAAATTAAGGGAAGGAAATTCTCTTTCTTCCGGTGATGGAAAACTCGTCCCATCTCCACTCATTTCCTTTTCCACTACTTTTTATTTGGAAAGAATTCGACGTACAAATGTTTTACAAATATATATATATATATATATATCGTACAAAATGATTGTTTTCCTGCAATGGAAAAAATGCTACGCTTGTCAGCACATTATTTAGAAGAATATATAGTTTGTCTCCGGCACTAGATAATTTGAAGTTATAAACCGAGGGAATTAATGAATAAATTAACGTAAAGTTATCAAGCGTGAAATTAATCTTCCTAGTTATTAGAGATAAAAATTACATGTTTGTGTCAAGAAAAAATAAAAATATTTTCAAAATAAAATTATTAAAAATAATTATAGTAATTTAACAAAAATTGTGACAATAATTTTATAAAAGTTAAAAATTATTTTAGTGAGATTAATAATTTTGACAATAAATTAACCGTGTACATGTGCTCCGTACTTGAGAAATGAAAATTGCAAATGAACAATGAAAACAAATTAACAAAACTATATAGATGTGAATTAATAAAATTATATAAAATAATACAAAAATAATAAAATAAAAAAATAATAAAACAAAATAAAATTATATAAAATAAAATAGAAGGAAAAAAAATCAATGAAGTGGACTAGTGCCCCATGTTGGACGTACGATGACGCCCTTAGGCTTGGTTTGGAAACGATGTTTTACGCCCTTAGTAATAAGCCAGCTATTTTTGTATTTAAGAAGGAAAAAAAGGTGACCTCTTTTTAGGTGAAATTTTAGTTTTGATTAATTTGATATTTTACTTTTAAAAATTAAAAAAAAAATTAAAATGTAAGAGGATAAATTTAGTCATTTTACAAATTGACAACTAAAACAATTAGTTATAAGCCAATTAGATTGTGATCAATTTCTATTCGTATATGTCAAAAGAGTAAAGGCGCAAAATTATGAGATTTCCACCCCCCATTTATTTGGTGATTCTCGTATTAACAGCTGGGGATAAATTTAAAATTAAATTTTTTTATTTATTGTATATTTTATTTCAAAAATTCAAATATAATTTTTGTGAAAACAAATTTAAATATTCTCAAAAAATAAATTTTCTTCTTAATTATAAAGTAAGAAAATTAGTATCTAATTAACGATGTTTTACGGTATTATTTTTGAGTATATAGGATACATATTTTTTATTACAATATTTTACATATTATTATATAAAAAAGCGCCAAATTTTTAAGACAGGACTTGCGTAGCACAAGGAAGCCTGGACTTATATATAACGCAAGCAAGATGGTAGTGAGCCCAGGGCAGGGCTCTTTGGTGGCCGTATTGGGTTGACTTCACAATTGAAGCTCCCATTCCCTTTCTATTTAAACTAAAAGAAAAGAAAAAATTAAAAAAAAAAAAATTTAAAACGTAAGCTCGAACATCAGCTATCCCAAGCGACCGCGTTACTGCTACGTGTGCTTTTTCTCTCCTCTCTCCGTCTCCCGTCCATTCCATTCTCCTCCTTTGACTTCTTTTAGCAAAAAAATAGTTGGTAGCCCTCGTCCACTGACTTTTTGCTTTTTTTTTTTTTTTTTTTGTAAATAATTAAATTTATTCCCATATATTCTAATTTTTTTTAAATTTTTAAGAAAAAAATGTCAAATCAACAACGAGTTAAAAAGTTAATTACTAAAAAGTTAAAAGAAAATCTCAAAATAAGAAAAATAAAATATTTTCTATTTCTCGTTTTGATATTTTTAACACGTAAAATAAAAATAAAAAACAGACAAGTAAATCAAATGTCACCTAATTTTTTTCTCTTTAAAAAAAAAAATAATAACTTTTTTACTTTCCCAACCAATTCTTAGTACTTCTATGGTCAACCTTGTCCACGAACGGTCAACTCATTGACGGATGAAACACGGGCCGTTGGGTGATAGAAAAAAATAAATAAATTATTATAAAAACAACATGCAATAAAATTTAATAAAAATTAATTTTTTTTGAATATTTGTTAAAAAGTCAAACAGCCCCACGTTTGATTTCATTGTCTAGGAGGCGACAACTGAATTAAACGAGAAATTAGGATACCTCTTTTCGTCCTTAATTTCCTGAGCTAGCAGACCATACTCCTGGAATTTTCTTTAAGATGGAAAATTGCCGATCGAGAATGACAGGAATGTAGATTTTTGTCACTCTTACAAGTCTAACCCAGCACCTAAAAATAATATATATATAAATATAATTTTCAATGTATATTTTTATTCAATTGAATTAAAAATATATATAAAAATAAAATTTATTTATTAATAGATTAAATTTTAATTTAATTATTTCAAATTTATTGAATCTCGTGCTTTTTTAATTAGTAAAAGGGAAAAGGGAAAAAAAACAACCTAAATTTGTTAATTTAGAGTAATACAAATACTTTAGTAGACGGTAAGTAATTAAGCTATTCACAATTAGTAGTAATTAAATTAATATTCAAAACAACTATTTTACTATCATAGCCATACACAAAAGAGGGGAAACGAAGAGGGAATCCTTCCACTCTTTTCTGGTACGAGGAAGCCTGCAGACTCTATCTTAGGGGTGAACACTGGGTAAAACTTGCTCTATGGCCCTAACCGGCCAAGAATCATAGAGAGTAAACCAGTTTAGGCAACCCCTAACTTACCGGCTCAGTCGAGAAGGCTGTGAAATAGCCCCCACAATAAAGGGACGACTGCCTCCCGAAGAGGAGTCAAACTCAGGACCATATGGTCCCAAGCTCTACGGCAAGCTGTCCAAACCAACTCGACTACCCCCGAGGGGGCAATCCTTCCACTCTCTTGTCTAGCCTTCGCCTATCGTTATGGTCCCAAATTTTATGGCACGCTGCCCGAACCAACTCGACTATCCCCGAAGGGACAATCCTTCCACTCTCTTGTCTAGCCTTCACCTAGCAATAATGATGTGTTAATGCCCGTGGATTTAAAGACTTTATATTAATATTTTATTCTAACAAATATTTTATACAAAATTTTCTATCTAGAATGGAATTCTTTATTTTTCATTTATATATGCACAAAAAACCAAAACACAACACTAATTTATCATTTAAAAATATCATTTTCTTATCTCTTAAAGTTACGTTTATATAAGAGGGTAATGCTATAGTGACAAAAATATTTATTAAAAAAAATTAACTAGAAGTATATGAACAGTTGTGAGTTTAACATAGTAATTAAAAATACTCTTTTAAATATTTTTTAATTTTAATCGCTATTGTCATATCGTTCTGATAATTCATTTTAAGAAATTGTTATAATAAAATAAAAATAATATTTTTTTTTTCATACATAAACTTAGTCGCATTGTAATTAGTTTGACTTTTAAATGACAAGCCCTTGTTGCTTTTGAATAATATATCATCTCAAACAGCAGCCATCTCAAACAATGGTGTCATTCTTCAAGTCCCTCTCAACGTTAATCGAGTTTTCTCCTTGATTTTCTATGGTCTCACTCGCGTAAGATCAAATGATTAGTAGCAAATTTATTTTTTGCTTCTCATCTTGTAGTCTAATATGACTAATTAATTCAATTTTCAAAGGCCGAAATTGCTGAGAATGTGGGCCTTAATTACCAGTCCTTTGATAAAGACATATTCTTATTGCCGTAACTCATGAGCTATAACATTATTACATATCATAGGAACACCCCCCGGGGGAGGGTGTTGGTGGCGCAGGGGCCCTCCCAAAATATAATAATAAATAAGTTCACAATTTTTCATAGAAAAATGATAAATGCACTTCAGTGATCACTAATTCGAATCTTCTCAAATTTATTAGAGGGTTTATTCCGATAATAACTTCATGGTCTCAAGAATTAATTGAAGTGCACGCAACTTATCTCGGATACTCTCTGTTATGAAAAAAATGATAAATACACTTCTTCATTAATTAGTTTTTCCCGCTTCACATTACTCTTTTTTATTAAAGTTATTGTGGAGTAGGGAAAACTAATGGAAGAGTGTAAATATCCCCACCTTTTTTCATATATATATATATATATATATTTGATAAAAACTTTGTTGTTATATAGTATTAACCAGATTAGAATTTATTCCAATTTATTAGGAGATTTTGAAAGAAAAATCAACAAGTAATTGAAAACCTTCACACGCCCCATTTCTGTGGCCAGCAACATCATTTGGTGGGTTGGGTTTGGTTTGAATTTGATTTTTCTATGGTTTTCTTTGTTGGAATAATAACATGTCAATATTTATTTTAAAAATTTGTAAATCAATAATTGAAAAGTAGATTCAATAAAATAAAACATCACAATTTCATTGAAAAAGTATTTCGATTGCAAAATGTTTGAGGATATTTGTACTCTTTTATTAGTTTTCTCTACTCTATAATAGTTAAATAAAAAAATAAAAGGTATAATATGGAGCGAGGAAAACTACTAAATGAATGCATTTATTATTATCCAATATCTAATGTTTAACATTATATCATTAAAACTAAATTTGTCATCTATAGATTTTTTTTTTAATTTTAATATACGTTAATCTCCCCATAATACATTATCACTCTCTGCGCACGTATGAAACTCTATAATCTATTTCTTCCTTCAAACTAAACTATGACAATACTTTCCATAAATAATATAATGTTGTTTAATATGTTTGTGTTTCAAAGTTCAAAACAAACTTTGATAATGCTCTCTATAAACTATAAATCACAAATGCTTTAAAATGGATGCCGTAATCGTATCTGATACATCTATTATTATTATAGTAAAAGCGCTAAAATTTGGTGAAACAGATTTTTTGGCGGTCTTTATTTTTTGTGAAACCATCTTTTAAATAAATTGACATAATTATTCTAATAGTTATTTACATATTATCTATTAAATTAAGGGTATTATGGTTATTTTACACTTACGCACAATGTAATTTAGAGACAGTTTTTAGTCTATGCTTAACTCTCTGCGTGTTCACAACTCTACAAGTAGTTTTATATTTTTACAATCTCAACTATCACAATCACTTAACATACTCAATAATTTGTAATAAAATTACATTTGACGTGAGAAGAAATGAGAAAAAAATATTTTCAACTCTTGTTGCTATTTTTCAATAGAATCTCAAAAAAATGTGCATGAGAAAATCTGAAACAATTTATTAAATTATTTTTTTTTAACGGTAAAACTAATAAACTTTAAGAGATATTTTCTGACATTTAAATGATTTTTAATTTATTTAATTGTTTCAATTTTTAAAAGAGATTCTCTAAAAAAAAAATTCTTTGGTAAGTATAAATTTTAAATGAAGAAATATCAATCAATTAAATAACTTAAAAGCCATTTAAATGTGAGAAATCTTTGTTAAAATGTGAAAAAGTTTGAACCAATTTATTAAATTACTTTTCTTTTTTGAATGGTAAAACTGTGAGAAAGTTTGAACTAATTTATTAAATTGCTTTCTTTTTTTTTTAAATGGTAAAACTGATTGATTTTAAGAGATATTTTTTGACATCGGATTGTTTTTTAATTTATTTAATTGTTTCAGTTAAACTTCATACTTATCCAAATAAAATTTTAATAATAAAAGTGTTACAAGTTAAAACTTTGTTATATTTTAAGAGAGATTTTTTTTCACATTGATTTAAGATTTTTTTGCCCCTCTAATAAATGTGTTACAACTAAAAGTTTCAACTGATTTTAAGAGAGATTTTCTCACATTTATTTAGGATTTTTTTGTCCCTCTCTATTTTATTTAACTGCTTTTATTTTTTTGGTAAAATTACTTTTGTTAATTTTAAAAAATATTTTTTCACATTTAAATGATTTTTAATTTATTTAATTGATTCAATTTTTTTCAATTAAAATTTGTAATTACAGCAAAGAAAACTTTACTAATAAATGTGTTAGAACTCTAAAGTAACTGTCTCTCTCTCCTTCATAAACTCTAACCATCAATTCTCTCATTTCCCAAAGATATACATCAATTACTATTATAGAGTAGATTGAGTTTAATTGAGAGAACCAAAAAAAAAAAAAAATTAAAAAATAATATAAAATTCCATGAAAACTTTTTAGTATATAATTGAAAATTTATACTTTTTGAACCAAAATTTTTTATTCGAAATTTTTTTCACATGCATCTTATGTGCATCGACTTCTAGTATCTAATATATATACTCTTTAAACACTCAAAGATACATGTCAAAGATACTTTAACAAAAAGTTGATATTATTTAATTAATGCAATGTTATATATTTAATGCTTTCTGATTATGTAGAATTCAAATTAAATGGGTGATGGGTTCTAAGGGTGGACATAGGTTGGTTCGGGCTGAGCTTATTTAAGTCGAGTCTTTGAGCGTTGGGCCCAAGTTTAACTTGGCCTAATACCGGTTGAAAATTGTAAACCCAAACCCATTCATTATTGAAAAATTAAAACTTAAGACCGTCCATTGGGCCAAAAGATAAGACATTAATAAACATAAAAATCATAAAAAAATAGCCAATAATCTGTTCATTGTATAAAATAAGCAAAAACAACTAAATTAAGAATGACAGAAAACGTATAAGAATGACAAGTCATAAATTCATCTAAATAAAAAAAAAAGAAAAAAGAAACAAAATTAATTTTTAACTAATTTTATTTTTTCCCTTATCACGTTCTAAAATTAGTAACTTACACATGACTGACTGAAAAAGATCTAACGCCGATCCCTTGATGAGATTAGAGGGTTTCGGAAAGAGAGATTGAGAGACATTGAGAAGAGAGAGTGGGACGAAAAGGAGAGAAAGGAGAAGAGAGGAGATAAGAACGAAAGATGAATAAATGAAGAAGAGAGAAAAAGAAGATAGTGAGGTGAGAGATACAGAATTTGTATTATAGATTAAGAAGAAAGAATAAACAACTGAGTGTTTGGGTTAGAGTTTGTGGGAAAAGAGAAGGAAAAGCGGGGCTAAGAATTGTGTGTTGGGAGGGTGTGGGTTTTTTGGCTGATTGACTTATTAACATCAGGCCGAGATAGGCTACATTGCCTGAACTCAAACTCAGCCTAAAAAATAGATCGGGTTTAAAAAATTGGCACAGTCTAGCCCACCTTATAAGCTAAAATTCCAAATCCAAGCCCTAAAAATATTAGGTTGGGCTAGGTGGGTTTTTTGGGGCCAACAGGCCGGAGTCCTTCCCTAATGGGCCCGTTTGAAGCTCTAAAAATTGAAAAATGTTACTAATTTGCAGTGTTTTGACTATTTGGAGTGCATTGAAGACTTATAGAGTTCCACAATGCCCAAGATATCAATTTATTGCCCAATCCATTTGAACGGAGTGTGCAGTCAATTCTAATTATTTTGTATTATTAGAGTTTTTGTAGATATTAATGAAAATTTATAAGAATTAGAGTTTTAGAGAGATTTTTAGAGTTTCGTAGAGTTTCAAGCGTGACTTGCAAACTCTACAATGAAAAGTTGTTTATTGGAGGAAAATCTTTCAGGGTGTTTCGTGTAAAAAATGAGTGATTAATTTATCTAAAGTTAGATAAGAAACTCAAATCTAAGCTATTTAGTTGTGGGCCTGGCCCGCCATGGGCTACGTTCCTCTTCTTACAAAAATTGGGTGTCTTCTAGGGCCCAATCCATTGTGCAAATTTAGTTTTTAAAAAATTCTTATAAAGTCTCTCAGTAAAATAATATGGGATAATTCACTTGCAACAACTATTGCCTATTGTCAGTGTAATCATTTTGAGTCTATTTTATTTTCTCCTTTCATGGGAAGTATTATGCAGTATATTAATCTTAATTTCAAATGTATTTGTGGTATTTAATAAAAATATAAGAATTATCACATGACATAAAGTAATTATAGAATTTATTTTTAGAAATGATAAATACATTCCTCTATTAATTTTTTTCGCTCCCCAATAACTTTAATGAAAAAGAGTAATGTAAAGTGGAGGAAACTAATGAAAAAACGTAAACTTTCTCACTCTTCATTTTTCTATAAAAGATAAGTAGGGTGAAGGAAATTAATGATAGAGTGTAAGTGTCACTCCCTTTAAATTATTATATTTACAAGATGTGTATTTATATATTATTTGTATAATATAAAATTCATCTAATTGAGTTTTCATTGAATTGGATATGAGATAGAGGAGATTGTAGTGTCTTTTACAATTCAGCAGTTAAAGTGTGAATATTAACGGCCATATTTTTTTCACCAAATGATCAAAGGTGCGATTTTCCCTTAATCAAGTTAAATTAGGATCACACATTTAAAAAAAAAAAATTATGATCATTGATACTTGCTGAAGTGTAAAAGGAGCTGCAACTCCCTCAATCCCATCAGATATACACAGGATTGAGAGTTGACATAGCAAATTATATTAATTCGGTGACTTGTGCTCGGAGGTATTGTATTAAAATTTAACAATTTAAATGTATTTATTTTTTTTTTAAATTAAAAAAATGTAAATGTAAATCATTAGATTTTAATCCAAAGACTCACAATATTAATGTCACTGAAATGACAAAGTTTCCTATATTAGTCTTCTCTACACATATACACATATTCAAATCTAAATTTGTTAAAATTTTCATGATAAATGATAATTAAGAGGTCGTTCCAAATTAGAAAAAATTGAGATAAAATAGGTTATTTTTTGACATTTAAAGTATAATTAACAAATTATAAAAAATATAGATAAATGATGAAAATCGATTGAAACACTGCAATGTTTGTGCTAAAATTGTTTTAAATTTGTAAAAATTTTATTAAGATTTGTAAACATCTTTTGAGATTTATAAAAATTTATTAAAAATCTACAAAAATTTACGTAAAAAAATTTTTTATAAAAATTTGTAAAAAATTAAAGAGTTTCGTAGAAATTCTCTGTTACTTTCACAGCTCTAAACGCGCTCTAAATTAGATCCATTGACTGGAGCCGACCCAAATCCATCAATCCGGTGCAAGTTTAGCTCTAACCTACCCAAGCCGGAGTAGATCAGCGCGTGGGAAGGCAACAGCCGCAACGGCAGTCTCACAGTTTCACTCAACTCTTGCTTCAGAATTCTAGAAGCGTCTTATCTTTTCATAAAACCCAATGTCTCCTTCGTCATCGCCTTGAAGTTTCTAGGGTTTTATCCTCTATCGTCTCTCCTCCATTTCCGAAGTTGCGAGGGCTATCCGCAGTGACTCTCAAATTCAATCCCTAAAAACGGTACAATTTTTGCCCTTTCGATTCCTAATCTAGACCGTTATTTATATTATATATTTGTATTTTCGATTCTATCCTGTATGAAAAGTCCTGTAATTGTTCGATTGCTTTGGCTCGTGATTTGGATTCTGTTCAGGAATGGCGACGGGTCAGCTGATTGCTTCTTCAATTTCGGCTAAGAACTTGCCCTCATTTGAAGGGCTTAGACCTTCGATTGCCAAGGTCTCATCGGTTGCTCCTTTAAGGCAAGGGGGGCTCAGCCTCAGGTCCTTCCGTGGCCTTGTTGTGAAAGCAGCCACTACTGTTGCTCCCAAGGTATATTCACGTCCCTTCACTTTCTCTGTCTACTTACGTGACACTCACTGGTTAAGCTTATATATATATTCCTTAGTTTTAGTTGAATTTTTTCGGGAAAGACTTTAGTACCAGATTACTGGTGATGTTGATTGTTTGGTTGATTTGGAAATGTACCTTTAAATACATTAATAGCTTTCAAGTTGGGCACATGATGGGTTCTGCTGTGGCTTAGGATTCAGGTTGTTTTGGAAATATCACTTAAAACCAACACTACTCAAGAAGTCAATAGTTGTTGTTGTTGTTGTTATTTTTTGGGTTAAGAGAAATGGAACTTTGTTGAACTGTCTTTTCCATTGGAAGTGAGAACACTTGAGCTAATTTAATTATTGGTTTACGACCCCTTAATTTTTGAAATGGGTGTATGGTGCTTATTTTCATTCTTTTCCCTTTATATTTGCTCTATGTTGGTGGAAATGTTTCATAGTATTTGCTGCTCATCTTTCACTTGGCAGCGTCTTCATTGTTTTATCATCAATGCCCTTCGTTCATTCAACAATGAAAATGGCAAAATTGAACTTGTTTCAGTTGGCTGTTATTCCCTTTCTCCAAGGGGGAAAAACTGCCTGTGTGGTCATTCACTTAACTATGAAAATGGAAAAAGTGTGCTTGTTTCAACCAGTTGACTGGATCAGCTGGCCAGAACCTGAGCCTTTCTTTTGTTTGAACCCAGGGGGCCCCTCCTTCGGGTGAGCCTACACACGGATCTTTTGTGGGTTTACCTGGTCTACTTGGTTTGTGGGCTATTGCACAGGTTTGATTGGTTTACCCAGTGCATGCCCAAACGGTTTTAGCTGTAGGTTCCCATTGTCATCAGAAGAAAAAATTGTGCTTTTCTCAGCTGGTCATTATTCTCTCTCCCCCTGGGGGAGGAAAAGAAAATTTGCCTGTTTATGTTGAGTTGTGGTTGAAATCTAGAACCTGCTAGTAATTTTATTCACATTGAACCCTTCTAAAGCATTACTATTGAAGATGCTAGATTTGACATGCTCTGAATTTAATTTCTTTAATTCATTTTGGCTCATATTCTATTTCGGTCTTCCAATTTCTCAGTACACTTCGCTCAAGCCATTGGGTGATAGAGTGTTGGTGAAGATTAAGACTGCTGAGGAGAAAACTGTAGGTGGTATCTTACTTCCAACGTCGGCGCAGGCAAAACCTCAGGGAGGTGAGGTTGTTGCTGTTGGCGAGGGTAAAACAATTGGAAAGAACAAGGTCGACTTAAGTGTTAAGGTATTTGCACGGGTGGTTCAGACTTTTACTTACCACAATTTCATTATATATTTTGCTGACTATTTGGATTTTTGCAGACTGCTACCCAAATTGTTTACTCCAAGTATGCAGGAACTGAAGTGGAATTCAATGGATCAAACCATCTGATACTAAAGGAGGATGACATTGTTGGTATTCTGGAGACAGATGATGTCAAAGATATGAAGCCCTTGAATGATAGAGTTTTAATTAAGGTTTGTACTCTTCTGGTTTATTTAGTTCTCATTAGTGTCTGTCTTAGTATTAAAAAATACAACTTTAAAATTAATACGTTAACTTCTAAAGGTGCCTCCTCAGTGATGGTGGTGGGCTGCATAATATGGCTTTCAAGACCAACAAAATTAGATTCATTTGTCTTGTAACCGGTACATCAAATTGTGAATTGTGGAACTTAAATGTATCAATTTAAAGATGTGGAGTTCATAGTAACATTCTTATGTAGTAAACATTTCCTTTGTGAGCATGGTGTTGATGAGGCATCATTTCAAACCTCAAGGAGAAGCCTGCCCCTTTGGATGTGGCTTACTATGTTTGCTTGTCTTTCTGAAATTTGTTTTATATAGCCATAACTTCTATTTTTATGGAATGAGAATGTGAAATCATGACTGACTGGTACTAAATTCAAAATAGGTCGCTGAGGCTGAGGAAAAGACTGCTGGAGGCTTGTTGCTAACAGAGGCAGCCAAGGAGAAACCTTCAATTGGCACTGTAAGAGATACTCCTGTTTGTTAAAATTTTCCTTTTTAACTGCTCAAATCATGGATAAAATAGATAACTCTTCCCGCTCTTCCCACGTTCCTCTACTTCCTTCTAACCAGTTGAATGGCACTCTTAAATATCTTTATATGCCTGGGGCTTTTGATGTTGTTTAAATTTTATTTGACATTATTATCGTGTCTATTTGATGATAGGTGGTCGCAGTAGGTCCTGGTCCCCTGGATGAGGAAGGTAAGAGGAAGCCGCTATCAGTTTCTCCAGGAAACACAGTATTGTATTCAAAATATGCTGGGAATGACTTCAAGGGGGCCGATGGCTCAGACTACATCGCCCTCAGGGTGTCTGATGTTATTGCTGTCCTGTCCTAGTTGTCTTCTTAGTTCTTAGTGCCGGCCTGCTTCTATTTTTGTTTGCTTCTTCAAATTTTCAAATCAGTGAGACCTAAGTTCATTGTTATCACACTCCAAATCATATCAAATGTAGCTAATGGCTGCAAGCCAAGTTGTAAGAGTCTTGCATTCGTACTCCAGGTCTTGTTTGTGAACCATTTTGGGTATTGAATCCCCTATTTGCCCCAGAAAAAGAAAGAAAAAAAAAAATGAAACATTACGGCCCGTTTGGTAATGTTTTCGTTTTTTATTTTTCTGTTTATTTTTTCAAAATTTTGTAAACTCGCAACCGAAACATGTTTGAGAAATCCGTTTATGTTTTTTGGTTTTTAAAAAAAATGAAAATATAAACAAACAAAAAATGAAAATATAAACAAAAAAACGTAAAGAGACTGGTTTTTTTTCTATTGCTAATATTTTGTAAATTTTAAAATTTTATCTATTTTTGTTACATTATATAAAAATAAATTATTTTATTCAAATATTTTATTAAAATAAGTTATTTTAATAAATAATATAATTAAATTTAATAAATTAAATTAATTACATAAATTAATATAAATTATTTTTAATAAATAATAAAATTAAATTAATTAATTTAATTTAATAATTAATTATTGCTAAATTATATAAAATAAGTATCATAATTAATTTATCTAATTTAATTATTTATTTAATATGAAACATATTTTATTAAATTATTTTTAATAAATAATATAATTAAAATTATAATTAATGAATTTTATATTTATTAAATTAAATGATATAATATTTATATTTCATTCAATTATTTTTAATAAATAATATAATTTAATATATTTTATATTTATTGAATTAAATGATTTTAATAAATAATTTACTGTATTAATTTAATTAATTATATTAATTAAATTAATATAAAATATATTTTATTAAGTTCTATTAATTTTTTAAAACTAATAAAATTAAATATTTTCTAACATAAAAAATTAATAATTATAAACAAACTTGTATTTTCAAATGTAATTTTAGTTTTCATTTTAAAAAAAATAAACGGCAACAAAAAATAAAAAATAAAAAATGACAACAAAAAAATAATAACAAAAAAAGACAGTATTGTCAAACGGGTCCTGCATGTATGGGGTTTATGTTTGCTTCTTTTATCCAGTGATTTGCACCAAAATTATCTAAACTGAAGAATTGCTAAATCTAAGCTAAAATAATGGTCAGTTATAGCTAAGCATTATTGTGGGTTGTTATGATGAAGTGAATATACCCTAAATATTGCATAGAGCAGCTTGCTAAAAGCTTGTTTATATTTATTTGACATAAATATTTCAAACTCAATAAATAAATGATCCAAGCTCGAATAAGAGTAAATTTGATTTAATAAAATTCGCTGATAATATTAGTTATTGTTCATAAATATAATTAAATTAGTTAAAATCACTTGTTTTTTAATGAGTTAAACTTTTCTTATTAATAAATTAAATTAGTTATAAGTACTTGATTTTAATTCAAAGTTTATTGGCCAAATTAGAAAAGTTTATTTGTTTATTTATTAAAAAAAATAATTTGTTTATTAAGTTTGTGGATTAATGGACTTGAAAACAAGCTTGGTTAAAAGCTTGTGAGAATGTTTGAATCAAACTTAAGATTGTCAATAAACTTTAAACCCCCCAAAAAAAAAAAAAAAATTTAAACGCGCTCGTTCAAAACTCGACTTGAGCTTATTAATTAACTTAAGAAACAAATTTAAATATACTAATACCTGACTTAATTCATTTGCAACTCTAAAAATTATTGCACATTAAATATATTGCAAGGATGCACGGTAGAAAAAATGAATTTGAGGTGCAATGAGAGGCTTATAAATCTCACCAAGGGGTCACATGACTCGCATTTATAAACTTGGCAAAGTAAACATAAGCTAAACATTAAACAAGGATAAAATTTATAATGTTGTGATTGTTTGACTACAGATATCAGGATAAAAACTTCACCCCCCTCCCCATCCTCCCCCAATAATTCTGAATTTGAACTTTTGGGAGTTAAACAGCTGCTGCAAACAATTTTACAAAGAGCTTAGCAGCTGTACAAGAGCAAGAACATGATTGCATCTCTCCAATTGTCAACAGATTTTTATCTTTACAGCATATCATCATCTCATAAATAATGGAGGCAAAGTTTTCATTTCATATTTGGCTGTTAATAAGTGCCTCACTGGAACTCCTAACAAACGATTAACCACTTCGATTTCCAAATTCAGAAACTATTTTTCATCAAGTGAATGAGGAGGGCATCCCCGAAATTAGAAGTCTTACTATCTATTGAAGGAGGCAGCTGAGTTATCATCATAGTGCCCTCTCCAAGCGTTGCCGCTTTCGGTTTCACTGCAAGCTTGTTTGGGAACAGGCAAGGGAGCAAGATCCCCATCTAAACTCATTTGCTGCACCTCAGCAGCTGATAGTATCTTGATGCTCTGAACGCAACTCACAAACTCCCTGAAACCAATTCGGAGATTGAATGTTGAGAAAAATAAACCGAAAGGAAAAGAAAACGTAAAGATCAGTGCACAATCTAAATCAAGACTTACTCCCAAGGATCATCTCCAACGAGTAGTATGTCATTTTCGTGATCCACATAGACAAGTTTCCACTCTGTTCTTTGTGAATCTTCTAGTTGTCCTTCAATTCCAAACATACGCGCCAGGTCATGCCTGAGCTCGTCATAGCCCTTGTAACGGGTAACGTCAATGGTTCTTCCCACTGAACCACGTTTCTGAACCTGAACAAATTCGAACCGTTGTAAGGGAAATTTCCATCTAATAACAGGAAAGAAAGAGGGCACAATAATTACGCAACTCAAAATTATTACTTCTATTTTGTTTCCTGCTTTCATATCTGAGTGATTCTAAAGTAACATAAGAGTTTCAATCAGACCTTTGTGTAAGTTCGCATTCGTGGAGTCTGGCTAGCCCACAACCCCCCATTCAAAACACCAGCGTCATTGATTGCAACATCAGTTGAACACCCTTGTTTGAAAGACATGTTTGGCACTCCAAATGACTGAGAACTGAGAGCAGCAGTAGACAACTCTGTCTCAATATCCCTCGGTGTGGCACCGTAATTGGAAAGCAAGTTCTGAATATCTTTACCAGAATCAAAATCCCTAGACAACAAAGCATCAGGGGTCAAACTATCAATATTTGCTGCGCAGGGAAGATTGTTCCTTGACTGTGACTGAACATCCCCATCCAGAGAAAAACTTGGGAGTGAGAAATTCTGTTGCAGGCCACTCGCATCCAAGCAATGTGACGTCACGGAAGAGGAAGCATCCATTTGGTCTGTACCACTACCTTTATAATTCTGTTGCTCTGGTCCTTTTGAGAAGGTTAACTCGGGTTTGATCCGAATCTCAGGCTTGCTCTGAAGCTCTTGAACTAGATTGGTAGCAGGTTGAACCAGAGAATCCTCCAGTATCACAGATGGTTTGTGTTGGGTCCTGCTCAAGAAATTTGATGGAGAAACCTGGCAATTATTTGTAGAAGGCGAAGTTGAGCAGGATGGAGCATCCCCCTCTGTAAGACCAGAATGGCATCTAAATGGTTTATTCTGGGCCTGGAGTTGGTTCGCGGAAAATTGAGGTGATTGCATGAGTGCGGATGTCGAGAAACTGTTACCACTAATTTGCTGTTGCTGATAGGCCAAAGGCAGATGTTGCAATTGTCGGTTCTGTTGTTGGGCCTGCTGTTGCTGTGGCAGCTGAGGCTCCAAACGAGAGCTTACTGATGACAACAATTGTTGCTGCTGCTGCTGCAATTTATGTAACAGCTGTAGTTGAAGATGCTGATCAGAAGCACTTTGTGGTAACATGTTTTGCCCTTGTGGACTCTGTGACAGGCTAGATTGCAATGATTGTAGAGGTGTCTGTTGAACTTGTGCCTGCTGTTGCTGGGGTTTTTGTGGGAGGCTGACTTGTTCTATTTGTTGCTGCAAGTCCTGCGAAAAAGGCGTCAGCTGAAATGAATTCCTATTACTCAAAGGGATGGTTTGTTGGGGTTGGGTATTCCCAGTAATTAATGGTTGCTGCTGAAGTTGAGAGTATGCAACAGGTTGCTGCAAATTTTGGCTTGGGATCTGGTTAGGGTTAATCATGCTACTATTTATAAGAGCAGATTGTAGTATTTGTTGCTGCTGTTGCTGCTGCTGCTGTGGCATCTGCTGTTGCTGTGGGTGTTGTTGTTGAATTTGCTGCTGCTGTGAAATGGTAGAAGAATGCAAGATTTGTTGCAGCTGCTGCTGCTGCTGCTGCTGTGGCGACTGCTGGGACCATGCCATAGATGACTGCAGAGGTTGAACAACAGGTTGATTCTGCTGGTTGGCTTTGTTGAACTGGAGATTTGATGAAGAGCGAGCAGGAGCTTGAAAGTTTAAAAGCTTGGAAGGATCATCAGTGCCAAAGTTATTGTGCAAGGACGTTGAAGAACCAACATTCGGGAAGAAACCTGTTTGAACAGCTGGAAACCGATGATTCTGTTGCATGCTCATCCACTGGACTAAACTTAAGCCAGGGAAGATTGAGCTTGGGGCGTCTTTTATGCTAAAGTCATCAAGCCAGGGCATGCCTCGCTTGAAAATATTCTCCATGTCTGCCTCGTCATCTGCGAAAGAACTTGAGTAAGGAAAATGAGGAATGAAGATGAACCAAACAAATGTAGAAAATGCTAGGTTTTTGTGCTCAACACAATGTCTGAGAATGTTGTTTCAACCAGAGAAACACAAACTTCTGTCTGCGTTTGAAATTAAGAAATACCTGAGTGGTAAATTTGGCTTACCTGGCATCCCAGGTTGTTTGGGAAACTTGGGTCTGAAAAATGGAGGTGGACACAAGTAGAAAGGAGTCACAACAGGTTCAATCTCCCAAATTGAAACGCGACTGGGACGTTCCCCAGCAGTTGATTCATCCCACCCAACCTATCAACGATAAAAATGTTAACTGATTGGCTATTAGAACTTGGGTACAAAATTTCAAGAGATTGATAAAGTGTTGAAAGCTAAAACATAAAATTTTTCTAGTATTTTAAAATACTAAACTCGTACAGTTAAAGTGAACAAACAATACCTGAAGATTGCGCCATTGTGAATTCTTCCATCTGATTGGATCCAGATCACTGATACTTGTGACTGTACCCATGTATCTGCGCACTCCTGACTCCTCAGCCTCAAACATCATTCTGAACCGCATGCCTGGTGAAACTTGACCATACATTGCTTTCTTATATTTGGCTAGCGGAACCACAAACTCAGAAGGGCTGGCCCTATTTAAATCAAATAATTTTATTTGTTCAGAAAAAAAAGAAGATAAAATAGTGTAAAATCAGTCAAAATAAGGCACACTTTTCTTTAGTACCTTGGATTATAAAATATTGTGAATGGGCTGTTATTTGCTGCGGCGTGAGCAGCAGCAGCCAGTATTCCAATGTGCATGCTATCACTAGATATAACTGATGAGGACAGGGCTGGCTGCTGTCGATTAGCACGCCTTATACCCAAAAGAAGTTGTGATTTTTCATCTCTACATCCATTCATCCATATTTTCTCAGCTCAGCAGCAGGAAGAATAATATAGCCGTATAATTTAATTTTCTCAATCATCTTTATCATAAGGTTCATACCTTATAAAAAGGACAGAATCACCTGCAAAGAGTCGTTTAGAGCTCACAAAGACGCTCCAACCAGTGGTCAACAGGTGCCTTTTTGGTTGGCCTGCATTTAAGAATATGGAGATTCAATGCTAATACTGTAGTTGTTACCAACATATAAAACATCTATCGCAAATTTTTCCTCATTAAAAATTGGTGCAAACAAAAAGCATATAATATGTTTCCAATGTCTCCACAAGGAAATTTTTTAATATATTCAAACAGACGCATACCTCTTTGAGCAAGTTAGGTATGCCACTACTTAAAGAAGAAGAAGATGATGATGATGATGATGATGATAATAATAATAAGGCAGCAGATCTCTTGCGAGAAGGAAGAAAATTTAAAGAAAACTATTTGATGGAACAAAAGATATTCCTTGCAATTGCACTGGATTGATTTAGACGATTCCTTGCAAGATTTTTTTTTTTTTTTTTTTAAATTTACAAGAAAGAATCATATTGAAAAGGTATCAACGCAATATCAACCAAGTACAAAATGAAATACCAAGAGAAGCTTAGGATTGATACTCCATACTTCCAATAAAAAACAACACAATTGATTCCTTGCAAGATCAAAGTGTCCTTGTAGGTTAAAAAAGTTAGATGCATTTATATTTCGAAGACTCATTTACAAATAGAGAACGAGATTGATAAGCTAAAACTTTATGTAATGATTTTGATTTTTACCCAAATTCAGGAAGTACAGACTACAAAAGATCATAAACTCGAAGAGATTGTCTTTGAAGCTCTCCTGTTTATTTTATAGTAGTTGTATTCAAACAATCACAACAAGCACATTGATATTTTTCAACTCATCAAAGCACCATAAAGATTCTGTTCTGATTGCTCTCTGATCCCGTGTCTCATCATGTCCCATCCGGTGTCTTGTTCTATCCCTTGCGTATGGAAGAATAAGTTTACACATAGATCCCAACTAAAGCAGCACTCGGAAGTTTGGTACTCCATCTTCTCTTTGCAGTGAGAGCAATGTCAGGAGTTGAACAAATAATCAATACCATTTATGATCTGAGATTCATGTTTATTATTGGAATGAATTAATAGAGTAAGATGAGGATGTAGTTCACCTAACATAGAACATGAGTAAAGAAGAGTAAGGAAGCAAATATAAATTTCAACACAGTGGCAAAAGAATTAAGAGGATCTGCTGCCAATAGAAAATATATAATTTTATCTTCCAGCAACAAGAGTTTGACTGAACTGTTGATTGTACATAAGAAGAGGAAAGCAGATGAGAAAGAGGGAAAATGAAGATTTTTAAAGTTAGTACCTCGATAAATATGTCTGAATGTCCAAGACTGGTCATGCAAATCTTTAGCTACAAGCTCCTGAGCAGGGGGTTGCATTGAAAAATCCTGCCACGCAACTTCCGGTAAGCAGTGGAAGATGGAAATGCACGATGCACCATACAGTGCTCGCATTTTTATATTCACAGTTGAAATTCAAAATTTTCCCAGATACCAGAGGTGGGAAGATTTTCTCAGCTGATCGACGAGGTACAGAAAATCCACCATGGGTGCTTGTGTCACTAGCCGTAAGAGTTTTGCAGAAAAATTCAGCTGGTTGCCTGCTTTGCTTGAGGCCCATATCAGATACAAGCAATGCTTCCTGATCATACTGCCAGACAGACATTCCAAATGCTATTTCAGATAGTTTGATGAAACCGTTCCCCAACATCATGAAGAAAGAATCCCAAAAAAAGCAAAGTAAAAATAAATAAATAAATGGCCAACCTACCTTGCTCACAGGTTGAAGGGTCATCTGTGCATAGACCTCATCAGTTTCTGTATCAGCCTGGCCAAAATATTAACACATACATTACTGATTCATAATAGATTTCTATTTTCTTACTGTCAAAAGATTATCGTCATTGCGTACTGAAAATGACTTGCCACTCAGATTGCTTAATACTAGTCTAACTGATTAAATTGATCCAAAATATTCTTGCTTCCATGATCATCCCATCTAAATTAACTGTTTATTCAGATAGAAGAAAAAGACAAATACAGGGGAAAAAAATAAATTTTAGACTTGTTGATTTGTGTTGAATTGAGTTGTATGTTTAAATGTTTGGGGACAAACTGCAAAACAGCACAGATGCTATACTTCTTCTCTAATTAACAAATGAAAGGGCTTTTGTTTTTTCACCCAAACAGAAAAAAAAATAATAATAATAATAATTAAAAAAAAGGAATAAACTCCTCAAGAACTGCTGCATCGAAAGGTGGAAGTTTTCATACATGTAAAGTGACATTATGAAGCATGCATATCAACTTGGACGGAAGGTTAGGATAGCTTGGGATGCCATCTGTCTCCTTTTGCATTGATGCTGCAACCTGAGAGTTGTAAAATAATCTTTCATCAGAAACCACAATCCAGATTTCATGTACCTACTGAACAAAATGGAAACCAATATACCTGCTCACTGTGACCTTGAGGAAAGTATACCACATGACTTCCTAAAGGAGGCAACGAAATAAGTGGCCCGGCACATGCATGCCATAACTCTGAATTAATAACCTTCCGTTCTCCTGTGTCAATCCAAATTAGGACAATGTAAAGATGACATAAGTCTGAAAACTCAAGAACTATAGAAAAAATGTTAAAAGTCGTAAAATCTGTGCACCACAACTAGAATTAGATTGAATTAAGTTAACAAATAAGTTAATACATAATTCGGGATAAACCCTTGACAAGAAGCAAGGTAAGTAACAGTTTCTGGGTGATAAGTTAAAGCAATCACTCCAAAGTCACTTTCCACAATCAGAACAAATTATCCTAGAAAGTTCTTTCATGGTTCAAATTGGAGTTGTTACATGAAAACATAATCTTAGTAGCCAAGTTCGAGTAACACTAAAACAACTACTCAATAGTTAAATGCTAAAATGATATCAAGGGCAGGAGGATTAAATCCGTCTCTCCCTTTTGCGTGTACATTACTCAACAGCCATTTACAGCAGAAAATCACAAATCTCTGAACTCTGTCGGTATCCACAATAACAAGTAAGTATTAACCATGACAATCCTTGATTTCTTCACTTTTGTTCCTATCAACCAATATAGCAAGTGCATAGGAGGCTAATTACAAATTATAGTTTCACATTTTTTGGTTAGCCAATAAAACTATGTCATTTTTACTGCTCCTGTTAATGAGAATGGCACACAAACCATAACTACGTACCACAGCATAATAGGCAGAAATACTGTTAGAAAGCAGCTGATTAGACAAGTGGCAGACTATCTTGATAGGAATCTTCATTGGTTTTGCAACTGCACTTTCAATAACTACCGCATAAAACTTTGTCTAATTAAGATTCAAATGGCATTCTTAAATCAAATTGAGGTTAGATTCAGGAGTGGAAAAAGTAGCCATACAAGTAAAATTTGTTATACATAATAACCAAAAGCTTAGAAATTCAATTACCCACAAAAAGAAAAAAAAAAAAGCTTAGAAATTTCACTGCTCCAGCTAAACGATAATCACAACAATTTAAAACTTTCCAAGAAGAAATGAAGAATCTAGAATGAAAATCTGGGACACCCGAATTTGCTAGCAAAATTTGTTGTAGTAGCAGGGCTAGACTTCGCAAAAAATTGAACTCAATCAAATATTAGACAGGTTTCATCGTGCAACAGAGGCTCCTTATAATGTTCTAACTTGTACAAGCACAACACACACGCAGAAACACAGAGAGAGAGATTAGCACGTGAAAATTAGAAGTAATACACTCGTTTATTTTCCCATAAGATCTTTGTCAAGAGTCTTCATTTCAGTACCAACATATATTTGAACATAGCCAATGAAAAAGAAATGGAAATACTCGGAGAATCAGAGAACTAACACTACACCATGTACCTTCTGCTGAACTTGCCAGATGACCATTTGATGGAGCCTTCATGTTCACAGCAGCTTCTTCAATTGAGTTCCTTTTTCAACAAACTCACTTTCCCCACCAAAATCATAGAGGCTGTGAGCCTTCCACACAGAGTTCCAACCCAGAAAATTTAATTTTCTATCTGCAGCAAATTCATACCTTTTAAGTTGCCCATTTCACATCTGAATCGAAGTAACAAACAAAATCTGAAGTAGGTGGCACGCTCTCTGTATGACAAAAACAAATTCTGTTCATCTAATTCTCTATGTTCCAGGATTAGAAGTCGAAACACAAAAAGTTGAACAGCTTTAAACAGTTCACAGCTTGAATTCGAATAGCACTTCAATGAGGACTCCTCCCCCGGTAAAGAACCACACCAAACTCGTCTAAAATCTCGGGAAACAAACGACGGAAACCACTTCGCGCCAAATTCCACCAGCTCCGGAAGCAGAGTTCGGCCTCCGTGAATCGCGGTAAGCTTCCATCCGATCGCCGGCTATACCTCGCCGAAGAATGGTGGCGGATGGGGAAATTAGGTGCCTGACTGACGGGAGATACGTGTGCCGTAGATCAGGCGTTGGATGATTAGAGGACTTCGCCGGAAAAGCAGACAGCGAAGAGAGGGAGGCAGATTTGTAAGTATGCAAGACAGCGTGCGTGTGAGTGCGTGTTTATGAAATAGGATTTGGAAATTACTTACTTGTTACAGCGGCTGTTACAAAAGGCCGACATAAAATAGACTGGAGAGAGTCAAGTATATATATACACACACATATATATATATATGCACGTAACTCAATATATATATAAGTTGTGCTTAGGTCTTGGCAGACATTATTCCCGTCGACACCCTTAAAATCCTCCCAAAATTCACCTCAGATTCCTTTTCCTAAATCACATTATTAACTCATAATTATAGTTTGTGTCCCTATGATAAAAGCTTGTCGGCCTCTATCATACCAGTATGAGTAAAGTCTATTAATCTCTCAATAACATGTTTCGTATTCGGACTTGGGGATTGTCAACTACTCATCAGTTTTTTTTTTCCCCCTTTATTGAATACCTTTCGTTGCGTATCTTTCACCTCGCAGGGAATGGAGAGGTGAATAATAAGTCGAGTCGTACTCGCTGAGTATTAAAAGTCTAGGTAGCTGCAACTTGTTGAATTCGGACCCTGTTCCACTCTTTTAGCTAAGCAGAGCGAGCGAGCGGGCGAGCTCTTTGGTTCGTCAGACTCACCACCTGTCACGTTAGTAGTAGTTATGTTTTTTTTTTTTTAATTACTTAACTGTGTTCTTGTCAACTCATTTATTTTTTAACATAATGTCTTTGGAGTGATAAAAAGTAAGATAAAATGAGATAAATTCGTAATTCAAGCAGTGAGATAAAAAATAAATAATTTTTAAAAATTTTCAAAAATTTTTAAAATTTTTTATCAAATCAAACGCGGCCTAAATTATAATATTAGAAACTGTGAAGGGAAAAAGTTTGCATCTAGTACTCGTATTTAGGCTAAAACAAATATGATTTTAAATAAAACAAAATATTAAATCAAACTATAATTCCTATTTATATATTAAAATATTGTTTGAAATGATAAAAAATTTTAAAAAATGATAAAAAATATTAAAAAATTTTAAAAATTATTTACTTTTACGAATTAAAACTCACAATTTATCTCACTTTATTTTATTTTATCTATTTTTTATCACTCTAGACACACTTTAAAATTACTTAGTTGAAAGGATAAAAATATGCCCCATTAGGGGCCTCCCCGTTTTAGCGGCATTCTTACATAGGAGATCATTTTTCGCTGGGGGCCTCTTCCAACCTACCTTAGACGCTTAAATGTCACACATAAGGGTCTCCTCCAGCCTAAGGAACACCTCACCTAGGCCTGGGGACATGCAATCACAGATTGACTCATCTGCTCACACGTCATCAAACTCTCGAATGTTACCCCTTAAAATATCTCACCCCGTGTCGGAAGTTCGATGCCATCTCAATATTAGAGATATGTTTATAATTGTATAAATTTATGTAAATTCGTAAAAGTTAATATTTTATATTTTATATCACAAATAAAAAAATTTAAATTTTACAATCACTTAATTTATGTTTACATAAATTTGTAAAATTTTATATTTTTTTATTTAACACCAAACGGGACTTGGTCAAGTAATTTATAGGTAATTTATACTTCCTTCAGACGAGAGAAAGGAGGCCACCGTTAAAAGAGAATATTCTAAGAATATACTTTTTTCATCACTTGTACAAAAGAAAAAAATAAATAAATGAAGTTATCAATAGTAAGCTGTATGAACCCCAAAAACTACATGCTCCTTTAACTTAACGAAGCATATTATTAACTTGGGGTAATGAAGGGCTCCCGATCGGCAACCTTTCATCGATCGGATCTTCGATGTCTTCTACTCTAATGAACACTCGAAGAAAAAGGAGAAAAGAAGGGGCTTACTAGCCGCGATTTTGTTCTCTTGCAATAGTCATAGAAAACTATAATATTAAATATTATAAATTAATTAATTGAATCTAAACTCTTAGCCAAACTAAATCTGATAATAATCAAGGTTGACTAATTATTAAATAAGTCTAATTTTTCTATTTAAATTAATACTGTTGATTGAATAAGCAAATCACAAACCAACTTAGACTGCTGGTTAAGACTTATCTATTCTCTTCTAGTTGTGTGATTTCAATTTCGCCACTCAATTTCTGCGTTAGTAATATTACAAAATTTATTCAATAAAATGCACCTTTTGGTAATATTTGATAATGTCAATGTTGATGGTGCAGCATCTATCCTTTAGCCGTTACCTCTAATTAGAACAATGCATCTTCTTGTAGAAGAGAAATGTCAAGAAGTCAAAACCTTTTATCTATACACAAAAGAGTAGAACAACTCATTTGTCATCGAATGCAGACTAAGTTACCCTTCACACTTTCTTGTTAAGTTACATATGTGGGTTGCATATATTTTAGTGGCAATATCATTTTTTCCTCTGTTAGTGTCTTTGTATTGATAATTCCTTTTATTTGTAACTTGCACTAAGTTAGTTTTCATAAAATGTCATAAGTTAGTACAAAATGATTTACTAATACAGGGCAAAGTGTTTTAATCTATCGTAGGAAAGGTTGGGAAAAGAACTATTGAAGAAAAGAATGTTGATGTGCTTTGTTTGAAACATCTGTTTATGGTCATTCTTTCTGTTTTGGTTGAAAAAGAGTTCTGTGTTTGATAGTATGTACAAAGTGCTTTTTGCAAGTATGAGAAGGGAAACTCGCGCCCATGAGCATCCCTTGGCACATTGGATACATTGGCTTTTTGTCTAGTATGTGAATAGTGTGCCTCGCGAGCATGAAAAAGGAAACTCTTACCCAAGAATTGTTTATACTGTCGCACAGAATATTTTAAACTGAGGTAAATGACTATTTTACCCCATCTTCTTTGACATAAAAAGTAAAAATCTTTTTCTAATGTTAAACTTTTGAATCAACACAGCTTTACCAATTGTTTTGAGCAAAAATATAAAAGGAAAACGATAGGCAAAGGCAGATGTCGACTTTGACATCATTTTGGAGCTTTGGCAAAGATCTACCTACCATATCAAATTAGGGAGCTCTGTCTTCAAAGGTTTAGGACTAATTTCTTCACAGTTGAAAGTATGTTACGGTTTGTTTAGTAAGCCAAGTAGGGGAGTATAAATTACAAGTAGATCAATAGGTTTTGATTAGGAAAACTTCTAATACTTTCATTTTGGAACACCTTGTAACCTTCTTTATTTCTAGTGAAGATTTTTAGTTTGTCCGCTTAGGGTTTTGGAGTTGTTTCTTCTTTGATTTCAAAATAGTTTTTATTCTTGTCAACAAATCCTTGCGTATTTGAAGTGGATGTTTGTGATAAATTGATTGTAAGATATGGATGGTGAGTATTTGGAACTTGTTTTGGGACTTTCATCCTCCTTATTCGATCTATATATAATATTTCTAACCTATTCATTTACTTTTTTTTCTTTTATAATTTGAAAATAAATACCATAAGTTTTCTTTCCTCTTTTTTTTTTTTTCTAATTTTCCATAAGCTTTCTAGAATAATGCTATTTAATAAGAAATTTTAATTAGAATGGTTCACAAAAATTATGTGAATTCATTATAGATTAATCACTCCAAAATACAGAACTCTACTAAAATGATTGGTCTAAAGCCTCCATTGTAGACTGCAACTAGCTCTATGATCAAAGAATAATGACCATTGTTTATTAATAAGATGATAAGTAGTTCAAAACAGGTTCTCCCACTTTTACAGTGATATTTTATTAAAAGAATATTAGTGTCACATTTTTTTTTCTCAAAATTTGTGTTTAGAATACTATTTTATCACATTCGATATTAATTAACTAACAATTTGGTCAAAAAGTATACAAACGCGAGAAGAATTTGATTAGCATTGCTGACTAAAGCCACTAGCCGCAAAAGCCGGAGATTTCTCACATGGCATTCCGACATTATTGTGCCTCGATTAAAGTTAAAACTTTGATTAATCATTGTTTTGGTTTTGGGGAAACAAGTTTGAATAAATTAATGATGTTAATGATCCACTACTCTCCACAATTATTTAAGATCGGTGAGCTTTACATTCTCAATTAAAAGATGGCCGCTGCTGAGTACAAACTTCTTTACTATCTTTAACGAGAAGTTGGGTCAGCAAAAGTTTCCCTCTTTTTTTATGTGTTTTGATTTTTTTTTTTTGAAGTTAAAGTTAATTACCTTTCAAGTAAATATACACTTTCGAAAATGATATTCTATGGTAAGAGTTTCAGAATTTTCTATCTGAATAATAAAACAATATATACCGATATTGCAATTATAAAATATTGTAGTGAATTAAATATTTAAATTGATATTTTTTTATTATTTTTTCTTGGTGGTATATAGCATTGCCCATATTTATTTTAGAGCTTTGGTTGGTTAGAAATCGGTGAAAAAATCTGAAAATATCTGAAAATTTTTAAAAATTATTTATTTTTTATCTCACTATACGAATTATAAACTCACAAATTATCTTACTTTTTGTCACTCCAAACGTACCTATATTCATTTAAAAAAAATAAATAAAAAGTGACAGCTGTAGTCTAATTAATTTAAAACATGAAACCCATATATTAGTCTTTAAATTGGTGACTTTCTTGTTGCACTTTAAAAGGGCCAACCAAATTTTTAGGCAAGTAGATTTAGAAAGGCTATATATTAATTAATCATGTAAAAATTAAAAAAATACTTTTGTTTATATTTTTATTTTAAAAAATCAAATATAATTTTTGTAAAAAAATGTATATATAAACATTCCTAAGTACATTCTTACGCAGAATAATTGTCATTTTCTATCACTTTTAAATGGTTTGATAATTCATTTTCTTCGGCTCTCTCTCTCCACCACCGGCAATGGATGCCTAAAAACATGTCACAGCCTCCCATCTCTCTCTCTCTCTCTCTCATGTTCAAATCAATTATTTTTAAAAAAATTATTTTTAAGTCCCAAACAACAATATTTTGTTACAATATATTCTAATGTCACTTATAAAAAGCTTTAATTACTAATTGAAAGATGTATTAATAAAACTCGAGTATAAATTTTATTAGATAATTTTAATTTTCAAAAAGTAAGGAAAAATAATATTTAATTAATAATTTTTAATTTACGCAGTGCATATATATATATATATATATATGTGTGTGTATAATAAAACTTTATCTAAAAACTTTTCATTAATATCTCGTCTTAGGTTCCAAATTCTTAGCATACCTTGCACTTTTATAGTAAGATTGTCTAGATAAAGTTTCCAAACCCAAAATCAAAAATAACAGCACAATATCATCAATGTGCTCTGATCATTTACTCAAAATAGTTGGAAGCTAATTATAATAATCGTCCAAAAATAACAAAATGCCTCTCTCTCTCTCTCTCTCGTGGAGGCATGGCCGTGGAAGCCCTCACGAACCATGTGAAGGATTGCAGCCTTTGTCGGGACAACAACCTGCCAACTCCGACCACAATGTGGGGTTTAATTTGCTTTTATCAAACGGTGTGGCTAAAAGCCTTAAAAAAAAAAACCCCACTTTTTCTATATTATTATTATTTTCTTTTACTTTGACACTGAATCACTGATATATCTACACAGATGTATATTAATTGATTCCCTGGCTGGTCACCCACTGCCTGCCTCTCAATTTCTGACTCATTGCTAGTACGGACTTACGGATCGACTTTCTTTTTTTTTTTATCACTGTTTCATTGGTTTCCCAAACACAACCCCCACCCACAAATATTCCACGTGCATGCATGTGTTTTGTTTACACTCCATCCCCTTAAACCACCTTTTTTACACCACTGTTTGACTGTATAAAACCTCAATCTTCCAATGAGCCATTTTGGATATGTTTGAAATTGTATAAAATTATATAAAATAGTATAAAATTATAAAAGTAAATGTCTCGTAATTTTTACAATGAGTGAAGAATTTAAATTTTACTGTCTCGTAATTGTATTTATAGAGATTTGTAAAATTTTATTTTTTTTGGGGAGAGCTCCAAACGGAGCCCTCTGGGCTTCCCCACACACACACATATGATCATATGTTACCCAAGTGGTGGGTTGAATACCATGTCAAAATAAAATTTCTGTCGTCACAATGCCATGTAGTATAAGGTAAGTCCTCCAAGAAAATGGGAAAATTTCCCCGCAAAAAAAAAAAAAAAAAAAATTGTATTGAAAATTCAATTTTAATAAACTGAAAATTTAAAATTCTAAACACATTTACTTTAGGTATAATTGGGTGTGCAAGGTAATATGATGGTCTTTTCTCATATTAGTACACTGGTGAAGTCTAATTAATGCAAACACAGTCGGGACTACCTATAGCATCTCTTCTCGTGGCAAATCATTATAGGTTGGTAAAAGATGTGAAGATCGAGTGAGAAATTGATCGGCATGCGGTGCAACGGCTAAGACGATCGCTTTGCTACTTGTATGAAAATGATTGAATTTATGATGACCACACAGGATTCCATCTCCTTTCGGCGTACCCACCACGCATGCATGGCCCTATAGTCATTAATAATTGTTACTTCATAATTAATTAACTTTCCACTAATATAATTTTTTTTCCCCACACAATAACTTATTAAACTAAGGATTAATTAAAACAATCCCAACTGATTAACCCATATCCCTCCATGGGTATACTTACTTAAAATGATATATAACTTGTTTCAAAGGGGGATGAAAGAATGGGATGATACTATATATATATATATATATATATATATATTCCGCTATAACTATGATGAAACAGTTGAGCAGAGGTGAGGAATTAGGGTCAGTTTAGAGCAATATTCAGTGATAACATTTTTGACCAATTGGATTAATCCAAGCCAAGCCCCTCCATGATAAAAGGTGCCACTTCTGTCTAGTCTAGCTAGGCAGAACATAATTTCTGGGGAGTTTTTGTCAAACTTGGAGAGGAATTAAAAACTTTCGGCACTACCAAAGCCAATTAATTACTAATGGAAACAAGGCAAGACAAGACATTACTAATGCAAATAGCCATCCAAATGTTGGCAACCATCTGCAATTCAATCCCTTCGGCTTATGCTGTATTATTAGAAAAAAATAATTAAAAAAAATATCAAGACTGTATTTGGATTAAAATTTTGGAGAGAGAAAAGAATGGGGTAAAGAAAAGAGAAATAAAATAAAATCTCAAATCTGTGATTTTATTTGACTAGGTTAAAGAATATAACAAAATTAAAGGCATTTATTAATAAATTAAATTTTTTAGTTTAATTATTTTTACTTTCTAAAATCCCATGCTTTTCTTTCTTCCATTTTCTATCATAAATCAAATACAAAAAGTGATTTTAAATCCCCATCCCTATCCTATTTCGTGACAGACCTTTGTTCCAAACACAACCTGAATGCATAGGCTTATGAAAGTATCATTTAAATATAGACAAGTCTTAAAAAATATATTTTTTCTGTGAAGTTGCCGACATATGATGACATTATTTTGAAAAAATACTACCAATAAATTAATTCTTATGGTCCTTATGACGGCAATTTTCTAGCTATGTGATGTGGTTTAGTGATGAGTATTGAATTGGCTTATCCCATTTGCCGCTCTAAAAGAAATCAAACTTTTGATTACAAGCACTAAGAATACATGAAAGTTAACCTGAAAAGTTTGATATCATGATGTGTGCCAATCCTGGTCACCACATGTTATCATCACTGTTATTGACAAGTACAAGATGCCTCTACGATATTTGTAAACAAATACTTTTGTTGGATTCCCATTCAGAAAAAGAAGTTTGTTTTGTGTGTGTGTGTGTGTGTGTAGAGAGAGAGAGAGAGAGAGAGAGAGAGAGAGAGAGAGTATTGGTGGATTTCTTTCACAATTAGGGGGTGGAGAAGCAAATGGAATGATTCCATTTAGTAAAGAAGGAGCACTCAAGCTTGCTGATTGAATGATGATAAGATCTCTTGGTAGGTGCATGTGCATGCATGAGCAAGCTGGCCGGGTCATCAAATTAATGTGTCTCTCTCTGGGCAAAGAAAGCAGATAATAATTAAGTCAGCAATTAATGATCCAAAGTTGCTTTTTCTTTGTAAGCTAATCATGGGATTATTCTCTGCTTAACTACCTTAAACTTGTATTAATGTCTCAATTAGGTTCTACTTCATGTATCTAAAGACAATGACATGACATACACATCTCTTTTGACGGATCCACCCCGACCATTAATTTACGAACCAGACATGGTCCAGACCCTACCCTTCTTAATTTAGCATCCCAGAGAGAGAGAGAGAGAGAGTTGTAAGTATAGGTTATCGTTTATAAACCCCACTAGTTAAGTTGAGAGAGAGAGGGAGAGTTTTGTAAGTATAGGTTATCGTTTATAAACCCCACTAGTTAAGTTCATTAATGTGATGTAATTAATTGAAATTGTATTACACTGATCAAGAGTCATTCCACTTGCTGTTGCCCGAGATCTAACTTTGATGTGTACAGGATCTACTCTACGTTGAGACTCATGGCTTCATCAACTGTCCAAATTAGACCGGCTAAAAAATTTGAGTGTGAGAGTTAAAAAAAAAAGTAATTTTTTCATAATTTGATAAGATAAAATAATATTTTTTATAATAGAATTAATGCACAATTTATTAATATAATTATTTTTAAAAAAAATTTAAAAATACTTGACTAAATTTTAAAATTTTTAGATGGCCAAGACATGGCTACCCCCCTTGATCCATCTCCATCAGCTGGCACCCTCAATTGATAAACTATCAAAATTGTACCGTTGCGACTCTTCTTAGCATTAATCACAGCAGTAGAAATTGATACGTGTAAATCTATGTTTTTGGGACTAACTTCACTGTTTCAACTGGAGAGAGAGAGAGAGAGAGAGAGAGGGGTCAACATCCTGGTGATTCAACAATATCTCTTAGCCAGCTAGGGAAGTTGAAAGCTCTTTGGTATTATCCACTGAGGAAAGAGTAGCCACAATATTTTTCTTCCCCGTGGGGCAGCCCACTTTTATTGCACCATTATAAGGCAAGGTGGAGTTCAATCAATCCACGTCTTCCACTCTTTATCCTCCCAACTTGAGGAGGATCGATAAACATTAACCAGCTGAGAGAAGGGATTAAATACCGCTACAACTTTTTCTTGCATGTTCAGCCCCCTTAAGATTCATCAACTCATCATATATGTTACCACTGATCTGATTTGTCTTAGAATTGGTGATTTGATCGATTTGTGAAGTTGTACGTATATGTAACTGTAATTTTTTTTTTAACTGAAGTAGAGAAATTACCTCGGTGCTGTTGTATGACTGTAGTTTAAATTAAGGCATGGTTTGGGAACTCAAGTTAATTAAAAAAAAGCAAACTATTTTTGTGTTTGGGAAGCCAAACTAGCTACAGTTAAATTTGTATATTGACATTTATACCCTTGATACTTTAAAATATTTTCTAAAATTATTTTTGAAGGCACAA